>CM065680.1:58573513-58598513 GCA_017654935.2 Phymorhynchus buccinoides
TTTGACAACAATTCATGTTTAAAACCAGCCATGCCTCCCAAAAAGAAACCACGAGTAGGAAAGGGGCAGAAGAATATGTTTGCTAGTTTCGGACTCGCTCAGACATCGTCGGCAACTTGTAGGATCGTTGGAATTAGGTCAAGCCACCCCAACTTTTCCACATCAAAACTCCGAACCCGATTTTCGCTTCATGCCACAGAGGTCAGTCTGTTTGCTTTGGTTTTCCTGGTTGTCAGTCTTGTTTCTGACCATCCGGGGTTTTCGTTTCTAAAGCAGACACATGTCCGGTCATTCCAAAATGATCTTTGTTTACATCTGAATGCTTGTTCATGAGAGCGAAGCGCTTCAAGTTTTAGGTCTGATTTCTTCGTTGACCAAATCTGAACGGTACAGGGCTCCCAATCGTCCCGCAAAACAAGGGGTCCCAGGGACTCCTTCGCTTACAGTATAGAGGGTCCTAGAGGCGGGATAGAGGGTCCCAGTGGCATAGCGAATGCTAAAAAGAATGTTTCTAGTGCATCCCTGGGACCCCCTGCACATTCTTTTAGAGGGTCCTGTAGAATTTTAGTGCTTCATAGACCCCCAAATGGGGGTCCCTGGGAGCCCTGACGGTAAATAGAACATTTTTGCAAGTTCGACAGAGGAAAAAGCAGCAGCATCAAGCCGTTCTTTTAGATATGTGAATGGCATCATCTCAAAAACATAAGCTACTGCATTAATATGCAAGTGTGTATGTACGTTTGTGTGTCTGTCTGCCTGTCTCTCTGTCCATATCTCGATCTGTTTGTCTCCCCCCCTCTCTCTGTAGTCAGCCTATTCCAGGGGTTATGCACATGTGTTTGCCTGTGTGTTCACTGTGCATAAACACTATGAATGAGAATGAGATTAAATTTTTTTAAAAGCAGGATCATAGGGTTAAATTGTGAGCAGGAATATTAGTTTCCTTTGACTTTTTTTTTACATTAAACTATGAAATGGCAAAGTACATTTTACACTCTGTGTCTGTGTGTGTGTGTGTGTGTGTGCGTGTGCGTGTGCGTGTGTGTGTGTGGGAGAGAGAGGGGGGGGGGGGGGGGGGGGGGCGAGGAAGAGAAATATAAAAAAAATCTGATGAAAACCCTCAACCATGGGGAAAGGCCACATCTGTTTGCTAACCTTCATGAACATGGTAATGTACCGCAGTAAATCTATGACCTATTGTTTTGGAAAAATGACCTATTGATTTTTCTGCCAACCGGTCAAATGACCTATGATGTCCTGTGGCAAGAATGAACCCTGCACTAACAAAGGTAGTGTCCGACATGCTTCAAGATGTTGAGCTTGTCTTGTGCTTCTTATTATAGCGAAACAGACCAACAAGGTTGCTCACCTGCCTCTTTTCCTGACAACATTCTGCCTCTGAAACAAACAAATCCCATTCATGAGTTTTATTGAGACAGCAAAAGGCAGAAAAGGCACATGATATATGAAAGCTTTTATTCTTTTATTAAATAACAGCAACTGAGTTCCAGACCAATCTTTACCTTTAGAAGTCATCTCAGTCCTGAAAATGTGTTTATAATGTAAAACATTATTGATATTTGAAGAGTCCTATTTCAACAGACATAATCCTTATTATTTGTATAACTGCAGTAAATCAAACAAACGAAAATGCAACTACACAAGAAAAAATAATATTATGTGCATTTTCTTAAAAACCTCTGTCATCTTAAACCCACTCTTGCAAATAATTTTTGTAAACTGTTTTTGTTCTTTTGACTGAAGCACACCCACAGAAAACAGGCTAACATTCTCACGCTACTCACACGACGGGAGGTGTGGGGGGTCTGGCTGCCAAGTTGTCCCAGATGTAGATGGCCTCCCCGGTGGAGATGATGTTCTTGGAATCGGGGGTGTACAGCACTTTGCTCACAGCCTCTGAGTGACCGATGAACACCTGCAGCATACACAGTAGTCATGTTCATATAACAAAAGGTTGTTAAAAAAACAACCACACTCTATGTAGTCTTTCATTTAAATTGGAAGAACATGAACAAATATTATTTCAACTGTTTAAACATGGATTTTTCTTCTAACATTTAAATATCTGCTCCCCCGAAGACAGAGTGTGGCTGCCCACATGGCAGGGTAATAAAAAACGGTCACACACGTAATGTTTTCATCCCTAGCTGATGCATTTGTACCATAGTGTTCAAGTGCTTCGGCTGTTGGGATGATCCCTGGAGTCTTTTAGCCAGGGTATGTCAACAACAACAACAAATATCTAAAATGTAAAGAAAACTATAGAGAAACAAAAACACACAAATGGGGAAACTATCAATAACAAAACTATCAAATTTAACAGAAAGAATCAAATCAAATACAGTGGGGGGAGCACTTTGAAATGCGATTTATACTCATTGGTTTTCCAAAGACAACTAAAACAACCCAGTGAAGTGAAAAGGAACTTGAGGGTGAGCTGGACAACAAAGGGTCTTCAGAAAAGAAGCCCCCTCACCCCCTCCTTCAATCAAGAGTTTCAGTCCTAAACTCTTACATTCGCTGGCCTGCACCCAGGTCATGACTCTGTGCGCCCTATGTTGTCACCACCACGTTTTTCCCCAGACAAAGCTTGCATGATACTTTTTCATAAAGTTCTGATCAGCTTCCAATTATTGTTCATCATTCCTTGTCCACTTGGAGTTCACCTGGAAGTTGATGTCCAGCTTCATGTTGTAGTCCCACACTTTGAGCACTTTGTCCCCCGCGGTGACCAGAAACCGCCCGTCCCTGGACGTCACCAGGCAGCTGCAGCCTGACCGGTGAATGTTGCTCACCTGTGCTCACACACATCACACATACATATGTGACCCAACAGCACGAAATCAGTCTTAACTGGATTTTTGCATGTTTTGAGTTGTTATCATTTTTGGAAACTGCAATCTTTTCTGATCATTTTGACACCAAAACCATGTCTATATCTTGAAAACTAAGAAAGTTCTGGCTGTTTAAAGACGCATGGTATAGTGGTGGCCATTTTGAAAAAATGGCCTTAGAAGTTTTTTCTAACTTTGACATGACATTTTCCATAGCAACAGGTATTTATATGCATTGAAACTTCATGAAACTACTCCTAGAGTATGAATGAACTTTGTAACACAATTTAAACCTCAATAACCATGTTTATTATTTATTTTGACATTGATAATATCACGTTCGACGTGTACAAGCGGCGTGTCACCGACACTGTCAGAATCATTGTCAAACTCACAATCTTTGTCGTCGTCTGACAGATCGCAATCGTCGCTTTCTTCTTCACTCTCATCGTCATTTCGATATTTGGAATCATGCACGAAGTATTCGGTGATGACATTGGATAGTTCATGTTGTTCAGTCGCTGGTAAATTTCCAGAAGCACAAGAATTAAGCAGATAAGCGAGACGCTGCTCCATTTCGAAGGCTGCAAAACATGCTTCTGCTCTCTGCAGGAACTGGGAAGAGTAAAGGCCCTTGGGCAAAATCAGCCAATGGAAATAAGCGAGACTTCGGGGTTGCTAGGCAGTCAGCTTTCACGTTAGTTGATTGGTCGAAATGTGAAGAATGTTGATACGTCATTGTTCCTTATTTGGCAACGCTACGTTATTCATTGATAGACAATTTTGAAACGGCGCGAAAGCTGGAACAAAGAGCTTTCCAACGCTATAAAGCATGATGGGGTTCTGCAAGGGTTACTATGTTTTTGAAAGCGCAGAATTTCGGTGAAAATCTCGATAAGATAGCAAATTTTTCGTGAGGGTAGTGTTGTTTAAAGCTATTTTATGCCCTTTATAATTGATATTCAGGCAGAATTAGTATTTACATGTGATAAAGTAGGGATTAAAGTAACTGATTTCAATGAAATCTGAAAATCACCCAGATAGACCCCCGCCGCTCTCTTTCCGCTGTACTGGCATTCTGCTGCAGCGAGTTAAGACTGATTTTGTGACGTTGGGTCACATATACATGGAGATATCAAACACAGGCAATTACACAGCACTCAACCTCTCTATCTCAGACCAACGTAAGGGATCTGAAGACATGTCATCACATGCCTATTATTACATCCCTTTGCCTCTCCCTAAAGAACCATTTCAAAGATCATATACAACTCAGGAGAAACTCTTGGAATCGCACAGAAAAACAACTCTGGAGATCACGTCCCATCCCAAAAGCGCTTTACAATCACTAATCACACAGCAAGTTGCCTGCCAGGGAGCTGATCTTTCATTGCTTGCATAATAATTTATTCATCAGTCATTCTAACACTCTCCTTTGTTCCTCAAACACCCAGACAGACACATCCTTTGGTCCAATCCTGAGCAATATGAGCAACCTTAACCCTCTTGTGCCTGACGCTCTGTGCTCTCAATCACCTCTGAAATCCTAACCCAAGGGACGTCACTCCGTACAAAAGGGGGGGTAGCGTCAGAAAAATAATAAAATAAAATATACCCTACCAGATTTTGTGTGTTTTTTTGTTTTGAATGTGTTGCCGAGATGTCTGTCTGATATGCAAAATGAATTTCAAGATGTTATGGGGATGCATGGCTCCACAAAAAAAATCAAATTGCCAAAGTGTAGTCGCAAACTGCATTCACTAGTCATTCACTGCCTACTTTTGCAGACTGTTGAAGCCTAAGACGACTGAAATGGAAATGTAGATCAAAATCATTCACTTACCCTTTCTCTTCACGATCTTATAATTCCTATCTTTCACCAAAAAAAGAATTTTCATCGCTGTCATCACTCGGTGGATGCAATAACGACTCGTCATCCATGATGTAAAAGTCGGGAAAATGCCGATGTCAGTAACACGACTTCAAAAATTCGCATCGATCGAACAAACACAAGCTCGCCGCCGAAATAGGTCAGAATACACTCCTTACTCATCACTTCGCGATCTCATAAGTCCCATATTTCACAAAAATAGGACTATTCATTGCTTTCCTCAGTCAATGGACGCCATAACTGTTCGTCATCCATATTGGAAAAATCGCGAAAATGCCGAAGTCGGTCACTAATTTTCAAAAATTCATATCTTTCAAACCAATCGGCCTAGAAGCCATTGCAAGCAACAGGACGGAAGTGTAATCCATAGCGAAAGCGAGGCTGAAGCGCTCACGTGACTGCCATGTGATAGAAACAAAATGGAAGCGTTTTCAACAACAACAACAACAATTGAATGGCTACCTCTGCGGCCATCCTGCCGGTGGAGGCGTTCAGCTTGACCAGTCTGTTGTTGGAGGTGGTGACCAGCAGGTGGCCCACCAGGGTGGGAGTGAAGGCCAGCTTGACCGCAGTGTCCACACACTCTGTGGAGTCCCCGGGGCTCAGGTTGGTCACGTCCACACGCATCACCTGGAATAAATACCACAGTGAAACTTCACACCTGTGACCACCTCATCATACTGAGCTGAAATACTTCTTCGGGTCTGTACAGAAGTAGATATGGCAATCTACAAAAGTAGGAGCCTATATTTAAGTTCTTTTACTTTATGTTTTTTACTGGAAGAATATGCATCAGTCTGGTAAAACGAATCAACTTTAAATAAAGTTATAATCATAATCTTAACTATCAAGTGGTTAACTCTTCTTCTACCAATTTCAATACATTCTACGCAGCATCCAGGTTTTTTAAGGATAAGTACAAAGACCTCTCACCTTTATTTATACACAAAACAAAGATTAAGGAAAAAATGGAAACAAAATGATAAAAGTGTAACATTTTCCCAAGCACAGCTGAAAATCTGGTTGCAGTTTGAATAGAATGTTTGTCATGGTAGAGTATCTTATGTGAAATAGCAGATCACAGCCAGGTTGTTTTCTCTACTCCTTCAAAAGCATGCTCATTTTCCACCAGACATTGTTGGGCATCAAGTTAAGCATTTAGCTCCATACTGACCTCACTCAAATACTTGGCATCAAAAACAGTGACGGTGAAGTCGGACGGGCCGATGACGGCCAGCTTGCGGCCACAGGGAGAAACGGCCAGAGCGTCGGGCGAGAAGCGCGTTCCTCGGGCAACCACGTTGTGCAGCGTTCTGATCATGCGGTAGGATTGATCGGACGCTGTGTAGGCTGTGAGGGAGCCCTGGGAACAGGCGCTGAACAGGTATTCACCATCCGGTGAGTAGACCACTCCAATCACCGCCCCACGGTGATGTCTGCAGCGTAACAAAACAAGCCAGAAAATAAACGACAAGTTCCCTATCAATATCCAAGTTCGCCTTGGCTTAAGGCTGTGTCAGACCAATTGACATAGGCTAGAATACCAAGGCTACATCAAAATATTGTTATGCTGTGCATAGTTATACAGGGATTGTCTTTAGCCATGACAAGCTCCTAGCATAACATCATCAGTCGCCCAAATCCCCAGAAGTCGGAGTGTGGCTGCCCACATGGCGGGGTAATCAACGGTCACACATGTAATGTTCTCATCCATAGCTGATGCATTTGTACCATAGTGTTCAAGTGCTTTGGCTGTTGGGATGATCCTTGGAGTCTTTTAGCCAGGGTACGCCAACAACAACAATATCCAAGTAGCAAAACAAAACAAAGTGATAAGCTCCCTATCAATATCTATACAGCATAATTATATAAGCCCTATAATCACATAACATAACAAAAGAACAATCCTGGAGAAATGCGATAACACTCAAATCAACATCCATATGGCAACACAACACAAAACAAACAATCTAACAATCCAAACTTGACAACATAACAAAACAATCAAACCAGTCCAACCCACTTGTGCTCCGCCATGAGGCAGGTGGACAGCACGTTAAAGACGCGCACGGCGCCACTCTCAAAGCCGCAGACAAAGACCTGGCGGCTGGGGTGGTAGGCGATGGAGGAGGGGCACTCGTCGGGCGCGCTGAAGTCGTACAGCTGTTGCAGGCTGTCAGCGTCCCACACGCGGATGGTGCGGTCCTGCGACACCGTGGCCATGTGCTTACGGCAGGGGTCCAGGGCGATGCTCAGCACTCGGCTCGTGTGGGAGCGCATCACCGTGGTGTAGTCCCTGGTGGCCACGTCCAGCAGGCCCAAGTTACCCTGGATGCGGGGTGGTACCAAAGACACTTAGCCTACAGAAAGATTGATCACAGCCTGATCGTTTATACTACTCACAGTAGTAGTAGTAGAGTGAAGCTACACGTAACCTGCTACTCCCTTCTGGACCTAGGCATGCTAAAGGGTGGGTAGTACCTATGTGATTGCCCTGGTGAACCTACCACTCCCCCCTGAACCTAGGCATATGGATGACAGATGCAGCTTCAAGCTGGAAGGCAAGTACCCTGTCTTTGCAAAAGCCAAACTTGTGTCTTTGGTGTATCTAAGAGAGCGAGGAAATGGTAAATTGCATGTATGTGTGTGAACCATGGGCATGTTGTGAAATCAAGTGTGTTTTGAGTCATATTCATGAACTTGAAAGCCTGTCTGAGTTAAAGTATTAGCATAAGTATGTTAATGCTAGTTTGTGTGGCTCTGTTTTTTCCCCAATGGTGAAAACAGATTGTGCAGTAAGAAACAAATGCAGTCAAAATTTAAATAAATACCCTTATTTCAAATAAGTCAAAGCATTAAAAAGACAACAAATAAAAACTAAGAGAACTAAGAAATGAGAGCCAAATTAAGTACAGCTAAATGTGGACTTGCAAATTAATGAGTACAACTAAACTGTTATGAGCTTGCTTTTTTGTACATAATTTAAGCACTTGATTTTGATGACAAGTCAGAATCAAAGCAGTCAGATACATTGATAAAGAACAAAATAAAGATAATCATTTGTTGCAGAGATTACTGTTGTGCAACCTTTAACCTTGACTCAGTCACACTCTTCAAAGACTCTCACTCTCCACTGAAACTTTAACGTTGTCATTTTCTCAAAAAAACAAAGATGTTAGTGGGTTACAAGTTAGCATACTTGATTTTGACGTGAGCCTTCAAGTCATGATCAAAGCTCAGATACATCGGTAAGGAACAAAAGAAAGAAAATCATTTGTTGCAGTGATTACTGTAACTGTTGTGTTGTACCGAGTAGGAGCATACTGGAAAGAAGACTCTCCATTAGATATACAAAAAGCTCTTTAAAAAGAAACACATCAGGTGTGTACAAATAGGTACATTTTAACGTCGTCAACTTATATTTTCTGTAACAAATGGATGTACCGAGTGTGTGCGTTGACGGCCCGGTTGTTTAGCTTTATTTGCGCCTTTGAGTAACGGTTGTTCGTGTTCATTTGCACATCATCTCTGCGCATAACTTAGCCTACTGCACTTCCGGCAACAAGGCCTAGGCCTAGAGTCCATGCCTTACCTCATAATCAAGACGACGTACTTAACATTTAGCCCACATTCATTTCAGTCTTGAAAAAAATATACGGAAAATCCAGGGTTCGTCGATTTCACTGCCTTCGACGTACGAATCCTTTGTTAGGCCTAGACGATTGATCACCATGAGCAAAGACTGTACAGGGGAAGATAAACATGGATGAGCTTGCTGGCTGTGACCTTGACCTTTGCTTTGTGGCAGAGGGGGGGGGGGGGATTAACGAAACGAAAATAAAATATTAGGACTAATATAAAATATCCAGAAATGTAGATGATGTGGAACAAGTTTTCATCGCATGAACAATCAGTTTGTCAGATCACGCAACTTCAATTATTAATTTTCTAAGAGTAAGTCTTAGACCCACAGGCAAAGACTGTAGGCCTACTACAGGTGTCCGTAACCCCGGCGGGGGGGGGTGGGGGGGAGGATTGGTCACTATGTTTTTTCTGAAAGCTTGGTCAATATGCTTTTCAATTTTACTTGTTTGCCAAAAATAAAATAGGGCTCCACTATGTTACATGCGCATACATATAATTAAATTTTAAAGAAAGGTGTAGGGGTGCATAGAAATAATTTTAATTTACACAGTAAAATAAAAAATAATTCTGTTTTCAGATGCACAAGTGTCTACATAACAGTATTCTCTCTATACAGGCATGGGAATTGTCATGGGAATTCCCATGCCTGCTATAGTAATAAAAATCAGACGTGAGCCTTGCAGGCTTTGCCTCTTGTTGTACATAATTTAAGCACTATACAAGAATCCACACAAAGTGAAATAACACAACACAACACACTGTTTTACAATACAACTGAACAAGCCTGTGTACTGACAGCAGATGTGCCTGCCAGGATTTTGAGCCCATCAGACGACAGGCTGACCGCTGTCACGCTGCCTTCATGTTCTGGAAACAAGCAAATGCAGGTTTGTTTAAAACTGATTCCTGTTGTCTTGTCAGTTCACTATGGAGGTCGTGTCAATTACTGTACTTCTAAAAAGCATATGTTTGCATATATGTGCACATGCTTATGTGTGTGTGTGTGTGTGTGTGTGTGTGTCTGTGTGTGTTTGCTGTATGTCAGTGTATGTGTGTGAGTGTGTGCGTGCATGCATCGATGTGTGTGTTCACACATTAATGGAAAGCAACTTCTTACTCTGAAATTTCATGCACACCCCATCTCCTTCAACCTCCTTTTCCTTCCAATCTTCTTATTTTACAAACACATTCATGCATACCTTTCTTTCAAGAAATATTGTGTCCTACTGAAGAAACAACCAGTTGTATGTACTAATCAAGCGAAAAAGAGAAGAGCTGGTCAAAAAGTCTATTTGTACACAAAATGTTTATGTGTGCGCTCTTTAAGCACAAAACTCCCCGCAAAGATACCAGGTGTGTCTTTTGTACAAATAGTTTACCCACCTTCTGGACGTTCTGTGCTTGTAACATCCTCTAATCTGTCACTCTCTTTGACTCTGCCTTTTCTTTTTGACTCTGCCTTATCCCTTTGCTTACTGTCATCTATATTTCTGCCCAACCAGTCCATTCTCTTGCCTTTTTTTCAAGAAATTCTTACAAAGATTTCCTCCATCCGAAGAAGGATATGCTGGGCCTAACTATTTCTTAAGTAAGGCACATAACATCAGCATGATGCATTTGCACACATAATTGACAGAAAACTATCTGAGCGATCGATGAAGAAGAAGAAACAAAAAGCAGGGGGAAAGTCAATTTGCAGACATGTTTATGCGTGTGCTCGTTAAACTGACCAGCCTCCAGGTAGACATGGGCAAAGTCCAGGGGCCACAGTCGCAGGAAACCGTCCTCTGACCCCGTCACGCAGAACGTTTCGTTCATGCTCATGCTGGTGATTGCCAAACCAGAACCTGGCCACAAACACACACACCAACAATGCCTAGCCATTCACTTCTACTGTTGGCAGGTAGATTGGCACAACAGTTCATGCATTAAGAGTCAAACAATAACGAATAACGTTCAAAGCATTGTGTTAAAGTCATAAAAACATTATACCATATTTTTCGGACTATCAGGCGATACTTTTTTCCCAGAGTGAGACTCCTGCGCCTTATAATATGACTACAAATATAGTAAGAAAATATAATAACAAAATCTGAGTTTTGTGTCAAATTTGGGGGATGTGTCTTAAAATAAGGTGTGCCTTAGTTAAAAAAAATATGGTAATAATTTCCAGGCTATAAGGCTCTATTTCTTTCCTTGAACTTTCAACCCTGCACCTAAAATACCAATTGTGATTCATACATGGACCTTCAAACATTTTTGGCCGATTGTTATATCCAACCATCACATTTTCATGGAGCCAAACTCAGTCAAGCATGATCTATTTTCAAGTCATTATTCAGCAGTTTACTGGGCAAACATGCAGTCAGACCACAGAACTTCAGTAGGCTTAAGGCACATCTGTCAGTTTCTAATCCAAATTTGAATCAATGCTTTAAAGAGACACAATGCTGTGCCTATGATGCCGACATCAACTTAAAAGCAATGTTGCTTCACAAAAAAAGAAACTGTGCAGCTGCTGAAGACCTTGCCAAACTTGCCAAACGTAATCACATCTCAGAAGCCAATGAAGCATTTGTTTTCTAACTCTAAATTTAACAACAGTACTACAGCGAGTCTTTCGGATGAGACAATAAACCGAGGTCATGCACTTAGCACACGTTAAACCCAGTGGCAATAAAAAAGTTTTCATTTGGTCAAAATTTACCCCCCTCCCTTTCCTTCCTCACCAGTCACACAAAGATCGCATGCAAAAAAACCACATTGGGTTAGGGTTAGGGTTAGGGTTAGGCTGTGACGCGCTCTCCAGATGGGAGCAACCCGAATTTCACAGACGCCTCTGTGACTATAAAGTACCTAATACCTAATACAATGTGTCCGCTTGAGAAGAAGTGTCCGGGTGCATGCATGGATGTGTACTTGTTGGCAGATAATAAAGCATGTGTAGTTTTAGATAATAACAGCACACCTGTTTCATTTTTTAACAGATTTAAGCCTAAGACTGACCTGGACGTATGTTGTCTTTATTTTTGGCCGTGAGGGGCAGCAGACGGCGTACATGTCTGACACACACTTTCTGGTAGTCCACTTCAAACATGTGGCCAGAACGACTGCAGGCGTATCTGAAAAAGACAAACATTTGTTGATCCAACCCAGCAGTGCATCAAACCAACAACTGTACCATCAAGAGGAAAAGGAGGCACCCCTAATAATCCCCAAATTCCCTAATAAAGTGCTTACCGTACTTTACGGACTATAAGGCGATACTTTTTTCCTAGACTGAGACCCCTGCGCCTTATATTATATGTGACTGATAATATAGTAAGAAACTATAACAAAATCTACATTTTTATGTAAAATTTGGGCGAGTGCGCCTTATAATCAGGTGCGCCTTGTAGTCCGTAAAATACGGTACATTTTGAGTTGCAATCAGTTGACACACACATGCACCCCCTATATAATAATAATAATAATAATAATAAATAAAGCTTATATAATGCTCTTCGATTAAAAAAAATCATCCTCAGAGCGCTTTACAAATCTTTTGAGAATAAAAGAAAAAAGTAAAGTAGAAGAAAACATTATTGCAAAACATTAAGAAGCCTAACAATAATAATTTAGCAACAATTTAACAATTTAAAGTAAAAATCAAAAAGCTCACATCGACACTCCCTAACACCCCCCTACCCCGTTCTTTTTTTACATACACACTATAGACTCTCAAGGACATCATCGCATCAGGGAGAAAAAAAATTCAGGGCATGAACAAACAGAAAACAAACTAAAAGCGAAAAAAGCAAGAAGAACATGCCTGCCTTTCATCGACCCCCACCCCCACCCCACGTTTTCCACACAAACCATACGCACTCACAATACAATGGATTGGCATTAAATTATATAAAATCGTACACGCTCACACTTTCGTGATCAATGCATGGGCGTACTTTAGACAGAGAGGGGGGAGACACAGAGACAGAGGGAGAGGGAGAGGAAAGGGCACGCAGAACACACACACACACAGAGGCATGCCTTGCATGGGGTGTTTGTGTGAGAAATTGAGATTGAAATTATAAGGAGGGAAAGAACTTTTTGAACAAATAAGTTTTGAGGCCAGACTTGAATGCAGACAGAGACAGAGTAGACCGGAGATGGAAAGGGAGCGAGTTCCAGATGATGGGTACTTCATAGCTGAAAGAGCGGTGACCAAAAGACTCGAGTTTCATGCGGGGGACTTTGAGAAGTTTCCCTCGCTGCTAGAACGGAGAATGCGGGATGGTTGATAGGTGATGAGATGGTTGGACAGGTATGTTGGCAAAGTATTCTAAAAATATCATATATCTGCGCACCTTGTTTTTTCTTTCTTCTCAAATGGAATACTTTATAGTTATAGAAATAGGTATTTTTGCTTGTCCCAAAACGACAACACTCACATGCACTTCTGTTCAGGGTTGCCGGTGGCTTGGTGGCCTGCCTCGAAGCAGATGTCGGTGAAGTCCATGGCGTGGTACTCTCCCAGACTGACCGGCGCTGACCTCAGGGTGCCGTCCTTCAGCCGCCACAGCCGTATGTTGTCTCTCCCACAGGACACCATCCTGGAGGTTCATCAAAATAATTATTTCTGTAATGCTCTTAGTCTTGCAGAAGCCTACAAAGTGACATGCTGATTTCAGTAATAACAAAGTGACAACATGAACTTGCTTCACGTAGTTGAGAATCAAACTATTATTTTGATCTACTATCTTCTTTTGTTTTTCTTTTGGGTGTGGTTTTTAAGCACACACACACATACACACAGAGGCAATGACAATGGCTTTTAATATCATTAGCTTTACAAGCTCTTATGACCTAGGGTACATAAAACAAAATGAACACTGCAAAAAGCATGAACTCAGAAAATGAAACCTGAGAGACAGAGACAGGGAGACACACAGAGAGAGAGAGAAACTAACCAAAAGCAGCCATTTTCTCACCGTTTCTCATCGAAGGGGGTGACGATGATGCGAGAAATATCAACGTCAGTGTGGGCCTTGGCCACGATGCCCAGCTCCCTCTTCCTCAGCACATTGCTGGTGTTCCAGATGACCACCAGCTGGACACACCACCACACAGACAACATCAACATCATTAACGATGCCCAGCTCCCTCTTCTTCAGCACATTGCTGGTGTTCCAGATGACCACCAGCTGGACACACCACCACACAGACATCATCATCATTAACGATGCCCAGCTCCCTCTTCTTCAGCACATTGCTGGTGTTCCAGATGACCACCAGCTGGACACACCACCACACAGACATCATCATCATTAACGATGCCCAGCTCCCTCTTCTTCAGCACATTGCTGGTGTTCCAGATGACCACCAGCTGGACACACCATCACACACACCATATTACGTTGGGTGAAAGCCAGAAGGTACAATCACACAGGAAAAAGAACGCTGACAGCACTTTCTGTTATTCATCTAACGAATTAAATGACTCGGCCCCAAAAGGTCTATTCATGTCTCAGGTTTTTTACAAATCTTACCATCACCAAAATTCCAATTCCCATCTGTTTTCTTTATTATTTTAGAGATAGCCGTTTTAACAGACAGTCCTTAAATGTGCTTATTTCATTTTGCTTATGACATATAAAATGCTAAAAAATATGTGTTCCAGACCCCCTCTTTTGACCACCAGCTGGACGACCACCACTCAGTATTACACCGTTGGGTGAAAGCCAGAAGGTACAATCACACAGGAAAAAGAAAGTGTGCTCGCGTTCCGTGTTGCACTCGCACACAAACTACAGATAACAGCACTTTCTGTTATTCATCTAACGAATTAAATGCCTCAGCCCCAAAAGGTCTATTCATGTCTCAGGTTTTTTACAAATCTTACCATCACCAAAATTCCAATTCCCATCTGTTTTCTTCATTATTTTAGAGATAGACCGTTTTAACAGACAGTCCTTAAATGTGCTTATTTCAATTTTGCTTATGATTAATATGAAATGTTAAAAAATATGTTTAAAAAATAATAATATAATGAAGAATTTTAACATTTTCTCTCAACCTTAAAGTTTAGTACTCACAAATTAGCAAACAAATGATCAACTAACAACAACACACCATCATGCAAACTAAACTAGACATCTTACAGAGAATAAGGATAATGTTGTACACAAGGGATAAGGAGAGCAAATGTGGACTGTTTTCCTTACATTTTTGCCTTGGCCATCCTTGCCAACTCCACATAAAACGTTTCCATTTTGAGCAAAACTGCACACAAAAATGAGCATCATTTTGTACTAACAAAATACACAAATGGAAGCAATCTATGGATAGGAACAATCCTTTATTTCTTTTATGAATATAACATTTTAAAATGTGTACATCATATAATCACTCTATTAATCGTCTATTTTGTTTTAATGAGTCCATGTGTTCGATTTTCCCCCCCATTTTGTAATAAACTCACAATTCTGTCAGGTAATACACACAAACAAGCATTATATCAAAACCAAAGAAATGGCTGGTTTTGACCTGCATTCAGCCAGTGAAAGGACCAACAGTATATCTTCTGTTATTGGAACAAATACCCCGGCGGTGGGTGGATGCCTTTACCTCCATTCAGCTGGACAACCCCGCCCTCCACAAGTCTCTCCTCGCGGGAATACCAGAGGCTCTTTTGTATAAATAGCCCCCCCTCCTTCTGGAAGTTCTGTGCTAGCAACTTCCTCTACTCTATCACTCTCTTTGACTCTGACTTTTTTCCCCCCTTGCTATCATGTACTATTTTTCTGACTTTTGGCACATTCTCCTGCCTTTTTTTCCTACAAAATCTTTCAAATGATATTCTCATTTGAGCTCCTCCGAAATCGGAATGTGTCGGCTGTATACAGCGGTGAAAACCAGTGAAAACTGAAAATGTACCTCACCTATTAAAAGTATTATGGCCATATGACCTGGGAACAGAAGAAGAATAGGGATATCGCTGACCATAGTGAAACAGCATACCTGAGAGAGAAGAGGGAGTGGGCGTGACTTTTACACATGGACAAGCACTCCCCAGACTGGAACTTCCACACCCGGATCACACTCATCTGTCCCGTCTGGCCCGAGGCCAGCAGAGAGCCGCTTCCATTGAGAGACATGCAGGAAACCTGTACACACACGTACGTCAGTCCAGAGAACTACAGAAACGTACTCACACAACACGCACTGAAATAGCCTGATTTAACAAATATGAACTAGCAAGATACTATGCAGCCTTACAGCTACCTGCAGAAAAGAAACCAGTAGCAGCAATGACCATATTTACTGTCATGGATGGAGACAGTTCATAGACAGAAAGAACCTCAACAAAGGTTTCCTCTGTTGATCACTTATCTTCTCTGTACACGTACAACTGTCAAAACTTGAAAGCTGAACATCAGCAGAACTTCACAGGAAAACAAATTCTGAATTACAAAAGCTTCAGCATTGAACTTGACTTTTTCTAAACGATCCACAAGAACTCCCATCAAATTCAAATGAAAAAAATAATACTTCACATAAATGGAAAAAAAATAATACTTCACATAAATTTGCAGAACAAAGCACTTCCACAAAGACCTTAGGTCTTTGTTTTCAAGGCTTAGACTTTTGCATGTACGCTGGCAACACTTTTTTTTCATGTTTCTTTTCTTCAAACAATAAAGCATAATTTCATTCAGATACAGACTAATTCACCTCATTTGCTCACCTTGTCGGTGTGACCGATGAAGAAGCGCTGGTGTCCATTGGCGATCCGCATGACCACAACCACAGCATGGCAGGGGTATATCACGCTCAGTTGATCCCCAGTCCACAGCGCCTTGCAACACAAACAGTCTAAATGTTATATTATGCTGGGGACATACCAAGGGCCAGACGTTCCCACCTCAACAAAATAGCAGCCCAGCCCTCCAGAATAGCAGCTGCCTCCTCTGCTTTCAGGAAGGCATACACAACAGACTGGCATACATCTCTAATACCTTAACTTCTTCTTCTTGTTCGATCTCTCAGACAGTTTCCTGTCAATTATGAGCACAGATGCGTCATGCTGCCGCTATGTGCCTAAGTAAGAAATAATCAGGCCCACCATGTCCCACTTCGGCTAGAAAAAATCTTTTGGAAAGTGTTTCTTAAAAAAAGGCAGGAGACCGGAAAGGCAGAGAGACAGTAGATGCCAGCAAGCAAAGGGAAAAGTCAGAGTCAAAGAGAGTGATAGATTAGAGGAAGTTACAAGCACAGAACTTCCAGAAGGTGGGGGAACTATTTATACAAAGGACCCCCCGGTATCCCCATGGGGGGCCTTAATTTCTGCAAGCGTGGCTTTCATTTATGATTACCAGTACCAATGCACAAGAAACCTTTTTGATGATCAGAAAACAGACAGAACACAGAATAGATGTTTTATTTTAAAATTGTAGTTGATTGCTTGTAAATATAATAACCACTGCATGCCTTCAGATGTTTCCTTTCATGAAAACATGAGTAACCATTAGTGGCATTACCTTCTTAAAGAGGCTCTGGAAGAAAATTAACTGTACATTCTCAATACAATTTAAATTAAAACAAAGAGAAACATTTCCAAACAAAACAACAAACACACAATGAGCTTGTAGATGAGTAAAGTATATAATATAAACTGACATCTCTAAAGGTGGCACCACCAAACCCGATGATCCGCTTCAGTTTCAAGATTGGGTCAGGTTCAAGTATCTGGAAAACATTAAACACACGGAAAAACTTAGATATGTTCACACTTAATGAGTCAAATTTCACTTTTTTGTTTGTTATATATTCAAAAGTTGTTTACAGTAGATAACTGCACAAAATGTGCAACCTAGATCACTAGTTAGACACATGACATCTGTAAATAGAGCTCTAAGTTTATCATGTAGCTAAAATGATATAATACAACATGCAATTAATGACTGTCCTATACTACCTGTCTGATGTTTTAACATGGAACCAAATTATATGTTTGCACTGCTCTCTGATATTTATTTAAGTACTTGTCTTTAAAAACATCCCTTGACTAGAAATATACATGCATCCACAGGGCTCCCAATCGTCCCGCAAAACAAGGGGTCCCAGGCATGCACTAGAAAAATTCATTTTAGCACTCGCAATGCCACTGGGACCCTCTATCCTGCCTCTACGACCCTCTATACTGTAAGTGAAGGAGTCCCTGTGACCCCTTGTTTTGATTGGGAGCCCTGTGGATGCATGTATATTTCTGCACGTTCTTTTAGAGGGTCCTTTAGAATTTTAGTGCATCATGGACCCCCAAATGGGTGTCCCTGGGAGCCCTGATCCATAAATCTGAAACCACTATCATTAACCTTACGAATCTTGTTCATTCACACAGACACAGACATATCAACATTCATTTAACAGATTCCAGTTTATACGGCCTAACAGCTCTGATTTTAACACCCATTATCCTTCTCATAGTAAAGAGAAACAAATCAAGAATCTTGCCTTGTAATTCTTCTCTGGTTGGGAAGCCGGGTACACTACAGGGGCCATCAACTTTTCTTTTGCCTGATGAAATCAGATTAAATCACAACCATTAATGCTATCATAATATCAAGATAACGTTCACATATTTTAACTAGATAATATTCCATGAATTTAACAGATGCTCTTTAACTTTAGCAAAATGATGTGACAAAAATCAACCAAAGCTTCAGTAAAAACAAGACAACATACAATAATACATAAACAACAACTTATTATTATAAAAAAATATATATATTATCTTTTCAAAATCTTCATATCCTCACATGTCTACCAATATGCATGTATTTGTAAATAAGTAAACACTATTACAGACCTGTGGAAAGATGAAAAAAATAATTAAAAAATTGAATATTTTGTTTTGGTTAGCATTCTTTTTTTATGAATATCGTCGGTGAAATAAAAAAACCTTGTATCTCAAATAATGTTTGTTTGTTTTTAGTTAGATTCCCGTCACCTTCCAACAAAAGCTCATATCTCTAACGACTTTCTATCTGGGGTAAATGAGGTTGTGTAAATTGAAGTAAAACTCGTAAGTCCCAAAATCAGATCTACTTAAGGACAAAAACCTCGTATCTTCGTTCTTTTCAAGTATTAAAAAAAAAAAAGTAATTTTAACAAAATGCAGGACTAAACTTGCAATGTCTTGAACAACATATTCATCATAGTTAATAACTTGTGGTAAATGCGGTTAATTTAAAAAAAAAAAAATCATTTTTCTCAAAACTACCAAAATTGAGATACGAGGTTTCTGAATTTCACCGACGATGTGCTCTTTTAGCAAAGTGTCTCATTTACCCAGGGCACTTTCTGCTGAAGCCTTCTTTGGTAATGTAAAAGTTTATCCATCTTGATGACTCTTGGTTTTCAAAAACCTTTCAACACAACACAACACAATTTCTAATGTTAAAACGTGAATAGATTGTGGATTGGAGGTCATAATGCATTCAAACTCACACATTTGATACCAACCATTTCAACTAGCAAAAAGACAGACCTTGGATTTGCTGCTCTTGATGTTGGTGTTAAGGACATCAAAGTCATTGGAGTTGTTGACGTCAGGATGGGCATAAATGTGGACGTTTGACTCGTCAAAACCTGTGCTGTCCTCAGTTTCTATCTCAGGGACCTCTTTTGTAACAACTTGCCTGTTGACCGGCTGAAATAATATAAAATGGCATTTGTGCATTTGTCCGCACAGAATAAAGTATACTTCAATAACTAAACATCTGTGGTATGACAGGGTGGGAGGGAGGTGGGGGGTGGTGAGGTGAGAATTAGTGATGTGTCATACTCCCTTTTCTCACATGCACGTGTAAGCAGCATTTTAAAAGTTCATAATTACTTATTTATTCTGCTGTCTTCAGACGGACAACAATAACAACACCAGAAGTACAAGATTCTTATCTTTACATCCTCAGTGGCTTTCAAATAACAAAAACATCAAGGGTTTTCTTCTTAATAATCAAATTTCTGAATTTCTGAATAAGGTTTTTGCTTTTACAAGATGTTTAACTTTTTCGCAACACGCTGCTAGAATACTAGCAACGCCCGAGTTTACCGTTACAGATACGCTGCTAGCAACAGGCAAAATGCCCCTGAGGCCGACAGTGGTGTGGCTGCTTTCAACTCATTCAGTTAAACACACAATAACAAATTGGGTTTCAACTGTTATATCATTTAATCGATTAAAGATAATTCTAAACCACTATACAAAAATAAAGTCACTGTGATCTCCAGATTTTATAAGAGAATTGATTCAAAAGGGCCCAAATCGGGTCTCCTGAAGGAATTTCTACTCCTTGACTGCAGTGTCCTGAGGGAATACGGAGCAGCGAGAGGGGTTGTGTTGAAAGTGTTAAAATGGTTGAAATGACTGGTAGTCACAATGAAATGAAGTTGGTAGTTGGTAAAAAGTATCATCAGGCATCATAATACTCCAAAGTCCAATCCTCTGAAGGGGGCAGGGGTCCAGGGGCCGCCCAAGCCCTGGTGGGGTGCAGGGGCAATGCCCCACGCAGAAGAGAAATATAAAATGCAAGTGTATTTGGAGGCCTTTCCTGGAAGCATTTACACTTATTCCAATGGCAAAGCCTAATATGACTGACTCATAAGATGACATCTTTTATTTTACATCACAAAAGTGACTCTTTTTCTTTGCACATTGTACCAGTGCTTTCTAGTTTTAAAGGTCTTGATGGTATTTATCATTATGCAAAGTTTGGTTGTGCTACCATTTGTAATGTCTGAGAAAACTACAAGGATAAAGGTGTTGGTGGGTTGTTTTTTTACCAAGAGCACCAGTTGCATTGCATCAGTGCTTTCTAGTTTATAAAAGCATTCATTAAAAAGGTCTTGATAACATTCATCATCATGCAAAGTTTGATTGCTATACCAATTTTTGTAGTTTTTGAGAAAGTTACAATGTTAGTGTTTTTTTTACCAATTAGCATGGCCTACACTGTATCAGTGCTTTCTAGTTTAATGAAAATATTTTACAATGTTAAATTAAAAGTTTTTTGGTGGGGTTTTTTTTTATTGGCACATACACCTGCAAGGCTACACACACTCAGACACAGACACACACTAAAGTATGATCACAATTCACATCAATGATGTACACTTCACTCATCAAAAAAAGGCTAGATTAAGTCTGGAAATGACTGCAATCCGTTAACGGTAAATCCCACTGAGAACACACGCAAAGTTCAACTTGACATCACCAAATGCGATCACTCGCCACCCTCTTTCCCGTGGAAAAGTTCACAGTTCTTTCATCACTGTAGTCTCCAGCTATAACATTGACTGAATCGACTCATTTCAACTCCTTATCACAATCACTGTCATTAATAAACTCTCTGAAAGTCTTCGCACTCAGAAAGAAAATCTGGCCGCCATTTTAAAAGTTGGCCCATGACCCCAAACATATAAACCAAAATAAAACCATTTGAAGCCGTGAACCAATCAAAATACTGGATTTATTACAGTGACGTCAACACAGCCCCTTTTTTGATGACGTAGTGTGGTAAGAACACAAATTTCATGTCATAGTTTCAGTGATGGCGCAATATGAAAACAAACCGTTTAAGAATACCATTTGAGAATAAGATCACGCTGCCTCATGAACAACAAACCGCAGCCTGCAGTGCTAAAACCGCGGCCAGTGGCTACCCAAACTGCGAAAATTTGGACAATTCTGATGCCTGATCATACAAATTCAGAGATATTTTGGAAGAGCCTTGATTTTGTTGTTGTTTCTTTCTGTTTGTTTCACTGAGAAAGGGAAAGAAAAAACCCCACTTTTATACAAACCTTTTTTGGGGTGGTAAGTTTGTGAATCATGGACACCCTCTCAGACACACATTTGCTGATGGATTTTGTTGGACCAGTCATCCGGTGAATCTTTTCTTCTCCATTGTCTTCTGCAACATTCATTCCAACAATACAAATATTTTGGAAAGGATAAGAAGAGAATAACTCACAGGAACAGTGACAGAATTTGTATGCTTTAAAAGGGCTAAGATGCTCTGCATAAAAATTGCACGAAATAGCACATAATGAGGTGGGAAAAAGGAAGAATTTTCAAAACCATAGACCACTTTCAGAAACATTAACTGCAACCAAACTGCACTCAATAAAATCAAGAAGGGAGTATTACGTTACCTAAACAGTTTCTGTTTGAATCGTCGACGGAAAACTGCACAGAGTCAAAAGGCTTCTTTTCTCCTTCTGGGGGAAACCTAAGAAAAATAATAAACCAAGAGTACACTGCATATTAAATCACAGAAAAGGAGTAAAAAGAAAATACAGCACATGAAAAAGAACCATACTTTACACACTATTTTTTTGTCACATGCAAATTAAAGAATCAAACATGTGCATAAAAAATAAATCAAAATTAAAGTTCATTGTGTCTCGAGAGTGAAATGTGTTCATTGAAGCATTAGTCCAGTTTGGGAACAGAAAAGATGTATTGCCTTATGGTTCTTGAAAATATTGTGCTTCTGATAAATAAAAGCTACATTTCTTTTTCTGAATTGGTTTGACTTTTTACAATGGAGCATCTCCTTTAATAAATATAATTCATAATAAAAACTTGCCTGATCAGATCGTATGTGTCATACCACATGTCCCCTTTCATGACAGGAAAACCAAACTCTCGAGGCAAAGGGCTGACGCGTCGACCACCTCCCATCTTCTTGGCATCCTCCATCGATACGCCTGTGTTCAAGTCAAGACCTCATCGAAATCCACATTCCCATTATAATGTCATCACTTTTGTCACCAATTAGTCACAGCATAATTCAAAGGTTACCTGCCACAACACTCTATCCCTAAGGGAATAATGAAGGCAGACCAGCAGTTTTGGCAGGAAACCTTCAAATTATGTTTTTCATTTTGTATTTCTCATATATATGCAAAGGGTGGTACATTTCATTTTTTAGTTCAAGATTTTTGTTATATATATACACTGATTGAGACACACAGACAAACAAATGCAGGCACACACTCACTGACTCAATATCACACACACACACACACACACACACACACACACACACACACACACACACACACACACACACACACACACACACACACACACACACTCTGACTCACACACACACACACACACACACACACACACACACACAGGGCTAACAACTACTGACCAGGGTCATAAAGCACATCACTGGTGAAGACATTCTTGACCAGCATGTTGGCACAGAGTCGCATGCCCCTGACATAAGCGTAGCTGCGGTTGAGGTAGGTGGACAGGATGTAGCTCAGGTCAAGGCAGAGCACTGTCCACCTGGTGCTGCCTGGTGCAGGCCCGCAATGCTCTATACACATTTCAACGTAAAATGTTTATACAAAAAGTACTGTAAATTTTACATACCTTTTCTACAACAGCTTCAAAATGAAACAATATTTGATCACACCAAACAAGTAAAAATAACCCCCTGAAAAATCTTTGTAAAGAAAAAAAAAAGGACTGAAACAAGAACTATTTTCCCACTGAACAAATCTATGCACCACACATGACCTTGAGTCAATCTACCAACCTACCAAGTTTGGAGGTTGCAAGCGTTAACTAATACAAAAATGTGAAAGAGATGGCTAAGGCTAACAGTAACACATAAAAATGATGTGTCCAAGGTCTAGGGTCAAAGTGAAAGTCAACACACACACACACAATATATATATATATATAGCAAAACAAAAAAAGAATAAAAACTAAAGAAAGAATGTATTCCCAATATTTCGGCTTTTGGCCTTGGACGCGGGACCGATACAATATATATATAGTATGAAAGAAAAATCTCAGTGAATAGCTGAGCTCCGTACCCCTACTCTGAAGGACTGAGAACACGGAACATTACATAAAGTTAACGTTAACTGGTTTTATTTCTGAGGTTCACAAATACAGACATTGGACACAGAAAAGTTTTATCAAAGCAAATTATATATATATATATATATACCTCCTCATTCCACTTTCATGGACGAGGACAACTGCTCATTAACAAACAACAGACATTACCTCTTCCTCCGACAGACGCATAGTAATCCACCGAACCTTTAGCAGCGTTGCACAAAAAGGGGAACTGCAGCCAGGTGGAGGTGGACTTGAACTCTTTGAACAGGTTGGAGAAAGACAAGCGGATGACCAGACTGTCCTGGGTGGTCACATCCACATGCACCACAAAGTACTTGGTAGGAACGGGCCGGAACAGCAGGTAGAAGTAGCGTCCCGTCAGCCCCAGAGGCTGGGCTCCTGTGCGAGGCAGCTGAATGTAGTTATTGGCTGGGATGTGACCAGTGATTTTGAACACTGTGGATTTCACCGCCTTGTCCATGAGAGGGGTGACCTCTCCCTCTTTTGATGCCCTCTTCCATTGTGGCACATTAAAGTGCTTGAAAACGTTGACGTAAGGCTGCTGCCACACTGCAAAGTGACAGGGAGGAAAGGCATTGATCGTTACATGAAAATCACTCATGTAATAATCAAACATTGCATAGAGGTATCAAGAAAGCATGTATTATGAATGCAATGTGCAATAAAGCATTATATCATAAATGAATCTTTCAATATTGACAATAGGTTTGAAAAGTTCCCAGTGTGAATACTATCACATGAAATCAACAAATTGCCATGGTTTTAAATCTGATTTGTTAAACTGGATTTTGTACATTGTATCAAACTTAAACGCCCCATAAAATAGTGATTTGAAAAAAAAGTCATATATCATTACTAAGCCTGAACGCTTCATTCTATTGAATAAACCAGTGAAACAAAGTATTGATCAGCTGATTAAGTAAAAGAGGATCTAGTAGACCCGAGCAAGGCATATATCTGAAATTTACTAGGTTTTACTTAAGTTAATTTATGACTTATGGTATGAATCTATGATGCAGCATTCTTATTCTTGACTTTTGTTTGCAAAACAACCCCAAGATTACCACACAGTATTCTGTCCATGGGCACACACTGCTCCAAATTACAACTGTGGACATGCATAGCAGGCAAGATAATGGGGCACAGGACATGCTAAAGCTAGAGTTGGGGAGAAGGGATGAAGCGGATCACTGTATGCTGTATATAGAGAGATGTCAAAATATCAATATATCCATTCTGTCTGTGTGTGTGTGTGTGTGTGTGTGTGTGTGTGTGTGTGTGTGTGTGTGTGTGTGTGTGTGTGTGTGTGTGTGTGTGTGTGTGTGTGTGACTATATGTGTGTGTGTGTGTGTGATCATTGTGTTTTGTTATGATTGGATCAGTAAAGTGTGTTAGTATTCCATGATCATTGTTTTGTTATGATTGAATCAGTAAAGTGTGTTACTATTCCATGATCATTGTGTTTTGTTATGATTGGATCAGTAAAGAGCCTTAGTATTCCATGATCATTGTGTTTTGCTATGATTGGATCAGTAGTGTTAGTATTCCATGATCATTGTTTTGTTATGATTGGATCAGTAGTGTTAGTATTCCATGATCATTGTTTTGCTATGATTGGATCAGTAGTGTTAGTATTCCATGATCATTGTTTTGCTATGATTGGATCAGTAGTGTTAG
>CM065680.1:58599013-58724013 GCA_017654935.2 Phymorhynchus buccinoides
CTGCTTTCAAGCACTGATGGTGGCGACGATATGTATTTTTTTTATGGTTTGAAAATGTACACAAGTCAATCGAAGCTGTGGCACCACAAGGCAAATGTTTCACTTCCAGATGACAACAGCGCATTGAAATCCTCAGTCAGGGGATCCAAGCAGCTCATAATTCACTATAGTCTATCGGCAAATCAGAGAACATTGTCTTGTAATTTCATATAAAATGGATCAGATTTGTAGTTCTTCAAGCCCTGTTCTTGTCCATCAATTTTCCCCACAGCCAAGGGAATCTAATCAAACTACTCAATATTAACAATGTCCTAAGAATGACAGGTTGATAAAAAGAAAATCATGCCCTTGCTTATTTAGCAGCTAAGCAATTGTTAACAATATACACCTAAATGTTGCACTAAATACGCACTTCTGAAAACTAAAGCTGCATTAAAATATGCTCCACGGAAAGCTACCAAAATGAAGAGGACCCTAACGCTTGAGGACACTAACGTTAATTTAAGCTATAATTGCATAAGAACAAGCCTGGAACAGGAATATGAAGTTGAAATAAACAGAATTCCCTATTAAATCTTTCTTAACTCATTCAAGTCATATATGTCTGGAATTATGGATAGCTGTCAATTTGATGCATTTGCTTCAAGGGAAGTAAATCTGTGTTCACACCATACCTTGGTCACTTCTAAACTCGCTTCGCTCCCTTAGACCACAATTTTGCCTCTGACTTTGCTTTTGTAGTGGTTTGTTGTGGGGAAACCAATCGGTGTAGAGTTTTTCTATATAAAGTCTATATATTATATAAAAAAAAGTCTGATCTACCACTTCCCTATGTTTAAACCTGAAGTAAAAACCCGTAATTAATTTCTCCTTTTGTTTATGTATGTTTTGTTTGTATGCACGGCTGGAGTGATTTGTGAGATTTTTAAAAAATTCAAAATCGTTGCGATGCGAATGAGTTAATGTCCCCTCACTTTATTCCCCTCCCCCCATCTCCTCCTTCCCCTTGTCCCCAAAGACTTCGAGCACCAGCACATTCCATGCTACCCCTTTACATCTAATAACAGTCAACGAACATGTCGTCAGCATCCTCAAACTCATCCTCGGACATCAAGGTCACTTCATTGGCAGAAGCTGCCATTTTAACAGCTGCCATCACGTCTTCCAACAAAGAGGCTGGTTTCTGGTCATACTCATCAGATCCTTTGCAAAGTTGCTGCAACACACTACTAGGGTTCAACTGTGAAACTGAGCCCAAGAAACAGTCCAAAGAGGAAGATTCTCTGTCTGGTGTTGGTTCACCTGTCATCTCTGCACCATGTACATCTGATTCCTTGTCTAACCTTTGTGCCTTCTCTGCTGAGTGTTCTTCAACTGCCACATTCTGTTGTATGGACACCAACATATGAAGAGCCTTCTGTTTCACTGCTGAATCGTAGTCTTCAGCCCCCATTAAAAGAGCAACCCCCAAACCGTCCTTCAACCTAGCTTCAAGCAAGTCACGATATTCTTTACAGCTCACACGACTGCACGAGCCCTGTGCTGTTCTTTTTCTGTGGAGCTTACTGTCAGTCACCGTGGCCCGATTCACCACATTCACATCACCACTGTCTCCACTCTCCCCATTTTCCTCACCAGACAACAAAGGAGCAGCCAGCTTTCCCCAGAAATCCAGCACTTTGAGTTTGACGTCCCAGTCAAAGTCGTTCATGGCCACAGTCATTGCGGTGCAGATTTTCCTTCTCAGTTCGGCTGTGTCCGACGGAGGTGAGGTGGGTGATGGGACAGACCACTGAGAGACGAGAGCCGTCAGGAAAGTAACGGCAGCACGACGCGGGAAAGCCTCTGAGTCGCTTGACAGCACCTCCATCATCTCGTCTGCCAGGGTGGACTGCAAACAGATGGTTGGAATGAATCTGCATTCATTAAAAATTCCCTTAAAATCTGTTCGACTTAGAGGCAGCGCTTCATCAATAGAAATTTAAAAAACAAAAACAAATAGTATACACCTACTTAAAGGGACACCCTGACGGATGAGTTTTTGCAAGAAACACATTGAGATCACCAGAAAGACAGCCTTTTCAAGGATCAGAACACTCACTTTGCTCTGGTTTCCTAGAAATCAAACCGTCAAAATGGCGATTCCTCCTTAGCAAAGTTGTCGGAGAGAGAAGCCATTTTGGACGGGGTGGGTGGAGGACACTCAAGTGGTTGAATTTTTTTCTTCTTTGTAGTGCAGTAAAAAAATAATTGGAGCTATTTCCTTTGTTGTGAGCGAAACTCATTTTGGTAAACTGTAAATAAACAAGCTTGTATTGTGGAAATTTCATGATTTGGTCAAAGCGACTCAGGCGGCCATTAGAAAAGAGAAGGCACATGCTTTCTCTTCATTGAAAGAATCTGACTTCCAGCACCTCCGCCAAGGAGGAATCGTCGATTTGACACTTTGATTTCTAGGATACCAGAGCAAAGTGAGCGTTGTGATCTCTGTAAAGGGTGTTTTCCTGGTGATCTCGATGTGTTTTTTGCAAAAACTCATCCGTCAGGGTGCCCCTTTAAACACAGAAAAAATATATCAAACAAAATTTTACATTCTGTTCTTCGCTGGGTTTTTTTTAATAATACATCCCCTAACGACATTTAATAACAGTTTCAACAAAATATTACATGTAAATCACATAAATGTTTCAACTTAATTAAGCACAATAACTTACATGGACAATCATTGGCACGTGGCATTACTTTGTCCTGTCAGCCTTGTTTCATTCAATGAGGGATTCTGACAGAAATATTCCAAGTTGATGGGTGGTGTAAAGCATCACAAGAATGTCTCGTACTTAAACTTTATAACATTACCAACCACTCATTTTTCATTGTTACAAGATATTCACTATATTTGAATGCTGGGGTGCAGTAACTACCTCATTGACTTTGGTTCTGACCCACGCACTGCTAGGTGAATGGTATCGTAATCAACTTTGGTGGAGGGGAGTTAATTAGAAAAGAGAGCATTCACCCTTTGTTCAATTTCGTTACCTCATTGACGTCAGCATCCTGCAGAAAGGGCCTCCACAAAGGGGAGGCAATGAGGCTGGTGGCCAGGGCAATGGCGGTGGCGCGGGGATAGCTCTCCCCATGCCTGGTGCAGCCCCAGGCCAGACGCAACAGGTGGCGCTCCATTAGGGGGGTGTGAAACCACGAATCTGCACATAATCACACCCACAATTCCTTTATTGTCTTTAACATGAAGAAGAAAAGGTAATGAATGAACTATGGATTCAGAGGTGATCATGTGAGAAATGTTTATTATTATGTTATTGATTCCCACCAGCACATGACCAAATTGGCACACGACAAAAACAATAAGATTAATGCATTGTACTCCTCCGTAGAACATGAGTTTAAAGTCTCCGTTTGAAAGACTTTTACAGAAGCTGAGTGCAGCTGGAACCAATTTGACTCTAGGAAAAAAATCCTCTTGTTCTGAAAACAATCAGTGGTGGAGACTCTAAGCTACTTCATCATAAACCAACGTCTAGGCATACTGTTCTATGTCGGCTTATAACCCAGTCATAATGAACCAACCTGACACAAGGTCAATCACACTGCGGATCATCTCCAGCGAGGTGTCTCTGATCTCCCACTGCACAGACACCAGGCGGTATTCCATCAGCTCCACCCAGGGAACCAGAACCTCCTGCAGGCCCGCTGTTTCTCCAGCACCACCTACTCTCTGGCACTGTCTGCCAAGAGTGCTAACAAAGGCTGTGCAGGTCTGACTGTACAGCTGAAAGCACAACAAAACCAGGTTTGTCGAAACAGAAAGAATGATCCTTTTCTCTCTCTCTTGCTCTCTCTTTACAATTAGCCACATATTCAACCAATTGCAAACAAATATTTGAGTAAAAGGCTTGAGGCATGTTACATGCACGCATTCATGTAGTACCCAGTATACGTAGTATTTTATCTTCCTGTTTCCCCGCTTCTCTCTTCTTCTTCTGCGTTCCCACGCCATAATGGGTAATGTATGCATGTGTCCGGCTTTCAGTTTTCACTGGTCTCCACGCTGCATACAGCAGACATTCCAGTTTCGGAGGAGCTCAAAGGAAAAAAAGACAGGAGAATTGGCCAATAAGTCAGAAAAATAGTAGATGATAGAAAGCAAAGGGAAAAGGCAGAGTCAAAGAGAGTGGTGGATTTTGATTAATCCTACTATCTATTTAATTTAATACTTACCAACACTCAAAACAACTGCATTAGCCTAAAACAACCTGGAACCTTACCCTAGCACAAGCTAAAACGAAACTGGCCCCATGGGACTGCACCCATACCGCAGGGAGTAGCGGGAGTGACTCCCCTTACTTCCGGGTATGACGCGCACCCCTGGGGCACCGGATATGTCATTCATGAAATTTTACAGCCCCGCATCAGGAGGGAGGCTGGGAGGGAACATTTTTTGTTTTGAGTGTTGGTAAGTATTAAATTAAATAGATAGGATTAATCAAAATCCACCAATCTAATTTAATCATACTGTACCAACACTCAAAACAACTGCAGATTACCACCGTGGTGGAGGGTGATGCGTGCCAACTGACACACCAATAACCCGAAAAGGCATTTTACAAACAGAGAGGGTAACACTCATACATGAAGAAAACCCCCTGAAAGATGCAAAACATCCATCAAATATGTCAATAAATACCCCCAAATAATCATATACATGATATAACAAAGAACACAGAAAGACAAAACGCAGGGACTCACACTACAAGGAGACCGGAACCTGCGAAACGACAACCTTCTTAAAGGAAAAGGAGACGTCTTCAACCTGAGCGGTGATGTCCCTCAGAAAATAACAATTTCACGAGAGGGACGCCCTTCACTATCGCCAGGGAAGAGCTGAAGGCCCGCAACTCATGGGCGCGAATGGGGTTATCAGGCAACCAAACCAGAGAGCCAGCGTAAGCCAACTTAATGGGGTTGAGGATGCAACGAAACACAGTACCTTTAGCCACATCGCTACAATACTTGGTATTGATGGAGACAAACAACCGACGCTTAGACCCTCTGAAGGACTTGGTCCGAGGAAGTAAAAACGTAGAGCTCCAACTCGAAAAGGAGACTAGAGGAGAGGACATGTCGCCAGACTGATTCTTTGCCCGGAACTCCGGGAGAAAAGAAAGGAAGACGGACGAGAAAACCTCCTCGAACTGGACGTCCTAGGTCAGGCCACTCAGAGCATGACACCGCTGATGCGCCGAGAGTGGCGAGCGAGATCAGAAAAAACTGTCTTAAGAGTCAGAAGCTTAAGGGACGACTTCAGAGGTTCATACTTGTCCCTGAGAAAGAAAGAAAGAACAAAAAAGATGTCCCACTGGGGACACTGGAACGTCCTGGACAGAGCCTGGAGGCACACAGTGTCGAGAAAGTGAGAAACAGGCAAGGCTGAGAGATTCTCCGTAAACTTGGAACCAAAGGCCAACAAAATTGTGCTAATCAAAGCCATAAGCGGATAAGGTTTGAGAAGACAAATTCCTGGTTCTAAGCAAGTGAGAGAGGAATTCTAAAAACTGGACCAGGGGGACGAATCGGGTCAAACTTTCTAACCTGACAGAAGGAAAACCAGGTGGTCCAACGAAAATCATACAGATCGTGAGTCGACTTACGCCTAGAGGCGACCAACAGGTCCACAGGGCGTGTGGAGAATCCCTGGCTACGAAGCCCTAGTCGAATAGTCGCCATGCGACCAAGATTAGCCTTGAAGGGCAAGGGTGTCCGACCCAGCCTCTTGGCTGAATTAGAGTGGCGTGAGTGAGATTGAGAGGAAGAGGACCGTCCTTCGCCATGTAGAGAACTTCTGGAAACCAATGGCTCGTGGGCCACATTGGTGTGACGAGAATCAAGTCCGGGTGCTCCCGGAGGACTTCTTCAACACCCGGGGGATTAGTGCCATCAGAGGAAGGAATACAACGGCATGCACTTCAGCAAGAAGAGCGAGAGTGGTGGCGTACAGCTTAGCGGTACGGTAGCACCTAAGGCCATGGAACTCATACTGAAGATGGCTGCTCTGTACCCAGAAAGGGTATGGGCAGAGATTTCTAGACCTGAGAAGAAAAGCTAAGAATTCGACGAATGAACCGAAGAAGGTCTTAACGGATCGAACTTCCTGTCACCACAGAAGGCGAACCAAGAGAAAGAGTCCTGAAAAAGTCCGGGAAGGCATCTCTGGAAAGCACATGGCTGACTATCAAAGCAGTCAGGAGAAGACAAACTCCGCATCGAGTCACCTAGAGCAGCCAAGGCCTGATACATTACGGACTATGAGTGGCCGGACCGGGCCACTACACACTGCTACGCCCTTTCGAACTGGAAAATATCGATCGAAGGGGCGAGTCTGGGTCAGAAAACAAACTGGACAAGACTAGTTCAGAATGTCGGGCAAGCAAAGGACCGATGGCGGGATAGAGACAGCTAGTACTAGGATGAGAATCCGCAAGAGCAGCAGATTCAGCCTCTGACCTAGCAAACTGAGAAACCACGGTACGAATGTGCGACTGCACTTCGTAACCAACTCTACATGCTAAGACCGACGAAAGGGACCCCCGTTGACTGGGTGAAAAACCAGCGGAGACAATTCGATCGGTTGGGAGGTAAAATAAAAATAAAAAACTGCCTATGAAGTAGGAACAGACAGCAACAGCAACATAGTTGCTATCGCATGACGTCAAATCGAACCAGATGACGCGGAAATGTCCCCACCGAAAAGGAAAACATGTAGACAAAAAGCGAAACAGTGTGCAAACGTGACGATGACACACCTCGACCTAAACCATAAAAAACGGTCGGAACGAGACGCCGAAGACCAAAAGGGGGGGGGCCTGAAGGAAGGCAAAAATCACCCCGTCGAACAACTTTAGGTTGAAAGCTGTGCCGTTCGGTGATCTGACGGCTGAGCAGGGAAGATCATGCTAGCCGGACAGTTAAAGCCAGATCGGGACGGAACCAGTCCGAAACAGGATGACTGGAACGGCCGAACGAGTCAACAGGTTGAACAACTCATGGTTGAAACCGTGAAAGAAGGAGTGCGCACTCTGACTTCTCTCTGCAAGGGCCTTTGTATACCCAGGCCAGAGGAAGGAGCTCCGAAATCGACCCCATCAGACTAAGAAAACCGAGGGGACAGCGAAGTGTGACCGCCTTCGTTACTGAGAGGTCGGACACCACCTGTGTCCTCCGAGGCTGAGACTGTGAACACGACCGTGTCGAACCTCATAACCAGACAGTCCCTAAAGTGCCCCTAAAAAGAGTCTCTGGCCAGAAAAATACCAAGGGAAGCTAGAGCCACTCCAATGGCTGGTCCATTCACGGACTCAAAGAGCCTGAAAACCGCAATACAGCAAAAAACCGAACCAACAACGTCACAAAAGCACAGCCCTTGAGGGCTTTGGACAAAGATGCTTCCAACAGTATAACGTAGGAAGGCTAAAACTTGACCGGGCAAGATTTGTCACAATGGAGTTTCTCTGCAACAGCCTTAGAAGGCTTGGAGAAAGAGGGAAAAGGGAGGTAGTCCTCATGGACACCTAGTACCAACTTGAAAGGATGAACAACAAAAAGAGCCTAAGGAAACTGAATCTTCCTTGGGCCTGGTAGACCCGCCCAAAGTGAAACGGTTAGTTACTGCGAGAAGCGTAACAGAGTATCCAAGTGACGTCAGGATAACCGTGGAAAAAACCGGGCAACCGATTCTTCCCGAACAAGCCCGACTCCGGAAGGGGAAGAGAGCGCAAACGCTCCTTTTCCCTGGACGAAAGAGACCTGTTCTGCGCCAGAAAAGAATCCCGGGCCAAGGCACAGGTTTGAACCTTCAAACCAGCCGTGACATCAGAGAGGCTCTGTAGCACATTGCCCAAAAGGGCTAGAGAGACTCCAACGGAAGCTTCATCCACCTGATCAAAGAACTGAAAAACCGCCGGTGAATCAGAGGCTGATTTGCCTAGAGACTCCGCCAAGGTTTGCACGAGAGAGGTGGCCATGCCACAAGCCCTGAGAGAACCAGACAGAGATTCCTCGAGAGACTTGAAGGCCGAAGGCTTGAACGTGACGGGAGGAACAGCAGCAGGACCCCAAGGACTCCACCTCCTCAGCAGAAGGTTTGGAGACGGAGGGGAAGCGCAGGTATTCCGTCGGTAGGGGGACGAAAGGTCTGAATCTAGGTACCAAAAAGGAACCGAACTGAGACGAGGCCGGCTGAGAACGCCCCAGATTAGCCTCAGCAATCTGTTCAACGAAAGGACCTTGCCGGTCCTCAAAGTGAACTCCGCTTTAACCACCAAATCCTCCGGGAAGGAGGGGGCTTGGAGAGTCAAAGAGCTCTTGGCCTGCAGAAGAGAGCCAACCGCGTGATCAGTGGCGGACTCCTGATGGGAGGAACGCACAGGTACCACGTAAGGGCACGATCGAGACAAAATCTTGAGAAGATTCTGAACCGAGGACTCAGTGTGAGAGTGAGGGACCTCCGACTGAGGGTCCAGTTCCATGTCTGACTCATAGTCGGACTGAAACTCAGAGAATTCCTTGGAGGGGTCTGGCCGTTGAAGCTTCTGATAAGGGCGGCCCAAAGAGTCAAACACCACCGGAGGGCCATGCCTGGAAGAGGGCTCTGCCGGTAGGGAGTGAGAGGATCTCTGAACACCGGCCGGAACCGGGAGAACGTGGCGTCCTCCGTGCGAGCGGGACATTCCCGGTTGACCCAAACCGGAGGAACGAACCGGAAATTCATCATCGGAATTTTCCGGTTCTAGGCGAACCCTTTCCCGGTATGTCCGCGTTGGCCAAGCAACCGGGAGACAACCGGATGATTACCGGGTAAACACCGGGAGAACCGGAGGAAACGGTCTCGCAACCGGGAGAAGCAAATATCCGGTTGCGGTGGGAATGCCATGAGGCTCCAACCGTGCCATCCCCCGGTATGTCCGCGTTGGCCAAGCAACCGGGAGACAACCGGGAGAAACCGGATGAATACCGGGTGAAACCGGGTAAGCACCGGGAGAACCGGAGGAAACCGTCTCACAACCGTGAGAAGCGAATTCCCGGTTGCGGTGGGACTGCCAAGAGGCCCCAACCGCGCCAGTGCCAGGATCACTGGAGAGCCATCCCCCGGGAGGGGGGTATGGACTCTTATCGGTATGAAGGTGCCCCGCACCGACCGATTTGACTGTCCTGGTAACCTCTCCCTCGAACTGAGTGGAGGATTTGAGCCCGGACTCAGGAAAGGGAACAGGCCGTTCCCGATCCTGGAGGTACCTCCCAGGTACCACCGGATGATTGCCTGACAGACTGGCCAGTCTGGTGACAGAGGAGTCACCTCTGTCACTAGGCAAGCTCCCCGGAGGGGAGCCTCTCTGTTCCGAAAACATCAAGCCCACAGGACGGAAACCAGAGGTGGAAAGGGATTTCCTATCCCTGTTGAGGTCGACACTGGCCTTAGCGGACAAGGGCCTCCTGGAGGCAAGCCTGTGAACAGAAGAAGGAGAGAGGGTTGCGCCAGTGACAGTCTCACGAGAAGAGACAACTGGCGGCACCCTCTCTGGCCTAATCAAAGAACCGAAAAAGGAGGAAGATTCTGTCGATGCGAAAGGGAGAATCCTGAAACCCGAAGAGTCCAAGTGGCGAAAGAAAGACAGCGTAGTACAAAGCCTGCGAGTCTAACGGAAAAGGAGAAGGAGCAGAAACCTCCGAAGGGAGAGAAACTGGAATGGGCTCCGAAACCGGTTAGGCCGGTGTAACCGAAACGGACTGTGACTGGACGAGACGTAGGATTTGTGAGAGGATTAGACGAAAACTTCTAGAGAAGATTAAGAGAACCTGCCCAAAGGGTCCCTAGTGAGAGAAGAAGAGTCAACTGACTTGGAAACAGAAAAACAACCGAAGCAGAAACTGCTTTGCCCGAAGTGGAAACCGAGGGGTGCAAGAAGCCATAATGGCTGACGCCACCCCGAAAACGAACAACAGAGTGAACGAAATAATTTTTCAACTAAAACGAACACCAAGAAATGACAATGAAATAATATCGATAGGATGACTAACAGCCTTCCCAAGAAACTGAATAGGACAAAGCTATGCACGGAACGAACCCACCAGATAGACAAGAGTCAGAAAAGGCGGAGCAGGGTAGGCCCAGGTGTGGTTGAAAGGCTGGAAAATTTAAGAATGACATATCCGGTGCCCCAGGGGTGCGCGTCATACCCGGAAGTAAGGGGAGTCACTCCCGCTACTCCCTGCGGTATGGGTGCAGTCCCATGGGGCCAGTTTCGTTTTAGCTTGTGCTAGGGTAAGGTTCCAGGTTGTTTTAGGCTAATGCAGTTGTTTTGAGTGTTGGTACAGTATGATTAAATTAGATTGGCAGATTAAAGGAAGTTACAAGCACAGAGCTTCAAGAAGGTGGGGGAACTATTTTTACGAAAGACCCCCCACAGAGACTCAAGGCATCCACCCACTGCCCAACTTCTCTCTTCAAATATCTTGTTCAATGGAAAATCTTTATAACAATGAGAAGCCCTACAATATTGAAAACCTCTGCTTAAAGAGGCAAGGCAATTTCAATTTATTTTGTTCAGAACGAACTCAACCATACAAAAAGAGTCCAAGGATTAAGCCTACACTTTCTTCATTTCATGTAAAGGTTTTGAGTGTTGAATGTGACACACACAACCCCTCACCCTGCTATCCACCAGGGGACGTCTCATGATGCGCATCAGACTCCTCATCACCTCGGCGCACTGCTGCAGACTCAGATCTGTAAACAGAAAGGATACATCTAACACTACCATCAGCACACTATGCTTTCAACAACGGCATATCAGTCTGTTTGATTTTGTCGAAAAATAGTGGTTGTAAGTGAAATGAATCTCACAACCACTTTCTTTCGATAAATGAAACAGTCCAATGCAGCCTTAAACCTTCAATTAAATTTAAAAAACACTCCCAAACCCTCACAACTGTATAACAATTCTTTTAAACCTGCATCAGCTTTCGTTTAGCTTGGGATAAAAATGAACCCCATGCTTTCACAACGCTGTCATAACATCTTTGCTCTCAATTATCTTCTTTTCAATCAAACAAATCCATGACATGCATATGACAGTCATAACGACTTGCTTGTGGCATAGCATGCTATATAACTAAGGCACAACAGAAGCTAATAGGTACAATAATTTGTTGATAGATATTTAAGTATCCAGTAATATTCATAAACAGGCATAGATAAAAACAAGCGCGAAATCGCAATAGTTTATGGCACGCTGTCTATTTTTACCACTCCAATCATGAGTTACCTCCCCTGGCTTTTCAATAATTTTAATCTGTAAACCAGAATGTTATCTCTGCACCATTTCGTAACTTTTTATATCTTTTGGAAAACATTTAAAACTATGTATCCTACTTATACTCATCAAAAGAAGCACCGCATACTCGTCGTGTCTGTTGTAGTGTCTGTATTACATATGTTTATTATTTTGTACGCTTTTAAAATACATCATTTTAAAGAGCGGCCAGAAGTGTAGCCTCGATTTGAAGTGTGACAATTTTGTCAAAATGTGCGACAATTTTGGACCGACAGACCGACAAAGTGAGTTATAGGTTTGTGGCTTGAGCCACAAACAAAAAATCCATATATTGTTGAGCCACTGATTCTTAAATGGGATAAAACTAGCAGAGGTGCAAAAAACAAAACACAAACACAGCATCGCTGCAGCGAAAAACGACTCCACACCACCAACAGTACTCACCCAGGCAGGTGTCCTGCTGCAGAAGGTCCAGCAGGGAGGTGAGCAGTCGGTGGTTGTTGAGGACCACTGCACCCACCCCCTGTGGCCAGGACTCCACACCACAACAATACTCACCCAGGCAGGTGTCCTGCTGCAGAAGGTCCAGCAGGGAGGTGAGCAGTCGGTGGTAGTTGAGGACCACTGCACCCACCCCCTGTGGCCAGGACTCCACACCAACAACAATACTCACCCAGGCAGGTGTCCTGCTGCAGAAGGTCCAGCAGGGAGGTGAGCAGTCGGTGGTTGTTGAGGACCACTGCACCCACCCCCTGTGGCCAGGACTCCACACCACCAACAATACTCACCCAGGCAGGTGTCCTGCTGCAGAAGGTCCAGCAGGGAGGTGAGCAGTCGGTGGTTGTTGAGGACCCACCCCCTGGGGTCAGGACTCCACACCACCAACAGTACTCACCCAGGCAGGTGTCCTGCTGCAGAAGGTCCAGCAGGGAGGTGAGCAGTCGGTGGTTGTTGAGGACCACTGCACCCACCCCCTGTGGCCAGGACTCCATCACCGACACCCAGTCCTCATCATCCCTGGTCAGGCCGGCGCTGGACACCAGGCGAACTAGACCATCACTGTTGTGGGCCTGAAAAATGGCTAAAATCACTTAGTCCATCTGCTCAATGTTATGTAGGCTTGCTTAGGAGTATGGATCAAGAGACAAAATGTTTTTAGTTATCGGAACAGCCTTTTTCTTTTTAATATAAAAGGTCCCTTTGAAAATATACACAAATCTGGAGAATTAACTTCAAATGCGTCTAACAACTAATGTATTAGCCCTCTTTAAATATTTTTTCTTTAAGCAAAAAATATGTAACAAAAACACATGGAAGCAAAATTTGTAAGGCCAAAATGTACATGAAATGTCCTCCAATAGAAACACATGCAATAAAAAAATTAAAAAAGAGTTTCAACCAAATATTAGCATCCTCAACTTAAAGGCACATCAACCGAACCTTAGGAACAGGTCTGCACATGCTCTTGGCTAAGGTAGGCACCCACGGCGTGATGAGAGAAAAGTGAACAAAACTGCCTCGCCTCTGCTTTTATACCCCTGGTGTGACTTCAAGTTTCCTATTGTATCCACCTATTTACCCGCAGACTTGCACATAAACTTACCTGTTTTATCGAATACAACAGTACAGAGGTGAGCCTGGCCAAACTGCGCTGGTCACTCAGTGATGCTGTCACAGTGGACACCAAATGGACCAGATCTGAACCAGTAGTACTCTGATGACCAAAAAGGAGATCGTGGGGCAACCGTACTAATTTCTGCAATGCTCTCAACCCATCGGACTTTTCAGTGTTTGCACTGCACACACACAAAAAGCTACAAGATTAACCCTTTCGCCACCAGCCATTTTTCAGCCAAAAATGTCTCTCAAACTTACCTAGGTAAAGTGAAGTTGGAAACTGCATGTTAGAATCTGCAATACTGTGAATTCCTTTATGACATATATCGAATAGGGCCTTTCCTTATCCCCAAAAATTAGCAACATAAGGTCATTGGATAACATCATACTTTCATGCCTGTTAGTGACATGGGTTGTAAATCAGTGTGTATTATTAGGTATTAGGTACTTTATAGTCACAGAGGCAGTCTCTGTGAAATTCGGGTTGCTCCCACCTGGAGAGTGCATCGCAGCCAGAGGCCAATTTTGTTTTTTGCCTGCAATTTTTGTGTGACCGATGAGGAAGGAAAGGGGGGGGGGGGGTTGTAAATTTTGACCAAATGACAATTTTGTTCGTCGCCACTGGGTTTAACGTGTGCTAAGTGCATGGGCACACGGGACCTTGGTTTATCGTCTCGACGTCTGTCCAAGGAAGTATGCATGATACATCCATTCTGTGTTAATAGTTAACACATTTTGATCAGACATGTTGAATTGAGAAACATTTTGTAAAATAAATATATTTGTTCCCACTTGTCCAATGTATCTCCCCCACCCCCACACATTGTATATTGAATCAGATGATCAATATTCTATACAGAGAGTAAGAGAGAGCGGGGGGGGGGGGGGGGGGGGGGGGGGGGGGATAGGGAGAGAGATTACAACAATAAAATCTCTAGATAGTAGATGGTAATCCAGGGCCTGACGAGAACAAATCGTTCTTCAATGAGATCTCTTTTTTAACATTAATATTTATCTGTTTACAACAAATCTATGTGTTGCAGTCTTGAAGAACTCCAACATGGACAGCTTGATACACACCTGGATTTCACAAAGGCAGTAGCAGCCTGTAAACCTCTCTCCACGCCTCCTTCGGAAACCATTTTCAGGACAGGAGGCAGAATTTCCGTCTTTAAGAACTCCTCTCTTGTTTTCCCTTTCCTGAAAATTAAAGCGGCTAAATCATCAAAATGGTGCACAAGTCTTGAAGCCTTAAAATGCAGTTCCATGTAAACAACAAACTTCTCTCTAAAATATATCAGCTGCCATACATTTTTTATCTCACTTGGCACTGACCGGTTGCTTCCCCTTACAACTGTACGGGACTGGCCATTTGGCTAGGTTTGAAAACACATCACCACAAAAAAGTAATGTAAAGTTAGGGACTGATGTTTTCAGAGAAGATTACCAACACCATACACTAAACGATCGCTAAATATCAGATTCCATACCTTCGTTGTTTGTCTCCTATTGACGAAAACAGCTCTCACATAGAAAGAAGGAAAATTTCACATTCCGATCTCTGCAGTAACAAAATAGAACAGCAACATTTTTTGACACCAGGTTTACAAATCCAAACAAGAGAAATACACTCACATAAACCCAAAAAGGTTGAGAACAGCTTGCAGAGCGGAAGAGCGGATCTTCTCCGAGGAATGCTGCAGAGCCAGGTGAGCCAGCACAGAGACAAAGGCTTCGTCTCCTCCCTTCCACCGGCAGAACGCTTTCACCGCAGTGAGCCCACACACCAGCCTCACCACTGAATGATGGTACGAGCTGACGTGTGACGACACAACCATCTGATCTAGAAGAGTGGATCGGCTCCTCTTCATCGCAGTCAGTTCAGTCGTCAGATGATTCACCCCATCCACCACAATTGAAGAAGGAGAAGAACTTGTCAGATCTGAAACATCATCGGCTTGCAGGCTGGTGGTCTGGGCGGTCAGCACAAACTTTTCAGCAGCGTTCAGAAGGAATATGCTCTGGGCCGATTCCAGAGTGGACAGTGCTGTGTGGAAATGCACTGAAAAAACAACAGGGAGGTTTGTGTGGCTCAAGCACATCATTGTTCACCAACTTCTTATATTATTTATTCTCCCCCCCCCCCCCCCCCCCCCCCCCCCCCCCCCCCCCCCCCCCCCACTTCCCCTGGTTTCTGCATACCTTACTGGTGTATATAACTTGTATCTTCATACCATTCAGCCACTTTCACATGGTTATGCTGCAGAACAAGAAAGGAAGTCCACAAAAAAAACCTTCACTTGCGATATCCTAATAAATCATACACATTAATCAAAGCAAACACATGCAAAATACACACTTTGATTGTACAGTACATGAAAAGATTGAAAACTTAAAAGAAAATCAAGCCACGTTAGTAAAACTGAACAACAAAACAGACACATAAGTGCAAGCAAACATATATAAGGAGAAAAACAGGCTTGAAAGCTAAACAATCATCAATCCTTACCCTGGTTATCTTTCAGCCAGTGCAGACCTGCTGGACTAGCCACCAGTTTAACCAGACTGTTGTAGTAGGCTACCCCGACAGAGGAGTTGACCTCAACCCCAGACGACTGGATTGCATCGTAGAAAGAAACCGCTCTTTTCCAGGCATCACCGCTTGTGATGGAGGCCAGATGACTGGCCACTCCCAGAGCTAGAACCAGCACTGGGCCGCTCAAATTGTGGGACTTCGCTTTGACAGTGTCAACAAAGTCCAAGAGACCACAGCGCTGGACATCACTTTCTGTACTGACTGAGAGAAAGGAAAAAGGGAGTGTGATTTGGATGTACATATAAATCACTGTATGTATGCGCACACACACACACACACACATTTAAATGCTCACTTAAAATCATGCAATTGAAGTCCTTTTTGGCTCACGTCGTTTTTTAAAACAAAGTGAGTCTATAGTATCGTACATGTTCGGTTGTGTGTCTGTGTGTATGTGTGTGTGTATGTGTGTGTGTGTGTGTTGCGTCCGTGGCCCTGACCTTTAACCTTAATTCAAACCTTAATGTTGTCATTTTCTCTAAACATATAAGGCGTTAGAGGGTTAAAGTTAGCAGGATACTTGATTTTGACGTGAGCCTTCAAGTCACGACGATCAAAGCAGTCAGATACATTGATAAAGAACAAAATAAAGATAATCATTTGTTGCAGAGATTACTGTTGTGCAACCTTTAACCTTGACTCAGTCACACTCTTCAAACTAAAGAAGACTCTCACTCTCCACTGAAACTTTAACGTTGTCATTTTCTCAAAAAAACATAAGATGTTAGCGGGTTAAAGTTAGCAGGATACTTGATTTTGACATGAGCCTTCAAGTCATGGCGATCAAAGCAGTCAGATACATCGGTAAGGAACAAAAGAAAGAAAATCATTTGTTGCAGAGATTACTGTAACTGTTGTGTTGATCTACAGAGTAGGAGATACATACTGGAAAGAAGACTCTCCATTAGATATACAAAAACGCTCTTTAAAAAGAAACACAAGACTTCAGGTGTGTACAAATAGGTACATTTTAACGTCGTCAACTTATATTTTCTGTAACAAATGGATGTACCGAGTGTGTGCGTTGACGGCCCAGTTGTTTAGCTTTATTTGCGCCTTTGAGTAACGGTTGTTCGTGTTCATTTGCACATCATCTCTGCGCACAATTTAGCCTACTGCACTTCCGGCAACAAGGCCTAGGCCTAGAGTCCATGCCTTACCTCATAATCAAGACGACGTACTTAACATTTAGCCCACATTCATTTCAGTCTTGAAAAAAAATATACGGAAAATCCAGGGTTCGTCGATTTCACTGCCTTCGACGTACGAATCCTTTGTTAGGCCTAGACGATTGATCACCATGAGCAAAGACTGTACAGGGGAAGAGAAACATGGATGAGCTTGCTGGCTGTGACCTTGACCTTTGCTTTGTGGCAGAGGGGGGGGGGGGATTAACGAAACGAAAATAAAATATTAGGACTAATATAAAATATCTTACAGAAATGTAGATGATGTGGAACAAGTTTTCATCGCATGAACAATCAGTTTAAAACAGTAACAGATCACGCAACTTCAATTATTAATTTTCTAAGAGTAAGAGGCTTAGACCCACAGGCAAAGACTAGAGGCCTACTACAGGTGTCCGTAGACCCCCCTTACCCCGGCGGGGTGGTGGTGGGGGGGGATTGGTCACTATGTTTTTTCTGAAAGCTTGGTCAATATGCTTTTCAATTTTACTTGTTTGCCAAAAATAAAAATAGGGCTCCACTATGTTACATGCGCATACATATAATTAAATTTTAAAGAAAGGGGTAGGGGTGCATAGAAATAATTTTAATTTACACAGTAAAATAAAAAATAATTCTGTTTTCAGATGCACAAGTGTCTACATAACAGTATTCTCTCTATACAGGCATGGGAATTGTCATGGGAATTCCCATGCCTGCTATAGTAATAAAAATCAGACGTGAGCCTTGCAGGCTTTGCCTCTTGTTTTCTTAAATCTCAAATTATTTTGAACACTAACCCACTTCTTGATACTCCTCAACAAATAAAAGGAAAAAACATTTATCAGGCAGATTGCCTTATCATATTACATATATTGTATCATTATCAGCATATCGCAAATACTTCTGTGCAATAGGGCAAAGATCTCTTGACAGCTTATTGGAATAACTATCAGCTGCCAGTTCATGTCTTCCTGTCTTAATCCAGAAATGTTCAAATGCCTGTGCCTTCCTTTGTTATATACAGTGTGAGCACTTTTATTATTTATACATAAATCACTTTTTTATGATCAATGCATAAATCACTTTTTCATACATAAATCAATGGTTGGCTACAGTGATGGTTACTTTTTTTTTTTTAAACAGTGGCTACAGGTACAGCATTGCTGCAACACTCAGACCATGTTCATGGATAGTAACTCTTCCTAGTCAACTTTTTCATCAACAAATGCATTTTCTTATTCTGTATATTTAACGCATCTTGGTAAGGAATAGGGTTAGGAACATGTCAGAGTTAATATTAGTAGTTTTTGAAGACATTTGTACACAATCTATGCGTCCCGTGATTGAGCGCCGTGTATCCGTAGCCTGGAGCCTCTGCCTTAAAAAAATCATCTTTATCATCCTTGCAGCTACATACACACACATATACGATAAGATGAAAAACAAAACAACACACAAACATCAAAAATATAAGGAGACTTGTTTTGGTTCCATCAAACCACCTACTGCTCTTTCTGATGGCGTCCAGCAGGTGATGCAGGATGGTGTCGTCATGAGGTGCGGCCTGCATGCTGCACAGGGCCTCCAAGGTGTCTGGCAACATCGCCACAAACACTTCCTTCCCCTCATCGTCTTCCTCCTTGCTCATCTATAACAATATATGCCCCTGTATGGAATAGAAAGTAAAATCATATGTCTGCGGTGTGCACGCACACACACACATACATAGATATATGTACATGTGCAGACATCCACGGCAAACAATCATGCATGCACATACTCTCTCTGTCCCTCTCAAAGGTTTTACGTCTTTTATCACTGATGTTATGCTGTTGGGTTTCTGTTTCACATTCTTAGCATGCAAGCTGTGGTCTCTTGGACCAAGTTCATTCAGCAAGTTCCAATGAGTTGCTATATCAAAAATGGGGGTGGGGTAGGAGGGGGAGGGGGATGCACAGACCCTGTAATTTATGACTGATCTTGTCACACAGTGTGTGACACACATGACATACTCAGTATTTAAACAAAATCGAAACTGAAAACAGGGGTCGCGCTAACACATGTTTGTTTGTGTATTTGACGCGTTTTAAAAATCGCTGATACATTTCCACGATGCTTACTCGTAACACGTACGCAAAACGAAGTCTGCTCAAAACCGCATCTGAGTCTGAATGCTGAATCAGACTTTAGAAGTCCCTCTGCCTGTACTGTACTGAGCAGAGGCACTTTCTCAGTTATACTGGCTCTGCTACTGGCTACTGCACCAAACACACGCTTAGGCCTTGATCCCTTTTCTGGAACAGACCATAGAAAATTACCACTGCTTCTACAGAAGGAAGGATTCTCTCCTTTCTCTTTCAATAATTCTTACCCAGATTCCGTCCAGTTAAACTGCTGGTTACGTGTGGCGTGAAACCTACTTACAGCCATTCTCTGACTCTGACTGGAGTGAGTTTCTCAAGAGTGGGCGCTTTGAGCGCTGCTGAGCGCTAGTAAAAATTCAGTGCAAAAGTGTCAGAAACGCATTTTTTTTGCTGACTGGCGCATTAAGAGTTAGTTGAAATAATTTTGTTTGACCAATCAGATAAGAGCCTGTGATATCTTTCTTAGACACTGTTTGTCAAAAACGTTATGCAACGTGCAGGGCGCTCTCTTGTGAAATTTCCTGGCTTCAACCTGGGGCAAGTTTCTCTAGATAACGGTCGCTGCGCGAATAATGCTCACGGCAAACGGAGCCTAAGAAACACTTTAGAAAGTGTTTGCGGAAGAATATTACAAGCTCTTGTCTGATTAGTCAATTTTTTATTATTTTAAACAAACTGTAATGGACCAATCATCAACAAGAACCGTATTCACCCCCTACTAGTTCCGGATAGTTCGCCACATATCACCTTTCGACTGAGAGCAAAACGCCATGCGAACTATCGGCAAACGAAGGGTGTTTCTTAGACCGTTTTTGCCGATTTGAGCGAGCGTGATGAAACGTTAGCCCTTGTGAAACTCGCCCCTGGTGCGTTCACTGCCAGCTTGCTTGATTCAGGACACATAGAGCTGTACGCAGTAACCATATATCAATTTGATTGGCTGGCTGAAAGTTGCTATTTTCGTCACTTGCAAAGGTTAATCTTTGTTTACCCCCCACAAAACATTCTCACTGCATATACTCAGTAAAAACAACTTTTTGCCTTTCTCAGGTAAGGGATAGGGTTAGGATAAAGTTAGGGTTGGGTTAGGGTTTTCATTAAACACCTTTTATTAGTTTTAAGTGACTGAAATGGTCACTTGCCGTCACCAAATCAAATGATGTATGGTTACTGCGCACAGCTCTATCATTCAAAACACAAACGAGCAAGATCGTCATCGTGCAATTTTAAGGCAACACATTAAAATCCCAATGTCTCAATGCTAGCAAACTTTGCTTTGATCGAAAACAACTCTCAGCCTAAGTTGTGAAATGGGGTCAATATGTTAAAACTGTTGTCTGCTCAAAAGTCTGATCTAGATTTCCACCTGTGTTAGCACACAGTGACACACTGATGCAAAGTGAATGCTCATGGGCAGACACTGACTGGCACTGCACTTGATTGATCAACAGGGCTTGTGACGTATTTCAGCGGTGATGTAAGCATCAAAAACAGGTGGTTATGTGCGGATAAGCCTAAAACATATACTTTTTATTCTTACATCAGTTTATAGTGTTATGATCTGACGCAATTTTTAGCCTAGTTTACGCATTTTTGGGTCGACTTTGCGTAAGCCAAACGCATTTTGAAAACTCAACTCGATGACTCATTGCCTGTGAAACTTACACCATATAAGTTTATAACTATAAAACTGTCACAGGGCTATGGCATATAGATGACAAATTACTTATGTGGATTCAAGACTTTCTTACAAACAGGACTCAGTTTGTTAGCATAGTAGAAGATGAATCCGAAAATTCTTATGTTAATAGGGGTGCTCCTCAGTGAAGTGTATTAGGACCAACTTTGTTCATTTATTTAATAAACGATATGCCTGATATACTCAAACTGTTTTATACAAAATCTTTGCAGACGATACAAAAGCTTATTGCAGAATCCTCAGTGACGAATCTAAAACTAAACTTCAAGAGTGTATAGACAAATTAGTTAATTGGACAAAAGAATGGCAAATTAAATTTAATGGTAAAAATAACCCTAACTTTAGTTATGCAATTGATGGTTGTGAATTAGAAGCTTCTGAAGAGGAAAAAGACCTAGGAGTTATGGTGGATAATAAGTTAAGTTTTGATCATCACATCACCAAAACTAAAAAGGCAAATAAAATCTCTGGTATGATTTCTCATTTCATTCAGCACAAAACTAAAGATATTATGGTGCCCTTGTTCAAATCATTGGTGAGACCAATAGTAGAATATGGTAATGTGATTTGGTCTCCATCATTAAAGAAACATATTAATGCTATCGAGAATGTCCAAAGGCAATCCACCAAACAAATTATTAGCATGAGTAATATGAGCTATAGAGGACAGACTAAAACTTCTTAATCTACCTAGTTTGGAGTATGGAAGAGCATGGGGAGATATGATTGAAACTTTTAAGATCTTAAACGGATATTATGATGCAAGAACAACAAACACATTTTTTTTTCTTTGCAATTCACTGATTGACTAATTCAGACCATTAGAGAACATTCCTTAAAACTAATAAAATCATTAGTTTATAGTTATACTAATAGTTATGCACATTTCTTCACTAACTGGGTTATTAACAATTGGAATTCACAACCTAATGATACTGCAACCGCAGGAACGCTCAATAGTTAAAATGAAAAATGGTGTTTTATGTCCTCACATAAAACATACTATATGGGACATTTGTAGATACAAAGATGGTGGGAACAATACTGGAGGCAATGCCCAGAGGCAGTGCAACTCCAGTAAAGTCCCGATTTTTTTAACAATACAGATAGGTGTAGCGGTAACCACGCCTCGGTTAAACCTCATCGGCTATGGAACCGCCACAAGCGCTAGCATTACTCTGTATGAGTAAATTGAGTAAAAGCTCAATAGTTTTAAAAACAAATGAGATAAATTTTGGGAAGATTATTGCTTCCATCCTGGCATACTAACATTATTAAAGTATTCAGTAATAATAAAGTATTCAGAAATAATTAGTATGCAGATCAGTATGGAGATTACAAGGGGATGACACTACACATATCTGTATTATTAAAAAATCAGGACTTTACTGGTTTAGCACTGCCTCCGGGCATTGCCTCCAGTATTGTTCAATACTGCCATGGGGTTAAAACTGCCACGGGAATTAACTGCCACGGGGCGATTGCTAGTGCTATATAATATATGATTATTATGATAAAACCGGTCAGTATGAATGAGCTTCTTCTTCTTGCATATAGCATCCTCCATCAACAATTTGATGATTATGACGTGGGGGGTTTCCAACTAATCAAGATCTTGTATGAAGGACTTGCTGCCCGAATGATCAGCTCAATGCGGGATTGAATGGGAGGGGGCGAGGGCATGATTGGGGGGGGGGGAGGGGGGGGGGTGGGGGGGGGGGGGGGGGGGGAGGGGGGGGGGGGGGGGGGGGAGGCCTGGACAGGGGGTATGGAGTTGACTCTGTTGAGACAACGGAAGGGTGAGGACAGGGGGAGGGGGGGGATGGAGGAATGAGGGGGGGAGGGGAGGGGGCTCAGATCCGGGATTTGAATTCCTCCACCGAGGCTGATGATATTGCCTCAGGTGGAAGAGAGTTCCACTCACTCACAGCCCTTGAAAAGAATGAGTACTTCTTGTAATTTGTTTTACAGGCAGGAAGTAGGTAGGCCTGTGAGTGAGTCTGTTGCATCTGTCGTGATGGAGGATGGGGGACTGGCTGGTGTGGGGTGTTGATGGCCATCTCTTCATGGTGGAACTTGAAGGTGGCCAGCCTAGCGGAGCGTCGCCTGTCCTTGAGTGGAGGCCATTGCAGCTGGGTCAGCATGTTGTCCATGCTGGATGTTTGGCGGTGGCGATTTACAACCCATCTAGCTGTGCGGAGCTGGACCCTCTCAATCTTGCCGGTTGTTTTGGCTGTATGAGGGTCCCAGACAGAAGCGGTGTACTCAAGGGTGGGACGAACAAAGGCTTTGTAAGCAGTTTCCTTGACAGAGATGGAGCCTATCTTCAAATTTGTCGGAGGAAGCCTAAAGTCTCATTTGCCTTGTTTACGGTGTTGTTGATGTGGGTGTCCCATGACAGATTTTGACATTTTGGGGAGATTGTGATACCCAGGCACTCAACTTCTTCTGCTGTCTGTAGTCTCTGGCCGTGAAGGTGATAGGTGCCAGCTTGGGGGGTCTTTTTTCTGGACACGTGCATAGATTGGCACTTTTCGGGATGGAACTTCATCCTCCACTTTTCTTCCCAGTCAGCCATGCTTTTATCGGTCCAAAGGAAAGCTTCACTTTCAGTTTCGATTTTGTTCTCAACCTGAATGAAGTATGTTATGAAGACACAGACATCGATATACATATTCACAGACAACGAGACGGTTTTCAAAAATGTGTGAATTTTCTTAAAACAGCATACGAGCATAACGTTGAGATAAACGCAAACCTTAATGCTTTGACACAACTTCCTGCATGTGCACTTCTCACAAAGCTTAAAAATTCTTCAAGGATGATAACTCTGTGTCGTCTGCTTGTAGATTATATAAGAAGCAGCTTAGTCGAAATATGCCATTCTGGTATTCACATATGTATTGTTAAAAATTCGGGACTTTCCTGGTGTTGCACTGCCTCCGGGCATTGCCTCCAGGATCGTTCCCACCATCTTTATATCTACTAATGTCCCATATGTGTCTGTTCCAGACCGGAGGACGTTAAGCAGAATTTCATCATATGCCATTCCGGGTACTGGGTGTGAGACGAAGTCCTATTGGGTGCAGACAGTAGGAAGGGCGGCGCAGTTTTCCTCCCTCACCACGGGTGTTGGTTGACTTGGCATGTGGACGGGGCGACGTACGGCGACTTGTATGATCTCTGCAATGTTGGCCTCTGATCCCGACTTTTCAGTGAACAAGACCGCCGATACAAAGCTTCCAAGACCACCTGACTCTACAGGCAGACATCAAGAAGCTGGAAGATTGGGCTCGAAAGTGGGGCATGCGATTTAACGCACAGAAGTGCTACATTCTTTCCTCCAGAAACACTTCGTCCTACCTCTACAGCTTGAACGGTGTCTTCCTGAAACTGTGACAAGTCAATGAGACCCCTTACCTTGGAGTTCAGATTTCAAGCGACCTGAAGTGGTCTTCCCAAATCTCGAACATATGCCGTAAAGCTGGATCGACCCTAGGATTCCTCCGCCGGAATCTCCGGAATTGTCCTAGAGAATGCAGACGCCTGGCGTACATGGCATTGGTCCGATCCAGACTGGAGTACAGTGCGACGGTGTGGGATCCGTACCAGAGACAGGACATTGAAAGGTTGGAGAGAGTTCAGCACCAAGCAGCACGCTTTGTAGCCAGGGACTACAAGTCCATGAAACCAGGCTGCGTGAGTGGCATATGCTCAGGACACTATACCTGCCTCCCCTGGAGGAAAGACGCAGGCACCAACGCCTCAGCCTCTTCTACCTATGATTGATGAGGGCCTTAATTGTTCCAACTCTCCCAGCAGACAAGTTCCTTACCCCGGTCTCCACTAATCGTCGCAGGATCAAGCCGACCAGATTCAAGGGGTTAAAAACCACTAACATCTTGGAAAGACAGGCTATAAACCATTCCTGTGGATGCTGTGTCCCAGAAGGGAGAACGGAGCAGTATATCGTAGCTCCTTCTTCTTCAGGACTGCCACGGAGTGGAACCAACTGAGTGAGGCTATACTGTCACCGCAGGCTCCGCCAGCGCATTTACATCAGCGCTGACCAGATCATCATCTGAGCCTGCATGCACTGACCACTAGATCATTATGTTTTTGTTTGTTTTGGGTTTTTTTGCTTGCTTCTGGAAGTGGGGCCTGGGCCCTTCCGCCGGCTGAACTGGGGGGTTTAATGGTCTTAACCCAGGGTAAGCAGTAGGTCTTTCTCCTTTCTATCTTTTTCTTTTAATTCTAATAGGGAATGCGCCCTCCTAGTTCCGTCGCGTCTATCGTCAGAAGTGGCGTCTGCGACGTATGAATCCAGATCCAGATGCACAGTGGTTGTGCAGCGCCATCTACTGGGGTGGTAGGGGGGGGGGGGGGGGGGAGGGGAGGAGAGAGGGGGCTCGAGGAGATGGGGGAGGGAAGGAGATGGGGGATGGGGGGAGGGGAGGAGAGGGGGAGGAAAAAAGGGAGGAGGAGATGGGGGAGGGAAGAGATCGGTGTGCGTTTATGCAGACAGCTTCAGCACCCTCGAAATGAAGGAGCTGAGCGTGGGGGCCTGGATGATTTCTGGGGTCAGGGATCGAGTTCCAGTCTCGGATGGTTTGGGGGAAGAAGGAATTGTTTTTGTAGTCAGTTCTTGAGGGGGTTCTTTGAAATGGTAGGTTGTGGTTGTGTCTTCTGCTGCTGGGGGGTAGAGGTTGGAGGGAGCTGCACCTGACGCAGGCTAGTCCATTCATAATTTTGCAGAACATGCCAAGCCTGGTTGCACGGCGGTGTTCGGCCAGGGTAGACCACTGTAGATGGTGGAGCATTGCGTTGACGCTATATATAATATTCCTGTGTCTATTCAGGATATATCTTGCCGCCATTCACTGCACTTTTTTAAGAACAAGCTGAAAATGAATGATGGGAAGACCGAGGTCATCCCAGTTGGAACGTCCAGGCAGCTCAAAGCAGTCTCCAACAGCAGTTCTCTTGTTGTGTCTGGTGAAGACATCTGTTTTGCCGAGTCCGTTAGGAATCTTGGGGTACATCTGGATCGTGTACTCTCAATGGAGAACCATATAAAGCTACTGTGCAGGACCATCTATCTTGAGCTCCGCAGAATCGGTCATATCCGTCCTTTTCTTACCATTGATGCGGCCAAAAAGCTCATGTCAGCATTTGTTTTGTCCAGACTGGACTATTGCAATTCTTTGTTTTTTGGTCTCCCAAACACGCTTCTCGACAAACTGCAGAGAGCTCAGAATCATGCTGCACGCATAGTCCTCAGAAAACGCAAATTCGACCATGCAAAGCCTCTCTTGAGGGAGCTGCACTGGCTTCCCGTTCGAGCCCGTATCGAATACAAAATTGCCACCCTCTGTTTTCGATGCCTCCACGATCTTGCTCCCTCCTATCTTTCAGACTTAGTTGTGCCATACACACCATCGAGATCTCTCCGTTCCTCAGACGCCGGTCATTTGGCCATCCCGCGAGTTCGCCTGGAGACATATGGCAAGCGTTCTTTTTCTTTTGCTGGCCCTACTGTTTTTAATTCGTTACCTTTAGCCCTTCGTAATGCACAAACGTTTAACGCTTTTAAATCAGGCATGAAGACCTTCTTATTCCATACCTATTTTAACCATGATTAATCTGACGTGTATCAACCGTCAACCTGCTGATATGTCTTATTCCAAACGGTGTGTGTGTGATTGCGTGTGTGTAGGTGAGTGCGTGCGTGTGTGTGTGTGTGAGTGAGAAGGCGCGAGAGAGAGTGGAGGGTGTGTTTTGCTGGGTTTTTTTTTTAGGGGGGGAGACAGCGCGGGGTGAGGGAGGGGGGAGGGGAAGGGGGTGGTGAGAGAGTGGAGGGGCTGGGGGTATATGTTCCCCGCATGTATTTAATTTTAATGTTTTCTAATGATATCTTGTTCTTACGATGTCAAAGTTCTTTTTTATGTTTTAATCTTGTATGTCTCCTTTCTCTTCTTTCTTAAACCTGTTGGTTTTTATCTTTGTAATGGCGCCTGGAGCCTCGCGAGGGACAGGCGTCACTTTTTAAAATGAATTAAATTATTATTATTATTATTATTATCTCCCGGCTCCCGTGTGTTGACGACGCCAACACCTAGGTACGGAGCAGGCCGCCCGGTGGTCCTGGAGACGACCTTGATCGAGGGCCCGAAGGGGTGCTCACCAAACCAACGACAAGCAAGCGGACTACCGGACAGGAGACCAACAACAACCTTTGGCTGTCTCGATGCTTTCCATATCCTACTGCGACACCGATGCTGATCACACCTAAAGCATCGAGGACAGAAACAACATCACGACTCCGTCCGAATCAGTGATCCAGTTTCAGACGGCCCACCCCTATACTAGTTCAAGGGTCCGCTATATATTACCGGAATCATCCAAGACGGCTGCTATGTCTCGACCTCTGTCTCATCGTCATCATCTTCATCTACAGGAAGACCAAGCCTTCAGGAACATTGTCTTTAAGAGTCCACGACTAATAAGACGTTAAACAAACCTTCATCGAAATACGCCTCCGTCATTTACCTCTCAAATATCTTGATTATTCAAAAACTTTGGGATTTTCCTGGTATTGCAGTACTTCCAAGATCGTCCCACTATCTTTACTATATATGATAGTTAGTAATGTCCCGTGTGCGCCTGTTCCAGCCCGGAGGACATTAATTAAATGGACTTTCATCATTATGCAAATTCAAGCAGATACTGAGAGAGAGTGAGAGAAGACTATAACTCTCTCTCTCTCTCTCTCTCTCTCTCTCTCTCTCTCTCTCTCTCTCTCTCTCTCTCTCTCTCTCTCTCTCTCTCTCTCTCTCTCTCTCTCTCTCTCTCTCTCTCTCTCTCTCTCTCCTCTCTCTCTCTCTCTCTCCCCCCCCCCCACCCCCCCCCCTCCACACCCCCCCCCCCCCCCCCCCCCCCCCCCCCCCCCCCCCCCCCCCCCCCCACCCCCCCCTCTCTCTCTCTCTCTCTCTCTCTGTTTTTCTCTCCTTCGACATCTTCGCCCTTTTCAGTTGCAATAATGGTCAAAGTTGACTAGGCCTTAGAGAAGAAGAAGAATAGGCCTTAGAGAAGAAAGAGCCGAGAGTGGGAGTGTGTGTGTGTGCGTGTGCGTGTGCGTGTGTGTGTGTGTGTGTGTGTGTGTGTGTGTGTGTGTGTGTGTGTGTGTGTGTGTGTGTGTGTGTGTGTGTGTGTGTGTGTGTGTGTGTGTGTGTGTGTGTGTGTGTGTGTGTGTGTGTGTGTGTGTGTGTGTGTGTGTGTGTGTGTGTGTGTGTGTGTGTGAGAGAGAGAGAGGGGAGAGAGAGAGAGAGAGAACACTCGAACTTTACTGTCATTAGCTAACAGGCTCTAGTGACAGGGGGGGGGGGGGGGGGGAGGTAACATATTCATTCTTAAGAATAAAAAAAGAAGAAGAAATTAACAAAAACAAACAAGGAGAGAGAGAGAGTGCTTTTAGTCACGGAGCTTCAGCACCTTCGAGATGAAGGAGCTGAGCGTGGGGGACTGGACTGTCTCTGATGATAGGGAGTTCCATTCGCGGACGGTTCGAGGGAAGAAAGAGTTGCTGCGTGGTAGTTGGTTCTGGCGGGGATTCTTTGGAACTGCTTGCTGTGGTTTTGTCTTCTGCTGCTGAGGGGCATGGGTTTGAGGGCGCTGCATTTCACACAGGCCAGTCCATTTCTGATCTTGTAGATCATGGATAGCCTGGAAGCGCGGCGGCGCTCAGCGAGAGATGGCCATTGCATAGCTGGTGCTGAGCATGGTGCTGACACTGTCTGTCTGTGTCTCTCTCTCGCTTTAAATTCTGTCTCTGTCTCCCTCGGCTCTGTCTTTATGTCTCTCTCTCTGGCTCTGTGTCTGTATGTTTCTGTGTCTCTCTCTGTCTCTCGTTCTCTCTCTGTGCTGTGCCTGCTCCTGCTCCTGGCCGGATGACGTTAAACGAACTTTCATTCATCCAACCGGAACAGCAGTTGGGTGTATCTCCTAATCTGGCAGTCATTGTCGGAAACGACAGACAGTCATACACACACATAGACTTTATACACGAACTTCAACACATACATACACATTCTCCTCTGTTGTTGTTTTCTTTTGTGAGCAAATATGTTAAGGCTGTGAGCAAGTGTCTTGTGAGTAAGTGTCTTGTGAGCAGTTGCGTCCTGTGAGCAAGTGTTTTGTGGTCTCAACACCCATTGACCGTGGGCCCTCAAGAGAAGTGTGCGTATGTCTCTGTGTGTGCGCATGTGTGTGTGTGTGTGTGTGTGTGTGTGTGTGTGTGTGTGTGTGTGTGTGTGTGTGTGTGTGTGTGTGTGTGTGTGTGTGTGTGTGTGTGTGTGTGTGCACGTGTGTGTTTTCAAAAAAAAGAAGCCCCAAACCCACCACGCCAACTCCTCCCACAACGACAACAACAAACCACCCTGCAATCGTGAAGGTAAGCCTGTTCATACTTTTCGTTCTGCTTTGTTTATAGCCCCAAAGTCAGATTTGTGTATTGAGTGATTTCCCCTGCGTTGCACACGAAGTCGTGTCAAAAACATCCATTGATTGAACGGATCGAGGGTTCCACTTCCAGCAAATGTTTAGCCATGGTAAAGATTTTAAGTAACGGGGACATCGTATCAGATGATGATCCAAGAGCACAGGGATCAAACTCTCGAAGAAACCAAGCGGATAACACTAACAGACCCCGACAGGTAATCATCTAAAGTGTGAAGTATGTCATTGTCAATGTGATTGTGAATCGAATGTGATTAAATTGATTATCATTGTGACAATGGGTTACAGGATGATTGGCGATCATCATCACTCATCAATATAACATGATCACTATTGCTATGAATGACATTGACAATTCAAGCTGATTTTCTACTTCCTCAAAATTAAAAAGACTTGAAATGAACTCTTTTTCTCCCCGAAGATTGATCAATACATAACAATAACAATATTAACATAGGCCTACTATACTACTGAAGTACTGTAGACCTACTAGTAAGGGAAAGTGTGTGTGTACATGATAAAAATGTTTGTAGATGTGTGCATATGTGTATTTTACTTGCCAGAAATGTTTTAATCAAATGCCAGGCTCTTGGACTTTGCTGACGATACTGCAGTGTATCGACTCATCTTCTCAGGGGAAGACCATGCCCATTTACAGGAAGACCTCCAACGCCCTGAGGAATGGGAGAAGAAATGGGACATGCAGTTTCACCCTGAGAATTGTCAAACTCTGCCCCTCACACGCAACAAGAAGCCCTCACACTACCCTTACCAGCTACACAGGCATGTTCTGGACACAGTTCAAACGTTAAAATACTTGGGTGTCACCCTGCAGGCAACTAGCAGCTGTGATATAATATGTGAACACCATCACAGCAAAGGCCAGCGAAACACTTGGCTTCTTATGAAGAAACCTCAAGAAGCCTCCATGGAATTGAGAGAAAAGGCAATACATGGCCTTCGTCAGACCTCTCCTTGAGTAGTTCGGTCTAGCCCCTTCACTCAAAAGAGTATTGACAAGGTGGAATCAATCCAGCGCAGGGCTGCCAGATTCATTTAAAATCATTATTACAGGACAGCCAGCGTCACCAACATACTACAGAGGCTCAGAGTCAGATGGAACTCGCTGCAGCAACGCTGAAAGGCCACCAGACTCGTCATGCTCTTCAAAATACTGAATGGCATGGCGAGTGTCAACAGGAGCAAGCTCATACCTCAGCCAGAGCGGCCACTCGCAACAGCTCGTTCCACAGTGTCAGACGCAGTACTGTACCGCCTGAGTTCGTTCTTCCCTCAAACAGTTGGGGAGTGGAATGACCTGCCAACAACAGCAGTGGAAGCCAGAAACCCAGAGTGCTTTACAGCCAGAGTCTGGAAGCACCTGAATACACGCACTGCCTGATGCACCCATCACGCCTGATGGTCCCACTCAGGGGTCATCAGACTAACAACCCAAACCAAACTCCAATTCTCGGTGAATTCCATTTTTCCGTTTTTGCCTTTCTTACCAAACATTCAGCTGTATTTTATGAACATTTTCACCTAATTATCTTTTTGGAATAATAAATCGCACTCATGAAAAAGGCCATTATCTAATAGCCCCCCCCCCCCCCCCCCCCCCCAGACGACGAAAAAACGCAATGAACCACGACTGTGACAAATGCTGCGGTGTACTGCACTACATAGGGGGGGTGGGGGGGTCCTATTAGATAATGCCCTTTATCATGAATGCAATTAATTATTGAACAAAGATAATTAGGTGAAAATGTTAATAAAATTCAGCTTAATGTTTGGTAAGGAAGGCAAAAACGGAAAAATGGAATTCACCGAGAAATATAGGGGGGGTGGCACATCTTGACCTTTACCCAAACTTCTTTTGTTCTCTCCTCTCCTCCTCTTTTGCTTGTTGCTGGAAGTGGGGCCTGTTCCTCTCGGCTGAACTGGGGGGCTTAATGGTCTTAACCCAGTGCAAGCATTTAATCTTTTCTCTTTTATCTGTCCACTCTTGTCTTTTGAGCCTTTTCTTCCGGCATAAGTGGTAGAACTTCCCCGATTCCATGGCAAAATAATCAAAGTGTTGTTTGTGGCCACGGTGCACAGCAAAGAAGAAGATGCATGCTTTTGTACATGTACACTTGTTCTAAATGTGCTGACTGGCACTTAGTGAATGAAACTTACGTTTTACATTTAATGTGGCCTTACAAACTGTTCTGAACCTTTTGCTTTCAGGGCTTCGTACAGCATGCTGCCGACGACCAGCAGCAGGGGCAGGGCATGTACATGGGAGGGGGGCAGCAGGTGTCTGTATTCCAAAGCCTCAACCAGCGATTATTAGCCATGGGCATCCCACGCTTCTCCTTGGGACAGTTCACAATCGAACCCATCGTGTCCATCGGAGTTCTGTTGGCCGGCGTGTTCTTTGGCATTCCGGGACTGATCTTCGCAGGAGTGCTCTTTGTGGTGTCCAAGATAAGCCAGCCAGGGGGGAATCCCTTCAGTGGAGCCACGGGGCGAGGGGGGCAGCAAGGGGGAGGAGGTGGTGGGGGTCCGCAACAGCCTGGGGGAGGTGGGGGTGGTGGAGGTGGTGGTGGGTTTGGAGGATTTGGTGGAGGGGCAGGGGGACACCGACTGGGAAGATCGTAGCTCATTGGATAGATAGGTGTGGGAAGACAAATGGGTTAGATTCTCTACAGAACTCCCTCTAACACATAACTGAGCCTGGTCTTTTTTTTTTATAGTCAGATTTCAGATTTAATGCACAGATTTTGAAACAGGGTTTTATGAATATTGATGTACAGATGCTTTATGGAGACCCAGTAGAGGTCTTATTTATATGCATTGTATTCAGCAACTTCATGGTAGTATGACTGTGGCTAATGAAGTTTTGAAACTAAACTTTCTGACACTGCTGCATGTCAGTTGGTTCAGAGAGTAAGTAATTCATTGCTTTTCTTAAGCGTACTTGATGAAATGTTAGTGATGTTTTAATTTTATTATTGAAAGAAAGTGAAGACTTAAATTTTCTATTGCTTTGACTACCAGAGATTTTGGAATGGGGTCATTATGACCATCTGAAAATCTACAACCACAAGGAACAGGTTCTAAACAATAAATTAATAAATGACCAATAAAATGACTAGCCAAAATGACCAATAATTTTATTTTGCAATTAAATTGAAAAGGGAAATCTAATTGTAAAAGTTTTCTTATAATTTTATAACTCCACAAAGATGTCTTAACATGTGGATGGTTACGTGCATGTTCTTATTGTGGGCTTGTGGAGCTATACTTTGATGATATCATTGATATGTGATAATCTTTTTTTATGTATGCATACTGTGTCTGTTTATGGTTCTTGTTTCTGTTAGAGAGAAGCATATTTGATTCTTGTTTGAAGCAATAATTATTTATTAATGTCTTGACATTGTTCAGATTCTGTCAAATTAGTTGTTCGTGTTTGAAAATGTGCTTGTATACTTGATGTAAAAAGGGGAATCTATGTAAAATGCTACTATTGTCTCTCCGGTTCATATGCTTTCTCTGTGTGTGTCTAAGCTGGATTTGGAATGTGCTAGAATTCTGGTTAATGTGATACCACACTTCCGTCATTTGTACTTGTAGACATCATGTATGTGTGTGAGTGACATAGATCACAGAAAGTTGGATGCAAGCTAATTGCACATATACAGAGCACAATGTAACAAGATGTGTTCCAAATCTTGAAAATACTCTCTACTTAGATATTGGAGTATTTTTTGTTTTTGTGTGCTTTTTTTTCCCTTATGCACCCTTTACCCTGGCTATCAATGATGGAGTTTCCCTTCACTATGACTTTAGTATGAGTGGTTTATTTCAAGTCATAAGAAAAGATACTGGTGTTTTTATTTAACGCTGTCAATGCATTTAACTCCATCACTGCTTGAGAAAAAAACCCTGAGATGTAATCTTTTTTAAATTATAAAATTGAAAAGAGACCTGTTAGACTCATTCTGACAAAAGTGGTCCAGATTCGTAGAGATATCTTTCATGACTGTTCTATAGCAAAAGCCAGCATTTCAGAATTATGACATGAAAAGTTATATAAATGACATCATCGATGTAGTTCTCTATTCTAAAGTTGCTTGGTGTGGTTGATTTTCCTGTTTTATTAATTTTCCATAATTTAGCAGTTCACATTGTTGTGCCATCATGTTAAGTTTTCAACATCATCTTTTGAGTAGCATTATCATGTTCATTGTGAAAAGAAATAAACAATAAATGCTAAAATATCTCCAGAACTTGTATGTGAACTTAGATGTTTATAATTGAAGTTTTAATTTTTCTTTCATGTCGTTGCTGTCCGGCACTAACCGTGTATCTGCAAAATTTGACAAAAATAGATTTCCCACTGAAACCCCTTCTAATGACCTCACACAGGTCTTCTATAAATATCTTGTGTCTGCGACCAATGGAAATGTTCAAATTTGTCACATGATCTACACACATTCACTGGAAATCCTAGTCTTGACACGCTAACCGTGTAACTGCCGGTACAGAGATTGCAGCTGTCGATCTCCCATTGTTTGACAACTACGGCGTGAAGCGTGTAACTGAATTATCACAAAAACTTTAGGTGTTATGCAACTTTTATTGTGTCACATGTTTACTCATCGGTAAAGAAGAAGAGTCAAGCGTATATCAAATGGGGAATGACATTGTAGCAGATGACAACATGTTTTTTGATGCTCCTGTAAAATCACTGATTTTGCAGATACACAGTTAACGTCAGACAACGACAATGTATGTTTGTTTTAGTTTGTGCTTTGTGGCATTCTGTTTCTTAAAGTTTGTATTGTTGTGGCAGATTTGGTTGTATTCCGCCATGTTATTGTATTAGTTAAACCTATCTTGTCTGTCTTCTTTTGAAAGATTCCAAACATGATCTCATAGGATAGGTAAAAAAAAAGATAAGTGACGTTCCTGATTAAAAACTTAATAATCATCACAAATCTTTTTATTTTCCATTAAAAATACACAATATCAATGCATAATTTGTGCAAGAGATAAATCATAATCACAATACTGTTTGTACACAAATACCAGTGTGTTATATAGCTGAATTAGACTATTACTACTACAAGTAATGAATTCTGTCCGTAGAAGGTATTTTTTAACTCAAATATTTGTCAAAAGTATTTGTGGTTCACTGGTTGTTAAAATGAATTCATATGCATGGCTCTTGAGTTTGGGATGCAAAATATTGCATTTGAAATCAATTGTGTAATTAATAATATATAATCTATATATGTACCTTCCTGATTTCTAATGTTCTGAAGACAAATGCTAGTCTTGATTGAAAATATCCACTTTTTTGCACTCATGGTGGCTGAATGTTAAAGGAAGAGTAGAGCATAGTATCGTCGGTGAAATTCAAAAATCTCGTATCTCAATTTTGAGAAAAATGAACAAAACTTTTAAAAATTAACCGCGTTGTCCACATACTATGATGAATATGTTGTTCAAGACATTGCGAGTTTAGTCCTGCATTTTGTTAAAAGTACGTAATTAAAAAAAAGAAGAAAAGAGATTTGAAAAGAACGAAGACACAAGGTCTGAATTTGGGACTTAAGAGTTTTTCGTCTATTTTCACAACTTGATTTACCCCAGATAGAAAGTCGTTAGAGATACCAGCTTTTGGTGGAAGGTGGCGGGGAAAATTTGAAAGCTGACTATGTATCTTAACTCAAAACCCCCAAGAATCGAGATACGAGGTTTTTGAATTTCACCGACGATATGGAGCTTCCAAAGGGATGTGTTTGCAAGAGGGAATGGGATGGTAATGCCATTTATAAATTTAATAGAAAAGGGTTGTGTGTTTTGTTGGTGCCATCCCACCGTCTGGACCATTCAATAGCATTACTCTCAAACCAATCCAGAGTCCAAACTAAATAGCCATACCCTTGTTTGTCGAGTTTCCGCCCTGACATCAGCAGTCTTTTGGAACAATCTATGTTAGGTCATCAAGAAGCAACCCACTGGAGTAGGGTCTGCTATTGCTTACCAGTCACTTGTTCAGGGCTGCCTACCCTCTGCTGTAGTTTCCAGGGACAAACCATTTGAAAACCAGGGACAGAGACTTATTTCCAGGGACATACATCGTGATGTCATGCATCAGGGTCAAAACGCACATTAACTTTTACTTATTTTAAGATGTAGCAACATTTCTGTGACTTCGAATGTGCTTCAATATTCAAGATCCTTTGGTGTTCAGTAACCCATGTGTAACATGTCTGTTAAGAACATTTCAACAGTGCCTATTGTTCCTGTGTTAAACAATAAGGTTAGCTAAAAAGATAAGTGACTGCCCTACAAAATTTTGATTCTACTCAGTTTCCAGGGACGCCATAGAGAAAAGTGGATTCCAGGGACAGAGTGCCATTTTTAACTTTTTTCAGGGACAAATACCCCCTAGAGGGGACGGTAGGCAGCCCTGCTTGTTCAACAGAGATCATTGAAGTCTGTTGTAAGCAAGTATATACATCTCACCACCTACCCGGTACTAAGCCCCCTACTGATGACAGCTTAGTCATGGAGCCAGTGTGTGAGGCCCTCTTAGGGTGCCACTATGTCTGCAAAGACAGCTCCATTATATTTTGTATAAATTCTTTAAAAAAATTGTAGTAATCTACTAAAAGGCTTTACTTGAAAACTTTAAAATAGTTCCAATATGCAAGGTTTTATTTGTTTAAACTTTTGTGGTGGGCTAGGGTAACACCTAAATAAAAAAAAGAAAGAAGAATCCATTACGTTTGGAGTTAATCGTGATTGTTATTGAGAATCATGAGTTTTTAAGGCTTTTTTGTTTGTTTGATATATTCTGTAATTCACTGCATTATCCATGATGTTGCTAACAGTTCTTTTTGCAATCACTTGCGTTAAGCAATCTCATTAACGGGACAGGCAATTTGTTTGCTGTTGTTTGCTATTGCGTATAAATACATTCTGAAATAGAGATATTTACTCTTGTTGGTAAAGTCGTCGAGTTGAGGGGGACAGTTGATGCATTTGAATGAAAGGAGGTAGTAAGTCCCTTTGACCGAGTGTGGATGTTCCATGGGCAAGGCATCTCCACTATGAACAAATTCTAGCCCAATCTGTTAGAATAGCCCCATCAGTTTGGAACTCCTTACCACGCGAAATTCGCCATATCGAGTCCTTGCAATGTTTCAAATCAGCTCTCAAGACCCACCTCTTCAAGCTACATCACAACCTTTAGGCCACAATACTTCTCGACTCTATTCTCCCCCTATTAGATTAGTTTCACTGTGTGTTGACTGCAATGTCTACGTCAGCTTTGTTGCGAGAGCCAAACAGGGAGGGAGAGAGAGAGAGAGAGAGAGAGAGAGAGAGAGAGAGAGAGAGAGAGAGAGAGAGAGAGAGAGAGTGTGTGTTGATGCTTTATTGAACTGATTGTATTTTGTATTGTATTCTTGGGTGGGGTGAGCGGTGGTGATGGTAACGGTGTGTGTGTGTGTGTGTGTGTGTATGCCTATTTGCATGTGTGTGAGCGATTATTTGTTTTGTTGTTGAATTTCTTGCTTTTAATTTTGTTGTTGTTAAGCGCATAGAGCTCCACATTTGGTGGAGGAGTGCGCTGTATAAATGATTCACTATTATCATTATTATATATTAATAGTGGCTGCCCCCTCTGCTATCTGGCAGTCATGGTCAGAAACGACCGATGGCATACATTCATACAGTAAGAAGGAAACAACAATGTGCACCCTGCATTTGACACTTCTTATTCTTGTACATATTTATTCTCTTTTGATCAGTTGAGTTATTGATAAGTTTACGGTGAATAGACAGACAGATTTAGACACATACATACACACACACAAACAAATTGAGCGCTTGCACATTACACAGAGACACACACACACACACAAAGTGAGCACACAAAATATACGAGTAATGTGTACCAAAGCAATTTATTTGGACAAGGAAAACAAGTCTGAAAGGATGCAAGACCAATCTGGTACCATCGAATGGATGAAGAAACCTAGAGCACATCCAAACAGACAATGACCTTAATTAAGGAAAACGTTGTTTGCTTCACTCTGACTATACACTACAATTTACCTGGGCAATTTACCAAGCCAAACATCAGATCATTTTTCCTGAATAGTTGGAGAAAATGTCTTTTCCGATGAAAACGGTTACACACAGCAAAAAACAAACATCAGATCATTCCACAGAATGGACAATTATGAAACAAGTTTGATAAAACAGCTGTAAAGTTAAAAAATAAAAGAACGTTTTTTGTTGTGAAAACAAAGGTGGGAATGAGATATCTGAAACAATACACTTGAGAGAAATAAACCTTCTGTATAAAACACTCTAGACTAAAGCATCTACTCCACTTAAATGTGAAAATATAGATATTTGTATACATATATTAAAAAAAAAGTGTCATGTATGATGATCACGCTAGGTTAATAAGAAAGCATTTTATCTGCAAAGGAAAATTGTGTGAGAATTTATGTGGGATGGCCAAATGAGGGATTCCTGTGATAACAAAGCATGGCAATGTTTTACTTCATGACAGTGAAGATGATTTTGCAAGGACACAGGATAATCATTCAAGCGGTAAGCCAACAGCACATGATGTTGGACTTGATGCCAAACTGTTGGGGCAAACATCAATTCAGCTTCAAGCCAACCATACCTGCTACAACGCGCAAACCTTGGGAGTCCGGCACATGATTTCGTTTTGATTTACCAAGAGGATAAATGCTGTGATAAAAAAGAAAATGGCAATAAAGCGGCAAGTTAAAAATAAAAAAAAGCACTGCAAAAGCGTATTATAGTGATTTTAATTACGGTGAGGCAGTGTGGTATAGTACCATTCCAAGATTGAACTCGACTCAATCTTCTCATATACACACGTCAACTGCACCAGGATCAACCCTAATGGGAAGCATAATAACAGCATGGAAAGAAAAAAAAGAATGCTCTCATTTTATTCAACATTAGATGCACACACAGTGTTTTTCATTTTTCAAACTTGACTCTTAAAAACCAAGACTGAACTGAGCACCCAAAAGACTGAACATGTTTTTGTGTGTAAATAATACTACAAGTAGATCATATTTTTAGAGCATATTACACTTCCAAATTGTGAATGACATAAATGCAAGAGATGAAGCTGTGAATTGTGCTCAATCTGCAACAGTGCAGAACATGAATTGTAATAATCCCATTTTGTGGGGAACATAGGTGTTCTGGAAATACAGTGGAACGGGCTTCAGGATAGGGAAAAGGATAATAGAAATAGAAAAGGAAAATCTATTTTACATTTTGTTATTCCTTTTCTGTAAAATTAAACATAAAACTACTTATGATTCAACACAATTTAAAGACATTTCTTCCTAAGAAGCTTCGTTTACTAATACAATTTTAATCAAGTTTTAAAGTATTCTCGCAAAATAATGATGTTTCCGAGTGTTTGTCGGCAGACCAATCTTAGCATATGTGTCGACACTTGTCTCCAACAAACATCACAGAAATCTAAACATTAAACCGACAACAACAAATAACTGGAGATATGGGGGCAAATATGACATTCTTTTTTTCTGAATTTATTTCTTTGTAAAATTAAACCAGAAAAAGTCTCCTATGTAGACAAGATACAATTACATTCAAGGAAAGCGTAACCAACGTAAAGAATTCATTTCACATAATTTTTTCTTAACATTTTCTCTGATTTCTCCTTTTATCTGAAGTACCTCTGGAAGCAATGAAGAAAATAATGATGCGTAGAAGCATGACATCTTGAGTCGGATATAGTGGCATGTCATTTCTGTCTAGAAACTCCTCATCAAGCACTGTGTAAGAGTCTCTAAGATATTTCAAATGGAAATACACTGGGATTATGGCTCAGGCAATTCCTCATAACAGAAAGTGGATGGTATATTAAAGGGGACTTGGGGAGAATGGTCCATGTCCAAACATTCACAATTTATCCTCACAGGATTATGGGATGATATCACACCTATGTAATCCACTCATGTTCTATTCTCGGTTCAGGAAATGCTTGGTCAGTAGTCAGAGAGGCAGCAATCCAAGGTATCACACATCTTTAGCAACAGTGATCAATTGCAGCTTAAGTATTGCAAAAGGAATCAGCGGTACAAAAGATGTATTCCAACGTTTTCAAACGTGAGAACTTTAGTTACAGAGGCCTTGTCCCCACCCCACCTCCCTGCATTTACAAAATTTTGATTTCATCAATTTATAACAGGCAAAACATGATTCAGTTTGTAATAAATTACTAAAACTCAGCTTCATTTTGTTCAAGACTTTTCTTGGACCATTAATAAATCACGGAAGCTGCCTTCTAAGGCTACACAGTAAGGAGGGAAATGGGAGGGGTTGGGTGTAGGGGTGTGTATGGACCTTAGACCTCGGTGCCCTCCTCCTCCTCCTCCTGTTCCTGCGTGATTTCGGGCACGGGGGGGTTGTCCTGCATGAACTGGTTGATGATCTGCTGCATGGAGTCGCGCAGCTCCTCGGGGGGTTCAGAGTCCTGGTGGATCTGGCTCTCCTCCTTGATGATGGTCTCCTCCTGCCCGTCCGGCCGGATCATCGTCTTTTTGTGCACCTCCTTCTTCATCACAACCCTGTGCAGCGAAACAGTATGGAGGTAATATTCTACCCAACAGAAGTTGAGGCAGTTTTCACAAGCGCAAAACAACAGCAAAACCCCCACCAACAACACATAGAACAATGACAGCTCAAACAAATCGTTTTACATTTTGAAGATTTAAAAAAAATTCTATTAAGAAACAAAAATGTCAGCAAAATTGTACTTTACACACCTCCCTCATGTTTAGGACCCTTAATCTCAAAGTCTGCTTCTTTCTGTTTTAAGAAAATAATCATAGGCTGATCCTAAACCTATCCATTGAATGGCTTCGGAAGTGAAAATTTTCAACGAGTTGAATGTGGTGCGTAAAGAAGGTAGCCAAAATTTCATCTTTTATTGCACTCATTTCATTACTTTAGAACCAAACGCACAACAATTTCTCCTTTTCAGGAAATTGTCCTTAACCTTTGCTGAGCAGCATTCTAAAGATTAATGTTTAATGTTGGCTATGAAAAATTCTAAACAAAAACAAAAATAATGACATTCTGATGGAGGTCAAGTCTCGTTATGGACTACATAAATTTTAAAACGAAACAAACAAAAAAGCCTTTTATTATTGCAACAATAAATACTGTAGGTAGTAAGATATCTAAAGACGGCTGCCAACTCGAAATCAGCAGCATTATCAATACGATAATGACAGACGAGTTAAGATGAAAGATACGAGTCTGCCTCATGGAATACTGTAAGCTGTTCAAGGAATACTATTGAATACTCTGCCTCATGGAATGCTGTAATCTGTTCAAGGAATACTATTGAATACTCTGCCTCATGGAATACTGTAAACTGTTCAAGGAATACTATTGAATACTCTGCCTCATGGAATGCTGTAAACTGTTCAAGGAATAATATTGACTATTTCTCTGCTTTCTTGGCCCATTCTCCTGTCTTTGTCAATAAACTCTTGAAAACGGGTTTCTCCATCTGAAACTGGAATGTGTTGGTGTGGAGACCAGGAAACTGAATTCTGGGCACGTTTATACATGCACTTACCCATTAACATAACTTTGGGAACACAGAAGAAGAAGCTTATTAACATTGAGCTTATCAATCAACCGTTGTAAGTCACAACCGTTGTAAGTCTATACATGAATAAAATACAAACATGTTTTGTAGTCTACAACGCATATGTGTGTACTAAATGCCTGTGTTATTGCAGGTGTGTTTACCTGTGCGACTGGAAACCATCATCACTGCTGATGTCTGCTCGGTCAGTACTGTCTCCTGCAAACAGGACAACATCACACACACACCACAGAATCAGTTTGGTGTCACCACTTGGCACAGATCATCGTCAATGTTTCTTTTCATTTACATTCTTAATCAAACTTGAAGTAGCACATCTGGTACATTAATTCACTCAACTCATCACGCATATACACTTGCAATCGTGCACACACACACACACATAAATCACACACCACACAACACCTCAAACATACACCTTAAAAAAGTAACAAAGTAATCTCAAAAGCCTGTAGGTAGCTAAAAGCTTACAAATATTTATACACATACCTGTGCATGTACCCGACACATACACAAACACACACATTCTTACACTTATACTGACAGGCAGAAGTTCTGCACACACGCATTGCAAAAATCATCAAAAATGTAAATGAGATTCAAAATTAATTTTACTTTGGGTAATCCTAAATCATGCTGTGTGTACAATTGCATGATTTAGGATTACCCAAAGTAAACTTAATTTTGAATCTCATTTACATTTTTGATGATTTTTGCAATGCGTGTGTGCAGAACTTCTGCCTGTCAGTATATACACACCTATGCTTCAAATATAACTACTCTGATACATACACTTGCACCTATACATTCCAACACTTGCACAAGTACAACCCCCCCCCCCCCCCCTCCGCTCCAAAACACATCAATACCAAAGTACATTTACTATTTGGTATATTATTCTTTACCCCTTGCACACTATTTTTCATTGACTGGTATGTCAGACATTTTTTCCATTTTACACCACTAAGGTGATATAAATGTCCAGAAAAAAATCATTTACTTTCACTGCAAGAAAATAATTGTATTTATTATTATCTCAAAACTATTATTTCATTTTGAACTGCCACTAACTAGGTATAAAGACTACATGAAGAGCTAATTCAGCTTACCGTTGACAGCAGTGGTACATTCTAGAAAAAAAGTAAAAAATCTAGCTTTTTGAAATAAAAACCACTGATTCTTGGTAACTTATCATAACAAAACCCAAATCAATGAATAATCCTTACATCTACATGAAATAAGAAAAAATAGCAAAAACGGAGGGAAGAAGGATATTAGAATTGGTTAAAAAGTAAAAAGAGAAAACTGCATTGAGAGAACTAAGAGAAAAGATAAGAAAACTCAAAGAAAGATTTGTTTAAAATATGATAATGCTTAAACTGTGTAGCAAGCCTTCAGCAGTAATGCAACAGAACTGTACAACAAGGATAAGGATGGAGGGGAGGGGGAGGAGGAAGGAGTCATAAGAGAAGGTGGGGGGGGGGGGGGGGGGGGGGGGGGGGTGTCAGACGAAGAGAAGAGAATTGTGTAATAACTGCAAGAATACAAACCACATGAAACTATACAAGTTTATTACAATAGGGTTGAATGTTAACCCTTTCACCGCCAAAGTCGCACTTTAGCACCTCATTGATTTAACACCTATGTCACTAAAAGGCATCAAATTGGGGTCTATTATCCAATTTGTCTTAGTTTTGGGAAGTAAGGATAGACCTTATGTTATATATGTCACAGAAGAATCCCCAATACTGTCGATGGATTTTGTTGTCTACCCAGGTAAATGTAATGGAAATGTTTAGGCTGAAATATGGCTGGCGGTGAAAGGGTTAAGTTAATTAACCCTTTATCTTTCTCTATGTGTGTGCGTGTGTGAGAGAGAAAGAGTCTGAGTGTGAATTGTTTAATGGAGTAGGCCACAGGCCTAATTTGATGGGCGAGTACAAGCATACAAAATAATATGTTATCAATCAAGCACAGCAAGAGAGAGAGAGAGAGAGAGAGAGACACAGAGAGAGAGAAAGAGTCTGAATTGTTTAATGGAGTAGGCCACAGGCCTATTTTGATGGGCGAGTACAAGCATACAAAATAATATTATGTGATCAATCAAGCATAGCAAGAGAGAGAGAGAGAGAGAGACCGAGAGAGAGAGGGTAAAAGAGACTATGAGAGACACAGAAACAGAACTCGTAGAGACTGAGAATCCGTCCATGATGTATGAATGCAAGTAGCTTGTGAGCTCTTGCATGCAGTAATTAAAAAATCTAGAAGACATTAGAGCATGACATATCTGTGACAAACAAATCCAATGTGTACACAAACTGAAGGAAAGGAGAAATAAAATGAGGAGAGAAAATGGAAGTAAGAAGGCAGTGGTAGAAAATGAATAGAAGACTGATGAAAATAACCAGGAGGAAAAAACCCACATGATACATGAGACTGAATAAATGCATAAAAATTAAACATAAGAAAGACAGAGTGAGGGATGGAGATTGATGAGAAATTGTTTCCAGAAATTGTTTCCATTATATGACAAAGTAAAAGATCATACACACTTGAGAGTAATGCTTTTACAAGTATGTATAAGAGCAGAAAACATTTTTTAATCATAGCTTTATTATTAGGTCATATAGGATTTGAAACGGAAAAGTGCAAGGAGTAATTGTTCACTAAAAATGATGTGAAAGAATGAGTTTGATGATGTATGAAACTGTGACGCAATATTTGTCTTTCCTATCTAAGCACAAAACAACCATCAAAACAAATGACCGTATTTTTTGGGACTATAAGGCGATACTTTCCCCCCAGACTGAGACCCCTGCGCCTTATGACATGACTACTAAAATAGTAAGAAAATATAATAACAGAATCTGAATTTTGTGTAAAATTTGGGGGCCAGGTGCGCCTTATAGTCCGAAAAAGACGGTAACAAGAAATGACCAGCAAATCGTGAAGATGTAGAAAAACAAAGGAGGAGACACGGAAATCACAGCACTTCAAAAATTTAAATGAACTAAAAAAAAATTACAACACATTTTTTAAATTATAAATAAGCGTGACAATTTCTGATTGACAACGCCCAAATGTTGAAGAGATTTGCACCTTTCATCCACACTGGGAACCTGAAAAGCACCAGCAACTGAACGAAAGATTAAACCAAAGTCCACTGCTCAGATTGAACAAAACTTCAAGCACTTGATAACTACACAACTATACAAACAACACTTACAAATAAAATAAAATTAACACACACACAAATATCAATTTGTTAAAGAAAATGAATACATTCAATAACAACAAATAAAAAAAGCTGTTGAAAACAAAGTAGTCCTTCAATATTTGAAAACTGAGTGTCCCTTTATCTTTCAGATGTATGCAACTTGACACTCTTTTCTGCTTGGGTGTAAGCAAAAAAGCTGGCCTGTAAATCTCTCCCTATATTCTATTTTGAACTATGTACTGCAGTACACCGCGATTTGTCACAGTTGTGGTTCGTTGCGTTTTTCCGTCTTATAGGGTGGGGGTTAGGGTTAGTATTCCAAAAAGGTTATTAGCTAAAAAGGTTCCTAAAATACAGCTTTATGTATGGTAAGAAAGGCAAAACCGGAAAAATACAATTAACCGAGAAATGTAGGGGGGGGGGGCACATCTTGACCTTTACCGACTGGCCTTATTTGTACCCCCTATTTGTATGTCTATGTCGAGTTGTTGTTTTTCTGTGTTTTTTCCCTTTTAAATGAATGTATCTGTCTCTTATGGCTTGACAGAAAAATAGATTTAAAAAACAAGTAATGGCCTAGAATCTGCAGCATTTATAGGGACAAAATCAACACCACCCTGTACACAAAACCAGAAACAACAAAATAAAAAGAACTCGGCACACCAGCAACAACAAAAAGTAATGGTTCTATAACATACACACACAAATTGATAAAATCATTGTAAATGAATAAAACTGCACACACACAATACGGGTGTTGCAAGGTAAACTAAGGTAACCTGCAACATAAAACAAAGGGCAAAGGTAAAGAATTGCCCCCCCCCCCCTGCATTTCTCGGTTAATTCCATTTTTGCCTTTCTTACCAAACATAAAGCTGTATTTTAGGAACCTTTTCAGCTAATTATTTTTTTGGAATAATAACCCTAACCCTAAAACCCTCTATGTACTGCAGTACACTGCACATTTGTCACAGTCATTGCGTTTTTCCTTCTTATAGGAGGGGGGGGGGGGGGGGGTAGGGTAGGGTTAGGGTTATTATTCCAAAAAGATAATTAGCTGAAAAGGTTCCTAAAATACAGCTTTATGTTTGGTAAGAAAGACGCAAAAACGGAAAAATTGAATTAACCGAGAAATATAGGGGGGGGGGGGGGGGGGGGCACATCTTGACCTTTACCAAACAAAGCATCCTAAAGTAAAGAAATAGAAAGCTGGGATCACCAAGGACATATCTTCCGTAGAGCACCCCTTTCTGGAAAAACAACAAGCAAACAAAAATTATGAAACTATAAACTGAGAGAAAAGGTGATTTTCTTATAGAACACAAAACTCAAACAAACAAAGCCCACAACATTTAAACCAACATCAAAAGTGCGAAGTCAACATCAAATCAACATACACGCCACTGGACTCCTCTTCTTCAGACAGACTGCGCTCCCCTGTTTTATCCGCTGTGTGGCAAAAAAGAAAAAAAAAAGGAAGTCGTAATGTCATGAAATGCATTTCAAATCAAAGTACCTAACTGTAATAAAAAGAACACAGCATATAACAATAAAATTGAAATGTAAGCATTTTTGTTAAATCGTTTTATTAGTGTTAATATTGAAAACCTGACGCATAAACATGAAAAACAAAAATCTTATTCAACTGTTATTGCAACAGACTAACATACTAAATTAATGATATTAACACTGCATTCAAACAAAACAAATCAGCTAAAAATCTCATGAAACAATAATCTTAAATTTTCTTCAAAACAGAAAACTGTACTTTATTGTAAATAGCAAACCAATAACTTTTCTAAACACTGCATTAAGAGGACAAGCACACCGATATACTCAGTTCACACAATTAACACACACACAAAAAGTTGTGTACAACGGCATAGGAATCGATTTTCTTAAGACTTGGTTCATGTGCATCATTGCATGGTTAGAAAACCCCCAACTGAAATCCCTTTCTCTTAAAAACATGCACAATGCTATAGCAATTATTATCACACACTTCTGGGGGGAAAATCTACAAGGTTGGTTAATTATTCACATTAAAATGGTGAAATAATGAGTCAGATTATATTAAAAGTTTTTATCAATTCTTGAAATTTCAAGACTTGATCATTCAATATTTATATTATACCACAGGTACTTCTTTTTTCAACCTCATTGATTTAACAAACCTGCAAAATAAAGAAACACCATAAACAAGAAAACTTTCAAGACCCAAGATGCGTTTCTACCTTCAAGTTCCGAAAACAAACAAAGAAAGAAAAATCAAAACCAAATATACTTTATGAAAAGGAGAGATAAATGAAACATCAGAGCAAAATGTTGGACATAATTATAAAGAACCTGCTAAAAGTGCCAGCAAAGCACAAAGAAAAAAATCAAGGCATTTTGTTCTGGTCAAAATCAATGTTTGAAATAAACAAGACTGAACACATACCAAATAAAGGAAGGTGGGAATGTCAATGATCTGACTAGCATCAGATAAACTACAAAAAAAGGGACAAATAACAGATTCATTTAACTACAATAAAACTAAACTAACGGCAGACAGTCTTATCAAATGCAACACAGGTGCACAACAGAGACTTAAAGAAAGTGTAACAGGTTTAAAAAAGAAAAGAAATGAACTGTCAAACACTAAACATGTATGCATAGAAAAGCTGTAGATAAAGTTTCTAAACAATAAAAACATTCATAAATCATATTTAAAAAATATATATCAAATTGATAATGTTTAAAAAATAAATTGGATAACAAGAGATGACAAATATATAAATGGAGACACATTAGGTTTTGCAAAATAGCCCACTTCCAAATAACAATAACAAATAAACAAAGCCAAAGAAACCAATCCAAAACCACGGACACATACCCACTATAAACAATGTTCAAAGCTCTTTATTATTATTATTATTATTATTATTATTGAACAAATGAAGTTTGCAGCATGGAATGTAATGGCGAAAAATTGGAACCCAGAAAACCGTTCCATCAATATCAATATCAACATACTATTCCATCCCAAAAGTTTACTGACAAACTGTAAGCCAACTGTGGATTAAATCAAATGGAAGTTAGCAAAATAGAGAAAAAAAGGTCATACAAACATGTGAGAATAATCGAAAGTTTATAAAACAAATATTCCTTTCACTGTTAACATCATTTTAAATATTGTTCTGAAATAAGCTAGACAATCTTAGAATTACAAGGACATTTAAGAAATTTAAGAGGAATTGGAATATCTATGTATTCAAATACTGGGCCTGGATATCAAAGAACATAATAAACAAGACTACTGTGCACATCACTACGATTTGTGACATACGGTAGACACAAAATCCAGCATTTTCACATCAAATCAAAATCATGCAGAAAGGCTGATATTCATAAACAAGTCCAAAGATGACTTTTACACAAAGTATGCATTCTTACATATCGCAATGAAATAATGCTAATCATATAATAATAATAATATGCTAAAAGAACAGATCCTTTCTTGATTTAGCGTCCTTTCATGCAATAAGCAGACCGTTTGACCCATCTTCCCATCTATTTCTTTTCCAGCCCTTTAACATGCTTGATGGAAGCTTCATTCTTATTCTTCTCTGAAAAAAACACACAAGGTTTTACAAACTTGGTGTTCTTGTGGTTAGAACTTGTGTTTGAATTATTGGGCCATGAAACATAACAACGAGAATTTACACTTTTATGTTTGAATTTGCCATTTAAAAAACAAACCAACCCAAGTCCCAATTAAAATGTATAAGTACTATAACCATCCTCATGAATGTTTATGCCACAAGCAACAGAAGATTAAACTTCATCTGTTAGAAGTCAATTGTAGACATTACTGCTAGAGGTATCAATTTTGTTCTTCCAATTTTTTTGCATATACATGTAACACTAACTACTTCTTCTTCTCTTGAGGGCCCACGGTCAATGAGCTTTGGCATAATGTAAACTTTTCCTGTGAATAATTATAGCTTATCTTAAATTTTTACAAAAGCCTATTTAAAAGACTCCCCCCAAAATGCATATTTCAATGAAAAAAAGAAGCTACTCCCAAAACAAACAATATGCAACCAAAATAATCCCTTGTTTTCTGTTGTGAAAAAAGCCTTCCAAATGAACAAAATGAAAACATTTTAACAGCAGTACAGGTGCAATAACATTTCTTAAAAGAAACTTTGACAAATTGCACAAACCTGAGAAGAATTTTTTTTAAATATTTGACAACAAAGTGACACCACATAAAAAATCTAAAAAATCAGATCTACTAAAAACACAACTGGGGAGCCAGAATAACAGCACAACATCAAAAATGGAAAGAGCACAGACATGGGTGCAACTACACAACATGAAAAAACCTGAAAGGCTGGGGTCCAGGGGTAATGTCCCCCTGCAGCTGAAGCAAAAATTTATTTATGAAGGTATTTTAGTTTGCTTTTTTCACAATTTATACAAATTCTTATTTTAAAGTGTTTGAAAAATACAGTAGACACACACACAATTCAAAAACAGGAAATCGTATACCAGGAAAAGTTGCACCCATGCACAAAAAGAGACTGATTTGACAACACTAACTTGAGAGACAGAGGTAACATAAATGAGCCGAAAAAGCAGTACCCATGCAGAATGCTTCAAGAACAGTACACAGTAGTAAAAAAAGCTCACCATCTAACCTAAGCAAAAGAAACCAAAAATGGTGGAGTTGACAACACATAAAGTGAGGGTGTCAACAGGGAAAGTACCTCCAGGTTCGCCCTCAGCCGACTGAGGAGAGGAGGAGCCTGAGCGGTCCTCTGTGGGACGCTGCTTCTTCTTCTTCATGGCCTCCCACTCAGCCATCGTGTACACTTTCTTCTGCTCCTGGTAAGGTCCCCACGTCATGAAAGGGCTCTCCTTCTCCTTCTTGCTGTCGTCGTCCTCCTCATCGTCATCCTGGGAGTAGCCGCTGGAATCCATCACGTTGGGGTCCTCCTCAAAGTAGGATCTGGACAACTGGGTTTTGGTTACGGTGCTGCTACTGCTAGTTTGATACAGCGCTTCTATGGAGGCTCCTTCTTGCTTGTACTCGGATGTGACTTGAGTTTTCATTGTTTGCTCGGTGTGAGAAGATTTCATTTCTTCAATGGATTCTGCAGAGACTTGCATGAAATCCTGGGAGTCGGTGTGTGACTCTTCTGACCTAAACATGGTGCCTCCTGAACTGCCCATACTCCAGTGTGCTGACTCCACTGACATCAACATGAGGTTCTCTGGTATCTGCTGCTCTACCTGAACTAGTTCTAGAGAGTCTGTGGATGTGTGCATTACATCCTCTTGCAAAGAGTCTTGATCGCATTTGTCTGAATGTTTTTCTTGCTCTAAAGAATCGACTGATCTTACCATGATATCTTCCTGCTCTTGCAGAGAATCTGTATCAAATTTGCTGGAATCGGATGTACGCATCTGCTGATTAAGAACCAGGGAGTCAGTGGACAGCTGCATGATGCATTCTCCAGCCAAGGAGTCGGTGTCCATTTCGTGCGAGGCCCCAGCTGGTGTGGCCTGAGGTTCTAAGCCGGTGAAGATGACGCTGGATGTCATCTCAGTCATCTCTGAGGTGTCTAAGTCCAGGGAGTCCGGTTCCTCATCCTTGTCCTCTCCCTCACTGAGTGAGTCATGTTCCACTGCATCTTTTCCCTCAAGCAAGACTTTATCCTTTTCCTTCTTGGCGCCCTCCGCTTCACTGAGGTCAGAACTGCTGTAGCCGACAGAGCTGCTGTAGTAGAACATGCGACCAGAATCCAGACTGCCGGCCTCCAGGTAAGACACAATTTTCTGAGCCTCAGCTTCCAGTTCATTGTTACCATGCACGTCACGTTCCAGTCTTTCAAATTCATTGAGGGAAGCCAGGGAGGAGGTTTCGCTTCTTCGCTGCAGAGAACTGTCCACTGAACTGCGTCTGTCATCAGAATCTGCTGCCATCATCTCAGCCTCCAGTTTTTCAAATTCAGTGAGTGAAGATACAGAGCCAGCTACTGAGCCTGAGCCTGAACCAGAGCCAGACTTTCCTCCACTGCTCTTGCTCTCTACAATTTTATCCTCTACAGAACTGTTGGAGCCCTGTTGATCAATCTGGCGCTCAAGTTTTTCAAACTCTGCTAGCGATGAAGTGGTTGAGAAATCATCCCTTTCCATTTCCCGTTTGTACCGCAAGAGCTTCTTCTCATCGTATGACCCATATTCAAATTTCTTATCCTCGTAGGATGACACCAGAAATTCATGATGCTTTCGTTCATCATAGGAACCCCCGAAACTCTCTTTGTCTGAAGTGTCAATAGAGCTTGACCCTGAATGACCCAATTGCTTTTCAAGTCTTTCAAACTCCAGCAGGGAAGAGGACACGGAAGCATCATCCTTGTCATGCAATGGCTTAGTGAAGTATCTCGTGCTCCCAAAGCCAGGAGATCGAGAAGGACCTTCAGGGGGAGAGCAGTGGAACTGTTCTGTGGGATCAGACTCGGGGCCCGTTTCATTTCCCAAGTCATCTTTGTCGACCATTTCAAACTGTTCTTCCTCAGACAATTCAGTGATGACAGACAGTGCAGCTCTGTCTACGAATTCATAGCGATCACTCTCCACTGATGAAGACATTTCCACATTGCTCCCATATCGGTCACTCTCAACAGATGAGGACAGTTCTTCCTTGCCTGTGTATTTGTCACTCTCTACGGATGATGAAAGTTCAGTCTCCTTGGATCGATCACTTTCAGTGGAAGAAGAGAACTCAGATTCTTTCACATGCTCTTTAGGTTTGGCCCATTCCTGTGGAATTTTTACTTCCTCATCTTCAGTGTCCTCAAATCTTTCATCTAAGTCGGCTTGTGTCAACTGCATGTCGGAATGCAATGAGGAAGACATGGAAGCAATTTCTGCCAGTCTATCTTCTACGTCTCCTTCATCTTCATCCTCTTCCTCAGCATCAGCGGCAACTACAGTAGCAAAACTATCTACACTAGAAGAGTCCCCATGGTCTTCTGGACTCAAAGATTCAGCAAGGGCATGCATTTTGATGTCAGCTTCCATGATTTCAAATTCTTCATCTGATCCAGCTCCAACTTCCACCTTTGATGACGACACAGAGAAAATCTCTCTGAGGGGCTGATGGCCAACAGATGCAAATGTATGAGTTGAGGCTGGATCACTCTCCGCTAAAAAAGACTGATGCTTGTTTTCTGGTTGTTCTATGGTCATTTCAAACTGCATTTCTGTATCATCGGAGGTTTCAATGAAATGAAGTTCATCCTCTTTTCCATCTACAGTGTCACTGGTGGTAACTTTCTTGTCCTCTTCGTCTTCCTCTTCAGGAACACACTGGGTGCGGAAATCGTCCTGAGCAATGGGAAAATCAGTTTCATCAGCTTCCTCTTCCTCCTCTTCTTCTATATCCTCGGTGTCAAGCCCTGACAGATGTTCAGTGATGGTGATGCCTGGAATGTCCTCAGAAAGCTGCTTCATAAGCACTGTGGTTTTTGTCTGCTGGCTTTGTGCTGCAGCCAAGGGAGCAACATCGTCTAACAGTTCTTCGTCACTTTCCTGCTGCTCATCTTCTGGAAGTTCTTGTTCAATTTTCTGGTGCTCTTCCACTGCAGCATCCTCTTGGTCTTCTTCCCGTTCTTTTTCCTTTCTAAAAGACAGACTCTGCACTTTCTCTTTCACATCTTCTAATATGCTTTCAACAAAGTGGCTGGCAGTCTTTTCTATATCTTCTTCAGTCCCAGACTGAGCTGGACTTTCTGTGTCTTTGTCATCTTCTCTGCCAAAGAACATCTGGCGAAAAGCATCAGGTGTAGGAGACAGAGGGCGTTCCAGGTCATCATAACCCTGCACACCCAGCAATCCAGCTGTCTGTCCACTGGCTGCTTGTTGCTGGTCCTCGTCTTCATCCTCAGATTCTGGCTTGCTGTCTTTCAGACGGAGCAGCTCTTCCTCCGGTTTCTCCATGTACTCAATCTCTTCTGCCTCTTGTTCCATGAACTCCTCCTCTCCCCCTGCGGCTTCCCCAAGAAGATTGTCATCGTCCACCTCAAAGTCCTCCTCTAACCTTTGTTCTGGTCCTGGTTCTTCTTCATATCCTTCTTGTTCTCCCTCCTCCACAAACTGTTCAGGGTCTTCTGTGATACTAATAGTTACAGGAATCTGAATTTCTAGCGCTCGCTTTCCTGGGTACAAGGAGGCTGGGTCGAGCTGGTAGGGTTCTTCTTCGGTTGTTTTTGCAGTGAGGGTTTCAGGATGTGCCGCTGCTTCTTCTTCAACGTTTTCAGCTGCAACATCTTTGTCTTCGCTTTCTTCCGCTGCTTGTTGTTGCTCTGGTACTGCAGCTATTGGTGTGGCTTCGGCAGAAGTCATGTCATCACTTTCAAAAAGCGCACTGGCTCTCAGATCAGCTGAGGTTTCCACTTGATCCGACACCTGTTCGTCTGTTCTGAAGGTCACCTCTGTTGGGGGCTGAGTGCGGTCAGAGTCCTGATCCGTTTCCGATTTGGTCATCAGTTCTCTCTGCAGCGATGTAGACATGGTGACAGTCTCCTCTGAAGGCATCTCCAGCCCAAACAGTGTTTGCTCAGACACAGACATGCTGGCATCGGTTCCTGGAGGCAGCTGGAGTTCAGACAGAGTGGCGTCAGCCCCACTGGCAGCTTTCTCTTCCTCAGTGGCCCACAGTTCAGCCACCGCACCGCTCTCTTCCTCCTCTGTCTCGCTCACAACCACTCCTTCCTTCAGTTCATCAGAGGCCACCATCTGGTCTTTCCCTGCGTCAGCGTCATACTCAGCAACATAGTCCACCTCTGTGGGACCATTAGTCATGACATCTTCTTTAGTGTCAGAGGAAACAATTTCAGCCACATCACTGGCTGAAGCAGCTGACTCTGCCGAGACTGCCACCTGTCCAAAGCTGGAGTCAGCAGCCAGCAGACTGGTGTCTTGCACTTCCGTGGGTGACATTATTTCAAAGGGTGAGCTGAGCTCATCTTCATCATGGACAGTGGAATCATCTATGGTGTGTCCAGTTTCCTCCTCTTCTGTTCCCTCTGTTTTTATGTGTTCTAGGACAGAACTGGCCTGAGCTAAATCGCTGGCTGTGTGCGTATCTGCGGTGCCTCCATCTCTGGGAGTGGAAGTGGGTGCGGATGGCACCATGTCTGAAGACAGTCGCTTGATTACTGTGAGCTCTTCAGAATCATCTTTGGTAGGAGTTTCTGCCGTTTCAGTTGCTGTCGTTTCAGTTGCTGTCGTTTGTGTTGTTCGTAAAAGAAGCGAGGCATCAGTCTCAAATACATCATCCTCCGGGCTTGATAAGATGGATTTAGCTGGGGCATTGGGTGTCAACTTGTTTTCCACAGAGTCAGGAGATATGTCAAAGGCAGACACGACGTGGCACACTCTGCCAGTATCCAGTTCATAGGAGGCAGCCAGGAGAGTGGGTTCTACCGACATTTCAGAGGAAGAGGTGGACATTTTGAACTCTCCATCAGCAGAGTGATCTGAGGCACGGGGTGTGCTCAGTGTGTCTGTCTGGAAGGTGACTTTCTTTTCTGGTGGAATCAACTTAGTGGGTGCATCATCCTCTTCAATGTCGTCCACCCCTGGTCCTTCATCGATCGGAGACAGCTTCTCTTCCGTGGAGTCTTTCTCAGTCTCTGAGGATTCGTACACTTCATTATCAGCAAGGGATTTACCCATAGAGTGCACAGCCATTGGGAAAGTGGTAGGAACCTGGGGAGCAGTGGTCTGGGTTTCAGGTTCAGGTTCTTCAACAATAGCACCTTGAAGCTCTACTTCAGTTGTGAAGGCTGAGGGTGACTCTTCCTGAGAAGGTGACAACGATCGGTCTTTTTCATCAGCCATTTCTTGCAGCAGTTCTTGCTGAGCAAGGCGGGACTCCACGCTGACAACACTTACAACAGGGCTGGGCTTGGTTGCTGGGACCTCTTTATCTGGTTGAGTCAGGTCTGGCAGAGCTGAAACTGATGCGACTGCAGCTACATTTGTCAGTTCTTTTTTCACCTGCTGTTGACTCTCACGAACGCTGGTTATGATCTCTTCTTTGTGAGTGTGTTGGATCTGGGCATGAGTCTCAGGGACAGTTTTAACAGTGTCACTAGCCACTACTTCAACTTCATCAAAACCAGTTTTTGTCTTTTGGGGCTCTTGTTCTTCTGGAATGGTTTGCTCTGCAGAAGCAGTAGAAACACTGGGGAAACTGGTGTCTTCTTCTCTTCTGTAAAAAGTGCCCAGGTCAATGGACTGGTTCTGGTTCTGTTGCAGAGCATGCACAGGCTTTTCTTGCTGAACCAAAGACTCTGAAAACTGGCATTTATATTCAGAATCTGCGTGTTTTGTGTCTTGCTGTGTCTGGTCCTGTTGTTTGTCATCTTCTGCAGACACATCTTTTTCTTCAACTTCTATAAGGTAGGCACCTGTGTCTTCCGTTGTTGCTTCATAGCTCAGAACCACATCACTTTCCTGCTGTTCACCCAAGTCGTCTTCTTCCTCTTCTTCTTCTTCCGAATCTCTCTCCTCTGCGCCTAAGTCGCCTCTGGTGGCCCACTCCTCAGGGTGGAAAGCTGCTTCATACTGCTTTTGAGCTTCCAGTTCTTGCTTGTAGTCATCAGGGAAGTCAAACGTGTAGGGTTTCTCTTCCAGATCTTCAGGAGATATTTCCCGCGTTTCTTGCCTTGGAAGTTTGGGCTGGGCTTGCTGCTGTGGCTCCTCTTCTTCAGTGAAGCCCATGTTGTCAAAAGCCATGTAAGTCAGTCTGGACACCTTGCTTGGCTCTGCCTGATCAAGACCCGTCAAAGGTTCAGGAATAACTTTGTGTTTTTTTGATAAAAGTGTTTCAGTGGTGGTTTCTTTCACTTCTATAAGAAATTCTTCAGATCTGTCTGTGCCCGTTGCAGATATCACAGGCTCTTGAGGTTCATGTGTGTCAGCCTCTTCAGTATGGGACGGCTTAACATAAATTGTTTCCTTTTCTTCAGCAACAACTTGTTCAAACCTCTCTGTTTCCACTTCAAGACTGGTGGATGTCTCAGATACCTGTTGCCGAGTTTTCTCAGATGCAATATCTGTGGTTGTGGTGGCGGATTGAATTTCTGATAATTCTGTGACATGACAAAGTGCAGTTTCTTCAGTGAACTGGGATTTTTCTGAAATCTGAGCAGTTTCATGTTCGAAATAATCGAAGGATTCTGTGGCGTAAACTAAACGTTTTTGCTTGGTGTCTGCTGCTTCTGTGGTGACATCACTAGAGATGTCCGTTGTCTGATCAGAGCTCTGGGCGTATGTTTCTTTAGCAGCATCAGTGGTGTCCGAGGTTTGCTCTGACTGTATCTGTGTGTGCAGGTCCATTTCCAAAGCTTCGCTGAAGGAGAACACTTGTTTGGAAGGAGAGCCCTTGGACAGGGGAGAAAACTGCTCCTCAACATCTGTCTCTTCCGTTTTCTCCTCAGTCCTCTGAAGAATTTCTGCATCTAGAAAATAGAAGTGTTAACAAAATGCACTAATTATGAATTGTTAGACAAAGGTCATTATCATTAAAGCGAGAAAAGGGCAAGAGGAAAAGATAGAGGGCATATAAAGTAATATGGCAGTTTTATTTTAATAAAATAATTTGTTGTAAAAGTTGCACACCATAACAAATGATAAATGAGCACCATCCCCCCTCTTCTTTTTTGTGTACATAAAACATAAAGGATATCTGACCCACCTTATCCAAAGAACTCATACAAAACCACTGGTAGAATAAGGCATATGAAATCGACGAACAGGGAAATCTAATTGTCATTAAGTTTTGAAATGTCCTATGGAAAAAAAAGGCAAAGAAAGAACAAACATAAACAAAATCTTTCTCATAGAAAGTGTGATGTAACAACAAGTCATAGGACATAAACTTGAGTTATCCTGAAAACAAAAAAACCGAAAGAACAAAAATCAGAAATGGTTCTCATAAAAATACTGGTGTTACCAACAAAATATAGAACTAAACTTGCATAAATCAAATAAGAAAAGGAAACTATAGTAACAACAAGATATCTGTATTGTTAAAAAATCGGGTCTTTCCTGGTGTTGCACTGCCTCCGGGCATTGCCTCCAGAATCGTTCCCACCATCTTTATATCTACTAATGTCCCATATGTGTCTGTTCCAGACCGGAGGACGTTAAGCAGAATATCACACTATAGTAACACTTGCTAAAACGAAAAGATGATGTACTGGTGGCAGATGGATGACGACGCCGAGCAGACAACACCCACTGTACCTTTGTCGGCAACGTCTTCCAGCTGAGCGGCATCAGAGCTGGAAGAACTCAGCTTGTCGTCAGGCTCTTCCGCCTTGGCTTCCGCTCGCATCACTTTACCTACTGTTAGAAAGCTGCTGTTAGACAGGGGCTGCGCATTATTCCGCAAAACTACATTAACACATTCTTCACTTAAAGGCTACACAAGTCTTACACTATTCCACAAAACTTCATTCATGCATACATTGTACTTAATTAACCCTTTCGCCGCCCGCCTTTTTTCCCCTCAAAAACAAAACCCCATTAAACTGAACAGCATAGAAATAAAAATGTATCTGCAGTATTGGGAATTCCTCTGTGAAATCCATAACATTAGGCCTATCCTTACCTCCCAATGTTCCGAAAATAAGGTCTTCAGATAACAGGCCCTGGTTTGATGCCTTTTAGAGACATGGGTGTCAAACCATTGTGGTGCATAAATGCGACATTGGCGGTGAAAGGGTTAAAAGCTAAAACAAGGGTTTTATTATTCCAAAACTAAATTAACACCATGCCATATTTCACTTACAAGCTAATCTGCTGGCTAACTAAAACTGTTTTATGGAAAGAACATTTGTTCTTTTTTAGTAATTTATCCAACATGAAAAAGAACAGCAATAAATAATAAGACAATAAGACTATGAATCACGCATGAAAAGGGGACAGAGATGACAAGAGAACATGCCATTTTTAGCCTTTTGTGTGTAGCTTTTTACTATAGGCCTTTGCAACTAGGGTTATTAACGCCCTTGACAGTGAGAGTAATTGCTCTTGCTGGTCAGTACTGACAAGGGCATTCACTCTTGCGAAAGGCAGCCATTTAGTGGCATCAAATAGGGGTTATTGGCGAGAGTTATCCCCCTGTCTGGTCAGTACTGAACCATCTTCCCCCACCCTCCACGGGCATTCACTCTTGCAAAAGGTGTTCATTGCAGACCCCATTGAGAAGAGAGAGAGATGGGGGAAGAGAGAAAGTTTCAGAAAACATATCACCCCAAAAATTACCCCCCCCCCCCTCCCCACACACACCACTTAAGAAATTTCTAGGTCTGTTTCTAACACTGTAAAAAATTGTTCCCCTGTGTATTCAGAATTGAACAACAATTACTCCACTGTTTTGTTTTGAACAAAATATCACGAAACAAAATATTAACGAAATTGCATTTAAAACATAGAAATTGCTGCGTAGTCACAAGTCAATGCACTTGTCATAATTATGTTTTGCATACAAGGGCAAGCATTACATGCACTTCTGAGAGGTGTGTATGCATGTTTTATGCGCCCAAAGTCTTTCTCATTTTAATGATAAAGTAAGTTAAAACTGAATTTTTTTAACGTCGCCTTACAATGATGAAATTACATATCTGACCTCTTGTGGTTAATGCTTTCCAATGCCATGACTGCAAACCCAAGCATAAAAAACCAGTGTGTGTGTGTGTGTGTGTGTGTGTGAGTGTATGTGTGTGTGTGTGTGCATACATGTGTGCTTGCAAAGCGTGTGCGAGTGTGTGTGCTCTTGCATGTGTGGGACTTTTTGTGATATAATAAAGCAGTCCAAATGTGATACAGTGTAAACAAACAGTGAGGTAAAATGAATACATGCAGTAAGGAATGACAAAGGAGAGACCAATTCAGTAGGAAACAAACAAGTAGGAAAAACTAACAAACAAAACCCCAATACTAGGAGGATTGCAATAACCAAAGATTATCAAATTCCATGCGCCATCTTGGATGGAGCAGGACTTACAGTGAGAGATGGGGGTTCTGAAGGAGGGGATATGAAGAGTAACTAATGGTGTGTTTGATATTTATGAAATATATTATTGGAGACAAATCTATGGATAAACGGCCAAATTTGTTTTATAAAATGAAACATTTTTGGGGGGTATAATCAGAAAACAGTGTATATGCTTTAAAAAGAAAGGGAACACAGCTTGTAATTTAAGAAATATGCAGAACAATGACATGAATGACAGCAATAGATTTGATCTCATAGCTCACAGGAATCTTCTAACAATAATTCACAAATACTAGCTGATCAACGAATCAAACATGTGCATAGTACAATGCTAATACTTAACAATGGTCAAAAGCATAGTACACATTCCCTACACGAAACACAACAAACAATTGTGATTTAAAGGGGTACCCTGACAGATGAGTTTTTCCAAGAAACACGTCGAGATCACCAGGAAAACACCCTTTACAGAGATTGCAACACTCATTTTGCTCTGGTTTCCTAGAAATCAAACCGTCAAATCGGCAATTCCTCCTTGCCATAGGTGCTGGAAGTCAGATTCTTGCCACCTGAGTTAGACCAAATCGTTTGCACGAAATGTCCACAATACCGGCCTTTTTATACAGTTTATCAAAAGGAGTTTCGCTCACAACAAAGGAAAGAGCTCCATTTTTTTTTTACTGCTTTACAAAGAAGAAAAAGTTTCAACCACTCTCAGTGTCCTCCACCCACCCCGTCCAAAATGGCTTCTCTCTCCAGCAACTCTGCCAAGGAGGAATCGCCGTTTTGACGGTTTGATTTATACTATAAATCAAACCTATATAAATTATAGTAAACCAGAGCAAAGTGAGTGTTCCGATCCTTGAAAAGGCTGTCTTTCTGGTGACCTTGACGTGTTTCTTGCAAAAACTCACCCGTCAGGGTGCCCCTTTAAGGCAGATGAAAGAGAAGCATGTGCATAGATGGAAGGAGAAAGAGAAATACAACAGTGGCTCTGGGCTGGCTGGAAGCAAGTTAAATTGATCTAAATGAACTATTCATTATAACCCAGTTAAAGGCAAGCAAAACAACAGCAGGAACGAAGCTTTTTAATGAGATATAATTTTCATTAGTACTTTTTACCATTGAAAAGTGCATTGAATACCTTTAGCATTCTGCCACAAAAAAGCATGTTTCACTTGGAAAAAAAAAGGATTACCCTATATTGCATTTGCTTTAAAGCCAAAGCAATGTTTTGTTAAGATATGTGTGCAAGACATTATTATTGTTATTAGGTGAAGTGATTGAAATGAAGTAAATTATAAGTGAAAAGTTATTGAAGTTACCTCTAAACCTATTGGAAAAAAAGCCTTAAACTATCTATAAACCTGCAGATTGTTGAAGAGTGCACTGAGACCCAAACAGCAGCAGCTCTACAAGCAGCTGACTCACCTTCCCCAGAGAACCCTGCTGCCTCAGGGAGGATCTCCGAAGAGTGGCGCTCCTCAAAGCTGCTGGTGGTGGTGGTCCTGATGGAGTAATATTCTGTCTGACGGAGATCAAAGCCAGGGCCAGTCTCTTCAGCAGCGGGAGGCTGATAAGTGGTTTCGGTGGACGCTTGGAAGCGGGCCTCACGACCCACAAAGCCAGCTGTGTCCGGAGTGGGTGACATGTAGGGTGCAGTTGGCTCGAGGGGAGCTTCTTTCTGCACGGCAGAGTCCTTTTCAAACTGTTGTTGGGAGCTGAAGTTTGGTTCTCTGGTACTGTCCTGAACCACTGCCTGCTCACTAGTAGTGCCGGTGGACTGAATCCCCAGTTCGGCTTGAAGTCTGATCTGCTGGTGGTACAATTCCATGTCCTCTACCATGCCTCTCCCACTGACTGCTGGAGAGAGAGAGAGAGAGAGAGAGAGAGAGAGAGAGAGAGAGAGAGAGAGAGAGAGAGAGAGAGAGAGAGAGAGAGAGAGAGAGAGAGAGAGAGAGAGAGAGAGAGAGAGAGAGAGAGAGAGAGAGAGAGAGAGAGAGAGAGAGAGAGAGAGAGAGAGAGAGAGAGAGAGAGAGAGAGAGAGAGAGAGAGAGAGAGAGAGAGAGAGAGAGAGAGAGAGAGAGAGAGAGAGAGAGAGAGAGAGAGAGAGAGAGAGAGAGAGAGAGAGAGAGAGAGAGAGAGAGAGAGAGAGAGAGAGAGAGAGAGAGAGAGAGAGAGAGAGAGAGAGAGAGAGAGAGAGAGAGAGAGAGAGAGAGAGAGAGAGAGAGAGAGAGAGAGAGAGATATGCATAACTCTTTACTCTCTCTAGTCTTGAGAACTTATACAAAGAATTTGAATGAAAATAAAAGATACAAATGAGGAGGTTGGGAGATGTCAATAAGGATGTGTTAGAAGTAGAACTGATTGAAATGATCAACAACATTAATTTATACTCTGATATAGGAACAGTTACCTGTAGTTCTCAGCTTTCAAATTTCTTATTTCCTTCTTTAAAAATAAAACAAATCATAATAGGACCAATTTTACTCTTTCAATAAAGAGTGAATCTACTGCAGCTACTCAATAACGATTTAAAGAAAAAGAACCTAAAGATCTATTTCACATGGATCCTATCATTTAAAATGGAAAAAGAAAATCACTGAAGTCAAGATGTGACCTTATTTTGCATTGTAGCCTTGTGTGGAAAGAAGAAGAGTGAGTACCTTCCATGTCTCTGTGCAGGGCCTCTTGCTGCAGTCCCAGGGCCTGGGTCAGAGCCTCCTGGTCCTGGGAGGCAATCAGGGTGTAATCGGTTGGGGATGGGGGTCGCTCCGAGCCCTGCTCATCCTCGCTCAACATTTCATCAGACTCTGACTGCAGGCTGTCTCTCTCCATCTCATCCTCGCCATCCTCGTCCTCCTCATCAGACACTTCCTCTCGGAGCTGCAGGTCCAGGGCCTGCATCATGCGGTCTGAGTCGTGAGAGGCCACCAGTGTGTAGTCCGAGGGAGACATTGGCCGCTCTAAGGTATCCATCTGTTTGGAGTCCTGCGGGCCTTGGGGACTGACCCCCACCTTCTCTTCCCCGTAGCTCACTTCGCTGCTGTCCACGATGATCCTGCCCTCAGGTTCAAACTCAGAACCGGTCATGGTGTATTCTGAAGCAGCCCAGGTTTCGCTGTGCGAGGTGTAGTCTGATTCGGACATCCGAGACACCGTGCTCTCTGATAGGTAGCTCTGGGAGCCTGAAGTTATGTCCGACGTATAGCTGCCACTAGCTCCTGTGGCCGACTGCAGTCCATTCTGAACAGGTTCCTCAGCGTCCAAGTCAGAGGGAGTTCCAGAGCGGTCTTGAACTTCCGTGGAAGATGATGGGTACAGAGGTGGATGAAGCGAGAGGTGGTGTTCGTCCGTGAACTCTGGATAGTGGTTGTCCGGTTCAGACAGGCTGCTCTGGGCTGACAGGTGGCGACCCTCGGTGACTGGCTCTGCACTGGCAGCCCCTGCACTGTCCATATCGGTTGTTCCAGAGACAAAGCCACCTGCAGTAGAATCACCAGTAGTTGTTAGAGTTTCTATGGGCTCTTCAATGAACTGCTCCACTCTGTCTACATACATATTTGATATCATTTCCTCCTGATCTTCATGTTGTTCTGTTGTTGTTTCTGGAACAGACTCCTCTTTATGTTCTTCTGTTGACCTTTCCACAACAGATATCTCTCTCTGTTCTGTGGTGAACAGTTCTGTCCTGTCCACAAACTGTTCTGTGATCTTAGTAGCTTCAGGCATACTTTGAACGCATAGCTCTGCTCTACCAAACTGTACTTGTTCTGTCTCTTTTTCATACTGCTCAAGATCATCTTCCAGTTCTTCCTCAGAGTGCTCTGTGAAAACATGCTGCTCAATTTCTTGGAGTTCAGCCATGATGCCAGACACGGCCAGTGGTTCAGTTACACTCTTTGCTTTCTGTTGCTTAGGGGAAGAAGGCTCCACCTTGTCCTCTTCAACCAGCTCTTCTTGGAGAGGGGAGTCAAACTGTCTGTCTTCGGGGTATTCTTCAGTTGGGGAGCGATACACCTCTTCCTCTGCTGACCTGTCATAGCCAGGGGACTGCCCATATTCCTCCACCTCAATGTCAGGCCTCCCTTCCTCTTCAAACTGGCCTCCAAAGAAGTCGCTAGGCGTGGGCTGTTCTGTGGGGCTGTCCTCCACAGGGATCTTCAGAGGCTTCAGCTCCTCCTCACTTTCATCTGAAAATCGATCGTACAAGTCATCATGGTCGGACACTTCTTCCACAGGTCCTTCAAACATGTCAGCAAAGTCACGATCTCGTTCTTGGTCCCCCTCTGTTCCACCGCTGATGGCCATGATGTCATACTCTTGGGGGTAAGGCTCCAGAAGCATGCCTTCCCCTGAGCTGGCCATCTGAGCCTCTGTGCTGTCCATGCTTCGTGACATGGCTTCTGCCTCTTTGGTCTGGCTTTCGGCGTACATCTCTGTCTGAAGCTCAGCTTGTTCTGTTCTTACTGGAGACAAGTCTTTGAGCTGGTCTTCGCCTTGTTTCTCGGCAGGTTCTTCCTCATATTTCTCAGGTTGTAGCTGTTCACTAATTTCCACAGGTTGTTGGTCCGTTTCATCTTCTGGTGTCTTGTATACCTCATCCTCCTCGTCCTCTTGCACATCCTCAAATGTTTCCGGAACACCTTCATCTTGGTCTGATTCGTAGTCAGATTCACCTTCTCTGAAATCAGGAACAGCATATTCTGCCTCTTCAAGTGGTTGACCCATACTCTGCTCTCCTTTGTGATACTGGGACATCAGGGCTGCTGTCAAGGCATCTTGCTCTTCAATTTCTTGATCTAACTCATCAACGTCAGGGGCAGTTTCTTTTATTGGTGACATTTCTTCAATTGGTTCCTGGGTATGTTTCAGGCGAGTTCCAATGACATCTTCCCCTCCACTATCTTCACCTTCATCTTCAGAAGAAGAAACATGGGGACTCTTCTCTGGAACATCAGGTAAAGCTGCAATCAGCTGCTCAGTGTGGCTCACAACTGTTGTGGTAACAGTTTCTGTCTTGTGTTCAGCGTAGGTCATATGCTCATACCTTTCTTGCTCAGTCACTTGTTTCAGAGCCTCGGGTTCTTCACCTTGAAGGTAGGACTCTTGCTGAATGCTGTCTGCATACTGTGTGACAGGGACAGGCTGTGCCTGTTCTTCAGTTATTGGTGAGATATCAGACACCTTGGATCCAAGTGAGCTGCTTAGTTCTTGTTCTGCAGCCACTCCTTCAACAGTCTCCAAGGACACCTGGGCTTTAGATTTTATTCCATCTTCTGAGTGAATTACACCTTCCTGCGTTTGGTCGGGGATTTCTTGGAATGTGTCTTGGTCTTCTGAGCCTATCTGCTCATACAGCTCTTCTCCTTTGAACTGATCATGGAGTGTCTCGGGTTCCAACTGCGAATAGGATTCATGGAAAGGTGTGTCTTTGTCCGAGTCAGAGGACTGTCTGGTGACACAGAAATCCAGAGCCTCTCCCTCCATTTCCTCGCGTGCATTTTGCATGATGACTTCATCAATTTTGTTTTCATAGGTCAGGTCTGTGTCATCCTGTATGTCCACAACTTCTGACAAATCAAAGCTGGTCATAGAGGGTTTGGAGGTAGGCACTCTCACTTCAACTTCCTCAATGTCCTGTTCTTTAAGGACATCTTCTGCTTCATGCTTTTGTTTACTCTGTTCTTCTGTCGTGTCTTTCAGGACTTGTTCAACTTCTTGTTTTGTCTCTTTTGTTACTAATTCTGTTGCCTCAAGCTCTGCCTGTCTTGTCACTTCTTTTACTACTATTTGCTCATACTGGTATTTGTCACTGACTTCAGAATCATAGCGAGCTTCTGCTTGATGATACGACTGTGCTTCAGTTGGAGTTGGTGATGCAGTATCTCGATGTCTAAACTCATCTTCAACCCCAATCTGTGCATCTCCTGAACCAGGCACTTGCATAAGAGCTTCACTCATGGCTGCAATTTGTTCTTCCTCTGTCAAGTCCTCTTTGTCCATAAATTCCCAGTCTTCATCCTCATCTTCATCTTTTGGCAGATATTCAGCAGCACTCTCAGCTTGATAGGTCATTTCTGCTGCTGGTGGTGCTTCCTTGATTTCAATGGTCTCTTCCTGAACTTCCACTTCCGGCACCAGGTTGACTGCAGTGTGGTGGACTGAGGACTGCTGAGGCTGCACACTCTCTTCTTCAACCTCTTCTTCTTCTTCTTCTTCTTCAGGGACAAGACAGGTTCCAGCCTCAGAGAGAGGAGCTTGGAAAATGTCTACGGTTTCTTCAACAATTCCTTCATCCTCAGGGACAAGGCATGCCCCAGCCTCTGAAACTGTAGCTTGTGACAGTTCAGTAGTTTTCTCCTCAATCTCTTCTTCCTCAGGTACAAGACACACGCCAGCTTTGGATAGAGGGGCTTGTGACACTTGCACCGTTTCTTCTTTGATCTCTTCCTCTTCAGGAACTAGGCAAGTTTCTGTTTCAGAAACAGGGGCTTGTGCACTTTCCACCGTTTCCTCCACAACACCTTCTTCCTCAGGAACAAGACATACCCCAGCTTTAAACAGAGGAGCATGGCTAACTTGCACTGTTTCTTCCTTGACTTCTTTCTCTTCTGGGACAAGACATGCTCCAGCCTCAAAAACTGGAGCTTGTGCAATTTCAAGAGTTTCTTCCTCAACTTCTTCTGGTACAAGACAAACTCCTGCCTTGGAAACAGGAGCCTGGAAAACGGTGACCGTTTCTTCTTTGATCTCCTCTTCTTCAGGCACAAGGCATGTTCCTGCCTCGGACACTGGAACCTGTTTGATTTCTACTGTCTCTTCTTTAACCTCTTCCTCTTCAGGGACCAGACACACCCCAGTCTCTGACACAGGGGCTTTGGAAATATCCACCATCTCTTCTTTCACCTCTTCCTCTTCAGGGACCAGACACACCCCAGCCTCTGACACAGGGGCTTTGGAAATATTCACTGTCTCTTCTTTCACCTCTTCCTCTTCAGGGACCAGACACACCTCAGTCTCTGACACAGGGGCTTTGGAAATATCCACTGTCTCTTCTGTTACCTCTTCCTCTTCATGGACCAGACACACCCCAGCCTCTGACACAGGGGCTTTGGAAATATCCACTGTCTCTTCTTTCACCTCTTCCTCTTCAGGGACCAGACACACCTCAGTCTCTGACACAGGGGCTTTGGAAATATCCACCATCTCTTCTTTCACCTCTTCCTCTTCAGGGACCAGACACACCCCAGCCTCTGACACAGGGGCTTTGGAAATATCCACTGTCTCTTCTTTCACCTCTTCCTCTTCAGGGACCAGACACACCCCAGCCTCTGACACAGGGGCTTTGGAAATATCCACCGTCTCTTCTTTCACCTCTTCCTCTTCATGGACCAGACACACCCCAGCCTCTGACACAGGGGCTTTGGAAATATCCACTGTCTCTTCTTTCATCTCTTCCTCTTCAGGGACCAGACACACCCCAGCCTCTGACACAGGGGCTTTGGAAATATCCACCGTCTCTTCTTTTACCTCTTCCTCTTCAGGGACCAGACACACCCCAGCCTCAGATGTGGGAACTTGTGAAATTTCGACAGTTTCTTCTTTGACCTCCTCCTCTTCCGGAACAAGACATACTCCAGCCTCTGACACTGGGGCGTGTGAAATTTCCACCCTTTCTTCTTCGGCTTCCTCTTCTTCAGGAACAAGACATACTCCTATTTCAGAGACGTGTGCTTGTGAAATGGTCACCGCTTCTTCCACAATCTGTTCCTCCTCCTCCTCTTCAGGCACCAGACAGACACCAGCCTTAGTTTCAGGGACTTGGGTGGACTCCACTGTTTCTTCCACATCAGGCATGACTTGCTTGGTAGTTTCTTTGTGGACGGATCTATCAGTAAGGACAGTTTCCTTCTCTGTGATTTCAATCTCTGTTCGCCGATATTCGTCTGCATACGTTGTTCTGTGGGTGACCTGCGTCACTTGTTCGACGATCGGTCCTTTTCTATCCTCTGAAGGGGCCTGTTCTGATTTGGCTTCCTTGGCTGCTCTGTGCGTTTGGTCTTCAGAGAGAGGCTCTTTGTGCTCAGTCTCTGTGCTGGGTGTTGACTCTGTAGCTGCTGCTGCTTTCTCTTGTTGGTCTTCTGTTGTTACCAGCCCACAGCCAGTCCAGAGAGAAGCATAGAGAGAAGGAAAGGGCCACAGTGTTAGTAGGCTATAGGCATCAACAGGCCAACATCAAACAGTGCATAGACGACCACAACACACAGAGAATTAACAATACAACAAGGACACAACATCGAACCAGTAGGATGTCAGAAAAAAACAAGTAAAAAAAACCCCACCAAACCACCCCAACATGTACTCACTCAAATTGTAATACTCGTATAAATCTTAAAACATGAAGACTTTAACCATTGTGCTATTTATATTTGGTCACTGCATTACTACTATGTAAAGAATGAATTGTCATTCAGTTAATAGATATTTTCAAAATGTATCATTACTTTCAAACTATCTTGAAGCTTATGAAGAAAGCGTATCACATACTACATAATTGGAATCAGAACAGACATATACAATATCTTCAACTTTATATGTTATGAAAATTGAAACAACCCATAATTACCGTTACAGACACAAAACAAACATCATGTGAAAGAGAGAGAAAACAGTTGCATAGAATCTATAAACATATTATCTCCTTTTCAAACAAAGCATATCCATAATACTACCCCAATTATTCATTACCCATGCAGCTACAATGTTTCTAAACATAATTTATGATTATTTTGAACATTGTCCAACATGCAACAAATTATAAAATAATTATTGTAATTGTTACTGAAACACAAGAAATGCATGTGTGTGTGTGTGTGTGTGCACACGTATGTGTGTGTGAGTGAATGTGTGTTAAGGATATATGTTGATTATAAACTGCTATATCTCGACATATTCTAGTTTACTTGAATTCTACTTTCATTGAAGTATTATCAAAGAACCTTTACAACATATAGACACTCTATGTTCCTATTACAACAACTTAAACAAAAATAATGTAATTTAGACAGAAAAGTGACAAATTAAAAATTTACATAAAGCGGTGCAATATTTACCTGAATTGTTGCAAAACCAGCATCACAACATCATCATGCAAAAATGACGATAAAAATAAGGCAAGCGTGGCAAAAAATTGTGTAAAAAGAAACCACCCATACTTTGCAATCCAACAACAAAACTCATTGCAAAGCAAAATTCCCTGGACACAATATAAACCATGACGATTGGAAGAGTTTTTAACTTAAAAATCAATCTTTAATAATTGTTCATTATAATTTTGCTTTAATGTCTTTTAAATTCATTTATGCTTATAATAAGATATGTATACAGGTAATTACCTTTTATTTATACCTACAAAACAATTTGCATAATAATCAAATTATCATTTCTTTATACCTATAGTACACTTTGTATAATAATCATCATTTACACTTTGTTTTATTCCAGAATGAGACAAAGATGTTTACATAGTGCCAATTCAAACTCATAGATTGTAGATATGCACACAAAAATACTTTAAAGGCTTTTTAAAAAAAATTGCAAATGCTCTGTACAAAAAAACAACTTTGAAAAATCAAACTTTCAAACAATTTTAAAAATCAAATTTAGTCAAAAGGCAAATACAAAATTATTAAGTATCAATATGACCTCAACCAAATGTGCTTCAAGTAAAAAATAAAAAAGGAAGCAAAAACAAAACAAAAAACCCCTTGAAACTAACTGCTAAAGCAACAGGAAAACATACCATAAACCCAAATTTTGCACCACAGGAAGGGACTACAAGAAATCAGCTACGTCCCTCTATATCACCATCAGCAAACAATATGATGAAAAATAAAAGGTTAATAATCTTGATGACGGTTTGATACTAGTGCAACAGAACAGTATCAACAAGAATCTACGATTATTCCAACACCCGCATTTTAATCTGTTCACATAGGCTAAGGCCTGGTTCTGTAAGTCTACGATGTATTGGCCACTGCAACTAGGGTTATTAACGCCCTTGACGGCAAGAGTTAAGCCCTTGTTGATCAGTATCCAAAAGGGCATTCACTCTTGCAAAAGACAGCCATTAAGCGGCATCAAATAGGGTTATTGGCGAGAGTTATGATCTGGTTTGGTCAGTACTCAACCATCTTCCCCCACCCACCAAGGGCATTCACTCTTGCAAAAGGTGTTCTTTGCAGTAGCCAATAGGAATGCTACTTCCATTCCCACTCCACCCTTTTGATTTGTCACATAATTACACACACCATTAACACAAATCAGTTTATAAAAAATGATTACCCCTGTACCCTTTATGCTTTTAACCCATCACATTATTACACATTATCACTCTCCTAATAAACCAAATTTTTGAAAAATGAAAACAAGGCCATGTTATAGTGTGTCATAACCATCATTGGGCAATCTAATTCAAGTTGCTCTTCAATGACGTTTGGAGATGTAACCTAGAAATAAGTTTTCGGAGATTTCTTTTTTTTTTCTTCAAATGAAAAGCACAAAAGCTTGGAAAGAAGAGGGTAACAGAGAGAAAGAATGACTGAGAGAGAGAAGTGGGGAATGAAATGGGTGGTGGTGGTGGTGGTGGTGAGATAGACTCAGGATTACCAGACCACCAGACTCAAGACACAAACACTGGGAAACAGTATTCCAGACATTTGAATCATTTGTAAAAGCATCTGGGTCAAATATCAGGTTCTTTAAATGAGAACAAAATGCTACATGTAGTTTTCAACTACCAATTGAGCTACTCGATAAACTCATACTTTGAACCTTTGCACTATTCTTCAGAATACTGGAATACTTTAGTTTAAGAAAATATGGGTTTGAGAGGGAAGGAAACGCATTGCACACTGAACGAGACAAACAAAATATTCCATTGAAACAACAAAAAGGCCACAATAATAAAGTAACCATCTTTAAAAGTAAAATGACCCTCAAGTTAAAAAATATCCTGAAGTATATATATTTCTGTCCACAGAATTTTTGTAGACTCACTCCAAAAATGACGGACGCTGAAATGAAGTGTGAAAAATCAATCAACAACTTTCTTCACAGTGCAGCTAATATAATATAATAATAGTGACAAGTCTATACTAACAAACAAGGGAATGAAAAACACTGAGCACATGAAAAACATCAAATGATCACGTGAAAAACATCAAAAGGGCTGCTGAAAAGAATACAATCTGGATTTATTTATATTGATACACGGCTGAAATCAAGACCACCAAGACCACATCAAATGACACTGGACGACTCAATCTGGTGCTGTCACAAAAATCACAACAGGTATATAAAAAATATATATGTATACACAACAGTTAATGACCGAATCATGATCTACCTTCTTCAAACTCCTTTGATGCTTCATGTATTACTGCAAGAGGAAAAAAATCCAATTTCAATTAATCAAAGACACAGGCACACACAGAGACATTGTGGGCAAAGTTAAAAAAGAAATACACAAACAAAAAAATGGTAATGTCAATACACAAACATTCTCTCACACCAAAATGAACACAATGTAAAAATCATCTTCAGTTGAACACCCTTTCTTTTTTTTAAATGGGAGAAATGATGAAGCGCAACAGGGTTATGATTGGTTTGAGATGTGAACAATGTATATGAGAATGGAGAGAGAGAGAGAGAGAGAGAGAGAGAGAGAGAGAGAGAGAGAGAGAGAGAGAGAGAGAGAGAGAGAGAGAGAGAGAGAGAGAGAGAGAGAGGGGAGTAATGGGCCAGCCACACTACATACGATTTGACACCAATATGATCTGATTGTGACGATGTCTGTGAGTCGAGGTTCATGTAAAATACTTCCATCTAAAAATAATGCTACTATTTTCACTCACTATACTCCAGTAGCCCCCAATACACGAATCAAATATGTCTGATACAAAAATACAGGTATGTTATCAGAATCGTGTACGACAGACTACAAGATAGTGAACATAACTAGTAGGATTTCATCAGATTTATTTAGACAGTAGAATTGCACATGCATCATGCCTCACAAATGTCAAACTGGGTCGCAGTGAATCAAATCGTAATACTGTAGCTAGGCCTTAACCCTTTCACCGCTAATGTCGCATTTTTGCACCACAATGATTTAACACCCATGTGACTAAAAGGCATCAAATCAGGGTCTGTTATCCAAAGACCCTATTCTCTTAATTTGGGGAGGTAAGGATAGGCCATACTTTAAATATGTAACAGAGGAATCCCCAATATTACAGACAGATTTTTGCCTCTACCCAGGTAAGTTCAATGGACATTTTTTTGCTGAAAAATGGCTGGCGGGGAAAGGGTTAAGGGCAGACAGACACAGAGACATGGGCAGAGAAAGAGAGGCAAAGAGGAAACCAGGGAGGAAGATGAAAGGATATCGATTAGCTTTTAAGCCAGAAACAACACTATGGGATTAGAGAAAACAGTATGGATGTGAGCGTGTGGTGTTTGTTTGCTTGTTTTGTTTTGATTTATTGAAAGATGAGAGTCAAGATGTGAATTAACCTGATAAATGACAGAGGAGGAACAAACTGATTCTATGATAAAAAAAAGTTATGGGAATGGGAACAGTATTATAGAAAAAGTGAAAGGCTCAGAAATATATTATATATCAAAACAATTGTTTTTAAAGAGTCAACATCAGAAGCCAACAGAAAATCAATGAAATAAGAAAGCAAAAAAAGAAGTCTAAAATCAGCTAGAAAGAAAAGGGAATAAAGAAAGGAATGCCTGAAGCTTCGTATGTGCATCGGAAGCAAGAACCAAACACATAAATAAAATATGCTTGCTTTCCATTTCCATAGAAATAACTAAATGGCTTAAACTGTTGCCCAAAAAAAAAAAGGCAAAGAAATAAAGAAGGCTAACAAAAAGAAGAAGAAGAAAAAGCTAAAACATATCTAAGTTTTAAAAAAAAGAAGAGAGAGCGAGAAATGCTCCTTAATTCTTATGGAACTCATATAAGTGCATATAAAATCACTGCACATGCTCTTTCTTTCAGCACAGGGCACACACTGGCATCAACCAAGCAAAGCTTTCTCTCACTAGGAGTAGAGGGGGTGGGGGTGGGGGGAAGTGGGAGGAGGGAATGAAGGTGAGAGGATATCTAACCTTCCGAGGAGGCCTCATATTTGATGCCGAAATACGAGGGCACGTCCTCGTCTTCATCGGGAGGGGTACTGAGGTCCTCGGTGATTGTAATGACCGGCCGGTCAGCATCTGGGGCCTGCTGGTCATCGGCCCCTACTGCCCGCCAGAAACAAAACAACAACATGCCAGTGCAAGAAACCAAACAGTCAGCAAGAAACAAAAGCCTAGAAACTTTGTGCTCGTATTCGATTTAACAAATCAAAAGATGTGACTGTCCACAATGAAAATGATCCTGTTATTCTTTTTGTTTGCTACTTTGTTTGAATGAAAGGCTTCATTATTTCCCCTTAACAAACCGAATTACTTCTACATGTGCATCAGACAAGGCGAGATAAACTTGTTAAGAAAAAATGCAACAATTTACCAAAGTTGTCAGAATCTACTACGAAGGGTGATTAAACTTAACAAAAAGCAGAAAGAAAAGTGTAGCGTACATGATGTGGCAGATGAGTTCCATTATTTGTTTGTCTGTCCCTTCTTTAATACTGAAAGAAATAGATATCTTCCACGGTACTTTTTTGTGCGACCAAATGCGCATAAATTTAATACTTTGTTTTCCTCAAAAAATAAGAAACTTTTGATTAAACTTAAGCACTTTGTTACAGTTATAAACAGTTCTTTTCGATGATTTGTATGGACAAAATGTAACATGTTTTGTTTTTTGTAATATGGTATAGGTATATTTGTCCTAGTTATTTACTTGTCGTTCATAATATAGACATCACTCTGTTTTGATGTTCGATTGTTTAACTATGTGTGTACTTTGTTTTATATTTCTGTGCCCCAAGTGGGTATGAAATAAAACATTTGCCTTGCCTTCCATCTTGTGCTCTGTACACAGTCCCACCATACTTTATAATTTGTTCTGTTACAAGCCCCACCCCCACCCACCCCTTAAAGCATAACAACCAATCCAAAGATTCGGGTCTTGCTAGTCAGAAACGCGCTGCTTCCCACAACAGAGAAAAAAGAAGGGTTGAAACGTTGTTAAGCGAGCAGTGATTGAATTGAATTGAATTGATTGTGAGGCAAATGAGGCTGCGCAGCTGGGAAAATCATTTATATACACCCGCTGTGGCTTTAATTTCAACAAATGGTTTCTTCTTCTTAAGCAAACTTAAACTAAAATGTGACTTCTTTTGAACTCAGAAGGAATGTCCCGTTGTTTTTTCTTATGTTTTCAAACCAAATGTTTAATGAAACTGCTGACAATAGTATGCATCTTATTTTTTATTATTACATTATTGAGATTTTATAACTTCTCATTACATGTTTGCTTTTTTCCTCCTTCTAACTCTTATAAGTGGCTGAAAGTGATTTAAAACTCATTTCATGTTGGGCAGTCACAAACAATCCAAATACATTCTATTGGCAACAGAACTGAGAAAATCATCACTAACTATGATTGCATGTAAAACAAACACACACACACAAAGTAGCAAATTAAGTGCTGGTGCAATAAACAGTGCAAGTAAACGACTTAAAAGTGCACTTTGTCACATCCAACGAATAAACATGTATTTGGAGCAAACTGTTCTTTTAAAACAAATTTGACAGAGAGAGAGAAAGGCAGACAGAGAGAGACAGTGAAAACTGAGACAGACAGATAGAGATACAGAGACAGAAAAAGAGAGAGACAGAAGGAAACAGAAACAAAGAGACATTAAAAGTGGGAGAACTGGAGGAAGGGAAGGAAGAAGTAGACATGGATTATGTCTAAAAGAAAAATCCTGTTTTACATGCATGCACAATTTTTGTTCTTTCTTTCAAACAAATTTAAGAAGATAAACAGAAGAAAAAAACCAGCAAGAATTTCGAAACAATGCAAATTATAAAAACAACAAAAACGAGCATTCATAATTAGGATGAAATGTTAGAGATTAGAACCACACACAAAAAAACATCTTGAGAAATATTTCTTTAAATAATTATTTGATTTTCATAGCTTCTGTCTACTAAACGTAACAAACTTTAATGCTAAAAAATATATATAAAAAAATACTAGTATACCTCTCTTACATAATGAAATTCAGAAAACTTATATGTTAATATTATATCAACATCCATTGCTAGTACCTCTCTTTTATCTACTGGTTGAAGAGCTAGCAATTGAAAGTGTAAATTTTTACAGGGTTAAACCTTTTAAAAATATGCAAAAAAACATCTACACAGTCATGATCATACTCTTTTAATTTTGGTAACATAGTCGTACGAAGAAATATAAAAATATGCAGAATTTCTATTAAAACAATATGTAGATCTTGCTTTCACTTAGAACCTACAACTGAACAATCAAACAACAATGTAAAACAGCAAGCAAGAACACATCCAAACTCAAAATTAAACCCCCAAAAACTCCAATAAGAAACAATCTTTTGAGGGTGTTAATTGAGCAGCCGCAGAGCAAAAAGCTGCTTAATGTTTTCAGGGGAATTTATCTGTTTGTTCCTGGCTGGCTTGCTGACTATCTTTGAGACTATCTATGTTACCACGATAACGTCTGAATGGAGGTATGTATGTAGGAGGCTGACATTTTGCTTTGGATTGGTACGTAGGATATCTAGCCCAAGTTCGAGCATGAAGGTCATTAGACAGAGGTCAAGGTCACTGGAGCTGAAAATACTGCAGCGCAGCTGCTTGATGTAGTGTTTTCAGGCTATAATTTTAACGAATCTGAATCTGATTTTCAGGGAAAACGTGTAAATGAATGAATAATAAAGAACTAATGAAGAAGAATTAAACCTTGTCACTCAATCACATAGTTACTACTCACGCATAGAAAATAAACTAGTTTGAAAAGGGCTTAATGGGATAGGGATAAGGTGGGGAAAGAGGGGATGAACTCAAGTTGATGTTGATGCATGCTAGTGAATGTTGGAAACTATCTACAATGTCATCAGTTATCAAGTTGAAAAAAAGACGATGCATTGCATGCTATATACTTTTGTAAATATGAATAAGTTAATGGAATAGATAAGGATATTGTTTCTTTCACTGGCTGATCTGCAGGCCATTGCTCTGTTGGCAAGTCCCGTCATATGAGATGAAAATCAGTTCCAGTCCAAGGACGTAACAGTATGTTTTTGAGACTACTTTTTTATGGTTGTAGCATCTCCCTTGTGAATGTTTTACATTTTATAACCTTAATTTGTGTCCACATATCCTTGTTAAAATAGTATTATCTTGTTTGTTTTAGGCATGATACTGGAGGAAAAGCATTTTTCTCAGAAACATTTTCTGGGGGTACAAGGGGCTTGCCCAATGGTGGGGTCAAGGGGCAGACCCTCTTGTGGCGGGAAAGGGGCAACGCCCTCTGAAGCTGAAGACATATAGCTATTTGACATGGCACAAATGGCAGGAAAGGGGCAACACCCTCTGAAGCTGAAGACATAGCTATTTGACATGGCACAAATGGCAGGAAAGTGGCAATGCCCTCTGAAGCTGAAGACATATAGCTATTTGAGATGGCAAAAATGTCAGGAAAGGGGCAACACCCTCTGAAGCTGAAGACATATAGCTATTTGACATGGCACAAATGGCAGGAAAGTGGCAATGCCCTCTGAAGCTGAAGACATATAGCTATTTGCAAAAATGGCAGGAAAGGGGCAACGCCCTCTGAAGCTGAAGACATATAGCTATTTGACAAGGCAAAAATGGCAGGAAAGGGGCAACGCCCTCTGAAGCTGAAGACATATAGCTATTTGACAAGGCAAAAATGGCAGGAAAGTGGCAACGCCCTCTTAAGCTGAAGACATACAGCTATTTGAACTAATAAAAGATTTTTATATTTAGATATGTTATTACCCTAAATGGATCGATCAAATGATAACTCTGGAAAACATATATACACAACATTTCCATCATCACTTAACAAATATGGCAGCACCCAAAGTAGAAAAAAAGTGAAGTTCTGTTGTGTGTCTGATGTTTCAGGTTTTTAAAGATACATATTCCAGAGCTGCATTGAAGCTCCAATATGAAACACCCACGCCTAAGGTCACCAAATACTTTACATGGAGTAAGTCTACATTACATGCATAATGTCAAAACAGCCTGTTCTGATTGGAACAGCACGTTGGAAACACCTAGAAACGTCCACCACCCAATGTTATACCCGTTTAGTACCAGACCAAGAGTAAATAAGAGCCATCATCATGTGAAGTCAAATTGCAGGGATACAAATAAATATAACTATCCATGTATGGCTTCTTTGCATTTGATTTATGATGCACATTATCTGATAGTATAATTGATTCTGAAAAGTAATCAAAACTGACAGTTGCATTGAGAGTAGCAAAGTTTCAAAAGTTTTCAGTCTTTGAAGATGATAATGATGAAGATTATACCACACTGTTCCATTCTAGTCTACACCTTCATGACAGGAACATAACATTGGGACAATCTTTCTTTTTAACACATCCCTGCTCCGATAAGGACTGAGAAATACAAATAAGTTGTACATTGTTAGGCAAAACAGACAACATATTAGATATGCATATCTACTCATCTGATCTACTCCTATCTTCCCAGCTGAGCCTGTTAACATGCCAAATTCTAATTTTCACCTTAGGTTTATGTTTCTGGAATTAAGTGAAATATGGTGTAATAAGAGGGTAAAATAGGGGTACAGAGAAGGGGCGAACGAATCTCTAACGGTAAGTTATGACTTCAAACCAAATGAAAGAAGGGTGCTAGTGGAACACCATGCGCAATGCTTTCTACACAACTACTCCATTCCTCAACTAGGTCAGTTTCAGGCTAAGGAGGAGATTGGCTGCAAGGGGGACATGCCCACCTGGAGGGATCATAAGGTCATCGGCGGTGAAGGTCACTTTTTTCACCTGTCTTTTCATCAGACCTGTGTCTTCCAGCTCTCGCATGTCTGCTGGTGCTGCTTCTTCACTCGCTACACCCTCTGCAGTGGGTAGTTCAAGATTAAGATTAAGATTATAGCCCCCCGTCAACAACTAAGGCCATGTTAGGATTGTCACCACGTTGGGTAGTTCAAAGCTTCGGTTTTCTTTTCTAATATTATAAAAGGAGAGGTGCTTGGAGCCAAGGTGATTTACTGGTTTCAAGGTAATTATTATATCATGGCTTTTACCTTTACTTACATGGAATGTCTGTTTCACAAATGGAAAGATAAGATTTAAGCACTGGAAAATTAAGGGTACATAAAGAATCTTTTGATCATTGTACAGGTTTTTATAATGACCGTTGTGTGCCTGATGAACGACAACACAGAGAGAAATCTGATACACTTGGACTATGATATACTGTTTTTTTATGACATCAAGGTATGCGTGTCACACATTCTACACACAAACCAAAACTAAACAAAACTTAAATGCTGATAATCACAATTTCTTGGTGATGATGATCACACAGAGAAGTAGGTCTATCTGCGATATCTCGTAAAGCAAGACAGACAACAGAAATGCTACAGTCTAGCACATTAGGTAGAGACAAGGACATCAGTATGGGTGACCACAAGAAGAGAGGAGTTACCTTCAGAGTCCTTCACGGGCAGCTGGCCCTTGGTGATCATGTCCTTCAGCACTTCCACGCTGGTCTCCACCACCCCGTGGCTCTGCGTCTGCTCCAGGTGGCCTGTGGTCACTGTGGTCTGCACCACCGTCTGCCCGCTGTAGTCGAAGGCGTCCACGCTGGTGTCCTCCAGCTCACCGCTCACGTCCCCCAAACTGCCGTCCTGCGGGTAGGACACCGGCTGGGGGGACACTCTACCGGGGCTGGGACTGATTCGCTCCTCCGTGACCAGCGCTCTCTCCGTGGTGATTTCCTCCAAGGATCCTGAGCGTGATCTGACTTTGGTGACGGTCTCTGTGGCCAGGATGCCCTGTGTGACCATGGTGCCGTCGTCCATCACCTGCTCCACCTCCCCCATGGAGGCCGTACGTTTTCTCTCCATCTCCTCCTCGTAGTCAGAGTCCACGCCGGCCACAAAGGCCGACTCTGTGCCGGGGATCACCTCCTCGATCTCGTAGTCCTCCACCTCCTTGTGTCCCTCCTCGTCGAAGGACTCGTGGCGCATCCTGACCATCTTGACCATGCGGTTCATCACCACCTGCTTCTTGACGCGCGTGCCGTCCTCCAGCACCTGCTCGATCTCGTCCGTGTCCTGCACCAGTTTGGGGGGCTGGTCGTACATCTCGATGATCTCCTGCATCCCTGGGCGCGTGAGGTCCTCCTCCACCAGCTCATCCTCCCCGGACAGTGAGGGCATAGAGCGCAGGACATGCCGCACTTTCTGGTGGGTGATGCGCTGAGTGGAGTGCACCGTTCCATCGGGCAGGATCTCCGTCTCCTCCTGGATGTCCGTGGTATCTCTCTCGGGGCCTTCTTCTATCACCCCCTCCAACCCTCCAGGGGTTGTGGCTACCGCCTGAGTCCGATGGAATGTCACGGTTTTCCCGTCGGGCAGAGTTTCTTCATACACAGCTTCTCCTGCTTTCACGCTGGAATCGAAAACTGAAAGGAAGAGACAAGAGAGAAGAAAGATCAATGAAATGGTGAACATGACTGCTGCTGCTTTTTCGTGTTCCTGGTCTCTGCAGCATGGCCATGCAAAGTATTCCAAGCTGCTATGTGAGCATCACTCAGCACACATGCAAGGACAAGGAGGAATATAGCCGCATCAAATCATCACAGTCAAAACTCTTTTCATGGTTTTCAATGCCAGGTTAATCATTAATAAAGCTGAGGTATCAAAGCTGGTTGTATTAAAAATCTGAACGAGTAAAATCAAATATTTTTGCCTACACCATCATAAATATAATTTCTTACAAGAATTGAGTGCAGTCACTTGTTCTGACGACTCATTCAACTTTTGTATCATCGACAGAGATGGTAATAAAGACTGACATAATTGATTCTTTCCGAACATTTCATAAATGATAATCTTTACCATCAGTACAAGCTAAAATCATGCACACTGAGTGTTGTTAGTAAATGGCAAATTGAGGTAACAGTCAAGAATGCAAACACAGGTCAAGAAATGTATTGATATTATATTGTTTTAAATTAAAAAACACCATTATTTGACAGTGGCATTTAACATCAGTTAAGAAAATGGTACCCAAGTTATTCAACAGAAGCATTTAATTTTGACATTATGCTAATCTCACATGAGCTATAAAAACTGTTTTTGAAAATATCCAACAAATAAAGCACAAGACCTTAACCCTTTCACCGCCGACGTCGCATTTTTGCACCACACTGATTAAACACCCATGTCACTAAAAGGCTTGAAATTAGCAACTATTATCCAACGACCTTATTTTGTTAATTTTGGGAGATAAGGAAAGGCCTTATTCAGTACATGTCATAGGCAGATTCATAGTATTGCAGATGCCAACTTTTCTTTATTCAGGTAAATTACACTAACATTTTTGGCTAAAAAATGGCTGGCGGCGAAAGGGTTAAAATACTGAAAAAATCCTTTTGTAGTCAAAGTTATGAGCACCAATGACTTTAAATTTTTCGTTCTTTAATTTAATGTCTATTAAATTAAATATTACCGTGATCTTAGGCAACTTTACAAGTGTTTGCGCCTGTGTTTAAAGAGGATAGGTGGAGAAGATGTGCAAAAAGGAATACTTTGCCCAGTGTCATCCAAAGCAATACAATGTACTGTGATTAACAAGGCATAATTATGTGAAAGCCATTTTACAGAATCCCACTTCACATGAACATGCTTCAACGGATCTAAAATAATACTTCTTTATCGCTTAATATCATTTTATTGTTTAGTAATTATGCTTGATATATCAGTCAAATGTCTTAATTGTAAAACTGAACTTTGTGGTTTTGTTTCGTTGTTATTGTTTTTAATCAACATTCTGTACTTCACATGAAATGTAAATACCAGCGCATAACTGGATCACTCATATATCAGCCACTGTCACGTTGTTATGCAATCATATGTCCCATATGTGCCTGTGTGCAGGTCGGACGTTAAAACAAGATTTGATTGATATGCAATCTAAATGCCACCATTCAGATTGTTTTTTAGTTATTAAATGTTCCAACTTGCAAGATTCCATTCCAGATCAAACCTGTACTTTGGTAGGGTTAAAACTCACAAATGTGACTGCAACACTGACTCCTTTCTTTATGTTTTGTTCTCTGATGACATTCTATGAGGATTATGTATTTCAAATGCTATTTGATTGGTTCTTTACTCTACATGTTATAAATCACAAGCGCAAGGGGTTAAACAGAGTAAAGCGTAAAGACAGCAAGAGAACAGAAGAATGCAGCAAGCATGTTTGTTTGTTTTCTTACCCTGGCTTAAAGACTCCAGGGATCATCCCAACAGCCGAAACACTTGAACACTATGGCACAAGTGCACCAGCTAGGGATGAGAACATTACGTGTGACCGTTTAAAAAAAATTATCCTGCCACATGGGCAGCCACACTCCGACTTTGGAGGGCAGCAAGCATGTAAAAAGAGAGCCTTTGTGTCAATAATGCTGTAAGCTTATATTTTCCAAGATGCAGTTCTTTTCTCTGTATTTTTTTCTTAGAATACATGTTGATATGTGTGTAACCAGTTCCACCGTTCTTAGTATCGAGTCAAAGAAGCAGAGTTTATTTCAGTTTGTCAAGTCTTTCACCTGAATTTTGTGGCATGATCAGAGGTGGGCGCATGCAGAATAGGAATTTTTAAGCAGCATAACATCAGTTAACAATGAGTGGTCATTGAGTTGAACAGCTATGTTTGCATCTCCCATGACACTGACTGAGATAACTGTTTGCAGTTTTTGAAAGGCTTCGTAAACCAATATAGCAAAAACTGCATTACTGCAGGTTTTTTTCTCTCTCCTTTTTTTAAGAATTATATGGTGTTTTTTAGTAATAACATGTTTCACAACGAGACAAGTATATTTGATTAAAATGTATTGTGTCACATAGAAATCCCTGCTTTGCCTAATGATTCATCTTTAATGTCGCAATTCTGACAGAATATAAAACTGTAGCAACATCAGTGCTGGATACATATACACAGTTGTGACAGGTCCTGTAACTTGTTTATATAATTCTTAAGTTGACCCCCCCCCCCCAACAAAAAAATCAGGAAAGCATACAAGCTGTTAGCATATTATGGGATGTGCAAAGCTACTTTTGAAACATGGTGCAAGGCATGTACTGAACTAAACATTCAAAATAAAAATGTTACTTTCTCTTGTCATGTCTGTAAAATTGGGAACATAATAAAATAGAACAGAATTTCAGCAACAAATCTAAAAAAATGACAAATAAAACAAAGACAAAGAGTTTACAACACAGAAGATAAGTAAATAAAACATAACTGAAAATCTAATACAGTCAGTACACAGAATATAAAAAAAGACATACAAAGCAAAAAATGTGATATAGATGAATGACACATGGACATTTTATGCAACCATCACATAATATTGTACATAATGATAAAAATAAATATCAAAGGTTGTGCAACTCAATATTTGAATTAAAAAAGACTAAACCTTCATTAGTAGCATTATCAATGACAAGAACATCTTTCATCTTAACCCTTTCACCGCCAAAGTCGCATTTTAGCACCACAGTGATTTAACACCTATGTCACTAAAAGGCACCACATTGGGGTCTATTATCCAAAGACCCTATTGTCTTAGTTTTGGGAAGTAAGGATAGACCTTATTTTATATATGTCACAGAAGAATCCCCAATACTGCAGATGGATTTTGTTCTCTACCCAGGTAAATTTAATGGAAAATGTTGGCTGAAATATGGTTGGCGGTTAAAGGGTTAAACGAATGACATAAAGAATAATGATCATTTAGAATTAGGAGCCAAAGGAATTGTAGAAATTATATTTCTGCAGAATAATGTGAATCACGAATCTGACAGTTGCATGCATTATACCTAATAAAAAAATAGGTGACCACTTAAAAAATAATAAAACGGAGTGTATTATTTTTACATCAAGCCATGCCAATTTAAGCAGTTGCTATGACTGCATTCAATGTTGAATAATGTAATCTTCAGCATAAGACATGCAGGGGAACAAGGTTAAATGCAGTTTAAAATAAAAAGAATAAGTTTGTACAACAGTTTATCTTTAGTTTTACTTATTGTTTATGAGGATAAATCAACTAGTCAGAACAGAACCAAAAAATTTAATGGTAGGGTCAAGTGTGGCAGATTTTCTTATAAATAATTTTTATTTTTATGGTGATTAACATGTTCTTCTTTGCAATATGAATAAGTCTTGATCACTAATGAAACAGTTTTGAGATTGTAGTTTTATGTTGATGATACACCATATAATGATATTTAATACTGCACAACAAATCATCATGCAAAGCTGGAAAGCAAGCAAAACACACACATTAACAAATTAGAAAGTGTACCTTCAATACATTTCTCATAAAACTAGACATGGAAATGCAACAATATAGAATGCATTGAATACATACTATAACCATTGATCTACTGGCACCATTCATGTTTTACACAAATACAGCTACCTGGGTACTGATATAAAGAACACTGCTATGCAACAATCACAGCTGGTTACGAAGCCACTACACTACACACGTGTTAAACCCAAAGCCATTCTCTTCAATACACAGTCATGGCTATGACAGAAGTAGTGGTACTGGAGTGAACAGATTCAGCTCTGGAAACATTCTAAATTTGCAGTACCTTCTTCAGAATCTTGAGCATGCAGCTTCCGTTCTCCTTTTGTACCGAAACTCTCTGGCTCTTCTCCCCCTTCATGTGTAGGCTCTACCATTCCTGAAGAAGCGATATTTCCTGGTGCAGCATGGAAATCATCTTTCCCTGGACTCTGCGTTTCCAGCAAGACCTCCCTTGACAGCTTTTGAGGGGAAAAGGCAACAGTTTCTTCTTGCCGGTCGACAAATGTTTCTTCTCCAGTCCCTGCGTCCAAATCTGCCATGTACTGGAAGTGTTCCTTCTCCTCTTCGATGAAGTCATTGGGTAAAGAGGGTTCTGGTACCGGGGAGGGTTCCTCTTTAAACGATCCTTCGCTCTGAGGGCTTTGCACCTGGTCCGTTCGTGGGACGGTGCTGCCATCTTGCTGTGGGAGACGGGCGGGGGGCAAGATCTTGCCCCCATCCACATCGCTGCCGTAGTAGTAGGTGTCTGCCGGGGGAACCCTCACTGAAAAGGGGAGTATGGAGCATCGAATCAGCATCACTTTTTGTTTTTAATCAGCATCACTCACTACATTGCCTTATTATTTAGCACCCACAACACGCTTGTTAAGTGTTCTCCGTTAAGCAGCAAAGCAAACAAACATACAAAACCCTTTCATTTTCCATTTAAATAATACACTGTATGTGCCTCTTAAAGACGACTGCCTTTATGAAACTTTCAGGGGTTCTCCAGGATGACAATGGCTCCACCAATATACATTTTACCTCTGATTGCACTTGAAACAATTTTATAAGTTCATAATATTTATTTAATTGCAAAAAGCACTGATTTGCTTTTATTTCATGATGTGAATTCTTTTTAGTTTTGTTCACAAGTAACACACACACACACCAGGGCTGGACCAAGTGATTCATAAGGGGGTGTTTCCGTCAGGGGTTCAGGGAGCTGCATAGGTTTGGGGGCCCAGGGGGTGAAGCCCTCGTCAAATTTTGCAATTCAGTTATTATTAAGGCAAAAATTGAGCCCTTAATTTTTTTTTTTTATCCTTGTAAAGGTACATGCTTATGGCAGAGGGGGGGGTCCTGGTTTCCTGGACCCCCCCCCCCCCTAAGATCCGGCCCTGTACACATACACACACAGAACAGAGTAAAAATGCTCAGGTCCTGTATTCCATTCTTATGTTGAGAATGGACATGGGTGGAAGCACAAAAATGTACCCTAAATACAAGATGAAACAAAATCATGGTCATAACTAAATGATTTTCATGAATAGGGTGAAGTGATGCCGCCTGATTTTACAAAAGCATGAAGTTAATAAAAGCTGATGATCTAAGCAGAAAGGGTAAATGCATTAGTCTTCTGGCACATATTCATCAAAGCAGAAACTGGTGACAAATCTGTATAAAGATATGTCCAAGAATAGCAATTGTAGCAGAGAAGCGAGAAGCAAAGGCAGTGCACTACTGCTGATAAGTACAAGCTGATAGGGGTGATTTTCAGGGAAATAATTGTAATGTTTGAAATTCCCTTTTTACCAATCATTAAGTTTCCTTCCTCACATACTTAGCATAGTGTAGTATAGTGTAGGACTGGCTCAAGCCTAAGGCCGGGTTCACATTAGACGCATAAGTTCTGTACGGAAAACCATAAATAAGTGGAAGAAAGAAGGATAAAAGTTTACGCATACAGGGGTAATTAGGACACGTGCGCAAATCTTTTCCCTTCGTTGTTTCACTTATTTATGGATTGTGCACGGGTTTCCGCATGGAATATCCGCTTATGTGTGTATACGGCCTAAACCTTGCGGCTTATAAACGTCCCTTCATTGACACTGTTTTGCTTGCTTAAAGCATGCCTTTTAAAATTATGATTGACATTCAATTATCATATTAAAAAAATAGTTAGACTAAAATTTTCATTCTTGTCAAGGAGATTTTTGAAGGTGTTTAGTGTTGGTGCTCTTTTTGGTGCTCTTTTTGTTTCAGGACTGTCATGATTTTGGAATTTTTTAACACGGTGTACCAGCATAAATGTGAAGAGAAATCAAAAGACATACTGGAAGTTATCAGCAAGACGAACAGTCATAACTGTTGATTTTCTATCAGACAGCAATTGCCGGTACTGCCTGTCTTGTGGCTTGCAACTGTCACCCGTTTTTGTCATTCAAATAAAAATATTAAAAAAAATAAACATTACTGGAGTCAGATTTCAAAAGTGGGGTGCAGGGGTGGAAAAAAACGACAACAAACAGGCAGGGGGAGAAGACTAACATTTTAAAAGCCTTTTTATTTTTCAACTTTAACACTGAATTTAGTAACGTAAGTAGCGTTCAAGAAAATCACTCCTGTAGCAATCAATACGGCACAGCTAAGGGGACATTTTCAGTTTGAAATAGACCTCATTGTCCAATAGTTTTACACAAATTTATACACATGAATGATTATTTTGTATTCATTTTTGCCTTCATAGTCTATTTTCATTTCATAATATAATGTCAGTCATAATCAAGTGACTGAGAAAATACCACTGTGGTAGTTACTGTGGCAGTAGCAAAGTGTGTGTGTGTGTGTGCACATGTGCATGAATATATCCGAGCAAGCCTAAAGCTTGATTATTCACATTTTCTCAGCGCTGTAAGTGCTTGGGCATCTTTTGAAATGTATACTACTCAAAAGAATTCAAGGGCCACTCTCAAATTTGACATGCTTCTTTAAAATTAAAATTTGTGCCACAAATACAAACATTTATCATAAAATTTCACATGAACCTGTAAGATAAAGTCTGAGGCAACATGTTTTTGTGAATTGTTCAGAAGTTTCTTGTCCAAACATGCTACACTAACTCGAAAAAGAAACGTAAAACCCATGAAAATTGCCTTTCCGTTAGATGCCCTTAGCTGAAAAAGCAGAAATGTGCACGGTAAAAAATGCATTGCATGATCAAGACATGCTTATGGTGAACACATTTCAGTCAGCTGAACAAATCAGTGAGTATTCATGGCTGCGCCACTGGGGCTTATTTCACCATGCTTCCAAGAGACAAATGCCAGAAGTTGAGATTAAGATGACGCTATCTTGGCTCTGGGAAAGCGCGAGTCTGTGAGCATTCATCTTCATCACCCCTGAGTCAGCCTGCACATTTTCACAGAGCCACGCATTCCTGGAGCCAAACTAGCGGCATCTTTATGTCAGCCTCTGTCAGTCGTCTCCTGGAGGCATGGTGAAATAAGCCCAGTAATGCAGCCATGAATACCCAGTGGTTTATTCAGCTGACTGAAATGTGTTCACCATAAACATGTCTTGACTGTGGAATGCAGTTTTTACTGTGCACATTTTCTGCTTTTTTATCCAAGGGCATAAATCAATAGGGCCAGTTTTCATGTTTTTCTTTTTCGGGTTAGTGAAGCATGTAAAAATTTGGACTAAAAACATCTGAATAATTGACAAAAACATGTTGCTTGGGACATTAATTTACAGGTTCATATTAAAGTTGATAAGAAATGTTTGTATTTGTGGTAGCAATTTGAATTTGAACAAAACATGGCAAATATGAGAATGGTCCTTGAATTCTTTTGAGTAGTATATATTTTCAATTTATAATCCGACTACTCTACCATGTACAACACATAAAGAAATGATCAACACACCTTTTCCCACCACTTTTATTACCATCAAAGACAAAAGCAATATTATCAAGAAATGCACTTTCACTTGGTAAATCTTCCATGCAAGAAAAAAAGGTCTTTCAAATGAACGGAGACAAACTAACGAAAAACAACAAGTTTTATAACAGAAAAACAACAACAAACACAACTGAAATGTATCCAGCACTGCTATTTTTACGAGTTATGAGTTTTAAGCCCCGATGCCTTACTTAAAAATGAGATCATTTGTATGTGAGCAGATGCGGTGAAAAAAAAGCTGCCAGTATATCTAGAAGCTATAAGCTGAAAGCAGTGTTTATATACTTCCCTTACCTGGCGGTTACAATGAAAATTGCAGCTGCTTTTTTTCCTTTCTTTTTTTTCGTTGTTGTGCGATTCAGATGTTTTAGTCATGGCGTGCGCACCTCAACCCAAACCAAGTATACCATGAAGCGAGCCAGATGGTGAACACAGAACGCAGCTCTGCTTGTGTTAGTAAATACTAAACATAAAAGACCAGAACACAGTGACCTGAAACTGCACGCCACACATACACACAACTGTACACAATATCACACAGCAATGAACAGGCATGAGGAGCAGGCATGATGGTCTGTGTATAATTCAACATTTATTGCAAAGAACACAGAAAAACAGAACCATGAAGAACATAACTTAAAAAAGGTCACAGAACTTCCAAAGGAAACCATTGCACACAACACAACCGGTGCTTTACAATGCGTAATCTGTTCTCTTTAAAACGACTAACAACTGTACAGCCAAGAAAGAAAAATCAGTTAAAAAGGGGAAGGGGGAGTGGGGGAGGGCCACAAGAGGCCAAAATTAATGGGATGGGGGAAGGGATGGGGGGAGAAATGGGGGGGTACTTTAACAATGAGAACAAAAATAGCAACAAAAAAAGAATTAAACGAAATAGCACAAAATGACACTAGCAAATCATATTCTCGTGCCAAAAAACAATTAGTTTGATAAATGAAAGAATAAAATGAGGTAACCCCAAAAGGCAAAGCAATACAACTGTCATACCAGCTATGGAATTAGTAAGGTGCATAAATCCAAAGCAAGGCCACACACCAAACTAGTAATCCCCTTCAAACACATAGAAATAATCATTGAAAATAAAAAAAAAGGTAAACACCAATCAAGAAAAATTAATGAAACCTGACAGCAACAAATAAATAAAAGAGTATTCTATTTACTGCAGAAATGAATGCCTCTCATCACTAGGCTTTGGCTAAAAGAAAACTATTTTCTAACTGTTTTTTTTAGTTAAATTCCATTCCGAATCTCCAACACACACACACTCCCTCTCATTCACTAGCCGTGACTGACACACACACAAGCATATACACACAGACTCACATGTGCACTCAAACTCGCACTTGCATTCTCACACAGAACAAAAGTACATAGACAGACCTTTGTGTTAATCTGCAAATCAGTCCATCATTAAAATCTTAAAAAAAGAAAAAAGAATACGCTACTGCTATGATTTCAAAAAGAAGTATTAACTTCCTCAAGGTAGCTATAATTCATACACAATTTTGTACACTTATTGTTTGATTACCTCCACCAAGGAGATAGTGTTCTTTGCTTGTGTATGTTTTCTGTTTGTCGCATATTTCCTCACATATCTTGAAAAACAATAAACGGATTAAAGTAACAAAATCAATGTTGGTGAAGGGGCAAGAGAACCACCGTAAAAACTCTTCTAACGCCATCTATTTTATGACGTTCTTTCCCTTACACACCAAGTTGATTTCAAGGATTCTGAATTTGACCACCTGCTTTATTGAAAAAAATTACAGAAAATAAAGCTCTCATCAAAAAGCCATGAAGCTTGGTGGGAGGGTGTAAAAATGATTGTAGATTATTTTGAAATTTGTTCCAAAATGATTTGTTGTTGTGTTTTTGATGGAGATGTTGTTGTTGTTGTTGATAGTAGTGATTATGTATTATGTAAAGAAAATAAAAACAAAATCATACAAACTTTGTGTCACACGTGTTGGCTTGGAACTGTGTATGCTATAGATACATTATCCTATTAATAACAAAGACAAATTTCTACTTATTTGGCTGAAAATCCACGAAAATCGGTTGTTATTGGGCCGTTTTCCGAGTCGGGGTCGGACTTTCGCCAAATGGTTTCTAAACTCTGACTTGCAAGATCGCCGATTAGTTCGTTCTCTTTGTCCGACCTTGAATCTAAAAGATCAGTTGATTTCCACCTAGCACTCTTCAGTACTGTTCTTTGCTTCGCTTCAACAATTATCTCAAGTTTTAATTAAAAAATCATCGTTTCTTTCATTGACAAGAATCAATTCCATTTGGAAAATGGTGGCGCTGTCCGTCATGAGAACTATCCAAAAATTATTTTTGAAATCGGATCAATCTTTCTCAATCCCCCCAACCCACCCACCCTTTCTGCAGTGTCAATTTCAACTGCCTGTCTTTGCTTTGATTCAGCCACATTCTAAGTGCAATTCCTCCCAAAAGTACATCAATCTTTTCATCATCGCCTATCAACTCCACTTGCGATGAGTCACCAATTGCCCCCAAATTCTGTGTTAAAAAAACCCTCAATTGGCGGTTTGGAAACCATTGGGCGAGAGGAATGAAGTAGCCATTTTATTTTGACTGCACATGCCCGATAACGGCGAAAATGCAATGATGTAAGCTACTAAAAATACAAAAGCACATGGCCAGGGGGTGTGGCGGTAAATGCTGAACTTGGTGTGAGTGCATAGGGGACGTCATTGGCAGTATCTACCACCGATGGTGTGAGAAGAGTTAAAACATATTTCTTTTGGATACACGGACTTTCTTGTTCATATATTTTTGTTGTTTTATTCTTAATGCAGCTTACTTTTGCTCAATGCTCAGGCATGAGCATTAACACACTTGTTCAAACAATCACCTTTTAGTCCTGTGTCTGCAATTTATTTAATGTTCTGTTTGTTTCTTTAAATTCCAACAAGTTATGAGTGTGTTGCAATGGAGTTTCTATTTTCATATGGTTGTGTGCACACAATAAGTGAAAGCTTAATCAGTATTGAATATTTTCTTTTTTTGTCACCTTTGAAAAAAAAGAAGAAGGTACAAACGTTTCAAAACCCCATTTAAAAAAAAAAAATGAAGAACACAAAAGAAGCCATTCACACCAAAATACAACACCGTTCTAAAATGATTCTCGACACAAAATAAATATAAAAGCAAAATCACAGACAACTGATGCTGAATCACAAGAATATAATGAAGACAAAAGTGAATCTAGACTGCAGAAATGTGTCTATGCTAATACGTATGAACAAAAAGCCACACAAAAAAAGCCTGCTAAATAAACAGAATGCCAGCGCCCACAAAACATCAAAATCCAAGCATAAACTAAGCCAGAGCCCATTTACACATAATACAAATGAAGCATAAACTAGGTAGGCAACACACACTCAGCAATGAAATAATGTCAACAAAAATCCAAGAACTGTTGTGGATTATAGATGGCAAACATGAAGTAGATGATGACAAACACGAAGTAGATAGAGATGATAAACATAGAGTAGATACCAGATGATAAACATGGAGTAGATAGAGATGATAAACATGAAGTACATAGATATGATAAACATGAAGTACATAGATATGATAAGCATGGAGTAGACACTAGATGATAAACATGAAGTAGATACTAGATGATAAACATGAAGTAAATACTAGATGATAAACATGAAGTTGATTAATGTTCTTTCAGTTATGTTGTATCTCTGTCATGTTGTTGCACCTTACCTGAACTTGAACTTGAAACATGAAGTAGATACTAGATGATAAACATGAAGTAGATACTAGATGATTAACATGAAGTAGATACTAAATGATTAACATGAAGTAGATACTAGATGATAAACATGAAGTAGATACTAGATGATAAACATGAAGTAGATACTAGATGATTAACATGAAGTAGATACTAAATGATTAACATGAAGTAGATACTAGATGATTAACATGAAGTAGATACTAGATGATTAACATGAAGTAGATACTAGATGATTAACATGAAGTAGATACTAAATGATTAACATGAAGTAGATACTAGATGATTAACATGAAGTAGATACTAGATGATTAACATGAAGTAGATACTAGATGATTAACATGAAGTAGATACTAGATGATTAACATGAAGTAGATACTAGATGATTAACATGAAGTAGATACTAGATGATTAACATGAAGTAGATACTAGATGATTAACATGAAGTAGATACTAAATGATTAACATGAAGTAGATACTAAATGATTAACATGAAGTAGATACTAGATGATTAACATGAAGTAGATACTAGATGATTAACATGAAGTAGATACTAAATGATTAACATGAAGTAGATACTAGATGATTAACATGAAGTAGATACCAGATGATTAACATGAAGTAGATACTAAATGATTAACATGAAGTAGATACTAGATGATTAACATGAAGTAGATACTAGATGATTAACATGAAGTAGATACTAGATGATTAACATGAAGTAGATACTAAATGATTAACATGAAGTAGATACTAGATGATTAACATGAAGTAGATACTAGATGATTAACATGAAGTAGATACTAAATGATTAACATGAAGTAGATACTAGATGATAAACATGAAGTAGATAGAGATGATAAACATGAAGTAGATAGATATGATAAACATGAAGTAGATACTAGATGATAAACATGAAGTAGATAGAGATGATAAACATGAAGTAGATAGAGATGATAAATATGAAGTAGGTACTAGATGATAAACATGAAGTAAATGGTGGTATGGTAAGATAATATAAAATAGATTGTGCAAGAACACAAAGTATATTGAATGATAACGAATGACTCGACGCACATAAAAAACCCAATCCTTTGAACTTGGTAGCAAATCAGTGTAACATGAAAAGATATATGCAAACACAACGAAATTGATTCATAAAAAAAGGTTAAACTGCATAACCTTGTGATTTTTGTTGTTCATTTTTCATTCTTTTTCCTATTGCTAATCAGCAATTCAATTCACTGTCTGGGGCAAAATAACTCATGCAATCAAATGTACTGGCAGTTCATGAAGCTGGCACCTATAACTATCAATTTAATTTCAACATAAAACAAAAGAAACAACAACAAAGCACAAACAAACAAACTCTTTATACAATGTCAAGGCATCTGAACAGAAAAAAATTGAAAGGGAAATAACTTCTCTAACTATGAAAAACACACCATTCAAAGGGAACATAACTATTCTCTAACTTTTTTGTTTGGTTGAGAACAACCTTCTTTACAGCAAGATCAAATTACCAAAGTACAAAAAGAAAAACAATCCTTTGGCCACAACAATCAACCAAACTAAAAATATGACGCTGGGAAACCAACGATGAACACTGACTGACTGACGGCTGAGCTAAGGGAGGTAACACAGGGCACATAGTATACAGGGGGAGGCTACACACCCGTGTCGCCCGTGTCCGTCTCCGAGGCCAGGAAGGTGGCAGCTTCGGCGGCGAAACTTGGCGTAGGCTCTGACAATCCTTCTGCAACACAGTGAACAGTCAGTCAGACAGATATATTGTCACATGTACCAGCAGTCAACGACAGATTGCAACAGATTCAGAAAGTCAGTACGATGAAATGACAGACTAAAGAGGCTATTATTGTGTTAGTGACAGCAACACAAAGAATCAAAGCAACATAAAGAGTAGTTAGATACTCTAACTCATAAAGGAGTCAGTTAGATATACCAACACGTAAAAGAGTTTGAGCAAACACACATTAGATGTGGAAATCTCATGAGCTTATCCGTAAATAAGTAAAAGAAAGAAGGAAAAAATAAGCGCATGTGTTTCCGCACTGAAACCCATGCACTTAATTTTTCCTTCTTTCTTTCACTTATCTACGGATAAGGTTTCCATGGTGGAAACGCATGTGCTTATTTTTTCCTTCTTTCTTTTACTTATTTACGGATAAGCGCATGACGTTTCCACATCTAATGTGTGTGTGTTCCCTAGCCGTATTGTACTGACTATAAGGCGATACTTTTCCCCCAGACTGAGACCCCTGCGCCTTATAATATGACTAGTAATTTAGTAAGTATTAGAGCAAAATCTGACTTTTGTGTAAAGTTTGGGGGGTGCACCTTACAATCAGGTGCACCTTATATCACAAAAACTATGGTACTGCAAGTCGCAAAGCAGTTAATTACACGATTCTGTTTATCCCTGCGGACATTGTTACTAGGTCAGTGCTTAATTTTGTTCGTGCTTCTGCTGCATTAATTAAGGAAGCATGATTATATTTTCTCAACGACTTAAAAAACCCAACAACCAACAAACAAGAAAGAAAACAAGAGAGAGAGAGAGAGAGAGAGAGAGAGAGAGAGAGAGAGAGAGAGAGAGAGAGAGAGAGAGAGAGAGAGAGAGAGAGAGAGAGAGAGAGAGAGAGAGAGAGAGAGAGAGAGAGAGAGAGAGAGAGAGAGAGAGAGAGAGAGAGAGAGAGAGAGAGAGAGAGAGAGAGAGAGAGAGAGAGAGAGAGAGAGAGAGAGAGAGAGAGAGAGAGAGAGAGAGAGAGAGAGAGAGAGAGAGAGAGAGAGAGAGAGAGAGAGAGAGAGAGAGAGAGAGAGAGAAATCAACAGCAAAGGAAAACAAAGAAAAACAAAACAGAAGAAACTTAAAAACAACAAGAAAATTCAAACAAACATTTCATCCTTGAACTATTGCTAATTGTGAAATTATTTTAACACTAATTTACACTCAAATTCAGTCCTTACTTTATGTAAGAAGAAGAAGAATTATATCCAGAGAAAAATAAACATATCTGTAGTTGATATCAAGATGCAAAATAGACATTTAAAATGATGCATAAATGATGATGACAAATTAAACTTTCAATTAATACAGCCAAGCAAGTGTATGTAAATAAAAACACACACAGAAAGAGTGATAACAAATATATAAAGGTGGCAGATGGAAGGGAAAGGGGGAAAGGAAAAAGAGAGAGATAGAGAGAAAGAGAGAGGGAGATAGATAGAGAGAGAGAGAGAGAGAGAGAGAGAGAGAGAGAGAGAGAGAGAGAGAGAGAGAGAGAGAGAGAGAGAGAGAGATCAAGTGTTGGTACAAATTTACAAACCTACATATACATTTTGGGATAAAATTGCACATACAAAAAAGAAACAATATGTGTGTTAAAAAGTTTCACTTCATAATTATACATCTTTACAAATACACTGCAGACTGAAAGCCTGTGGGTTACCTTTAGTGTGCACCTACATCCAGCTCTTAACTTGAAAGGTGTGCACCTGATAGCATTTAAACACTTAACCCTTTCAACGCTAGTCATTCCTCAGCCACAATTTACCGTTAAAGTTACCTGGGTAGAGAAAAGATTTTGTCACGAATACTGGGGATTCCTCTGTGATGTGCATAAAATAGGGCCTATCCTTACCTCCCAACATAAGGTCACTGGATACTAGACCCTCATTTGATGCCTTTTAGTGACATGGGTGTTAAATCATTGTGGTGCCAAGAGATGACAGTGGTGATGAAAGGGTTATTAAATAGGGTACACCGGAAACATATCACAGACGATTATTGCAAGCAGACTGAAAAGGCCATAGAGTAATCAAGAAACTTTGACACAGAGCAAGGAACATTCACATAAGATTCACTGAATTCACCTTAGATTTTAAAAAAAGAGGGAACAACATATATATATATACAAAAAATAGAAAAGGTTCAAGGAAAAGAGAAAAGCAACTTAACTATGGGATGGCTATAGAGGTACATCATATACTTTGAATTAAAAAACATGAACAAAACATGAGTGAGACAACAACAAAAAAGTGGATGTGCACACACACACACTTCTCATTGACCAATATTGTGTAATGCTGAATCGGATTGTGTTAAAACATAAAATCTCTAAAATGATTAGTAATGAACAAAATAAACAAAATAAATGATGCATTGGCCTCTGGATGCCTGGGTGTTCTCTTCAACAATGGTCAACTCCAACCGAAGGTGGAACGATATTTGACAGGTGCATCAGACGATGTGCATGTGTTGCACACAAAGTCCCAAATCAAAACTCACATAGGTGTTAAGGGAACAGCTTCAGTGCCAGTGCTAATTTGGAAGGAAGAAAACTCCCAAGCATGAAATAATCTATTATGGCTGCTGAGATTTGATTCACAATTTTCATCAAATCTGTGGAACACACTGAATTTCCCACCGTTAGTGTAAAATCAAAATCACTTTCATAATTTGTCTGCAACGTACCTTATAAGCTAATAAAGGAAATATCCTATGGTGCAAGGTAAATTTATTGATTGGTCTCGACAAAACAATGTATGGTGCATAGTGATTTAAAAAAAAGAAGGAATATAAGGGATAATGAGATGCAATGCTGTGAATGGTTTTATGAACAGAAGATGCACATAAACGTTAGAGGTGTGGTAATTAAGTATGTTTTACTCAAAGGCTAAGAAAACAAAACAAGAATGGGATCCAAGCTGTAAAGACGACATAATTTGTTTATTAGACTGCCATGAACATGTTAGAAGCCAAAATGATATAAGGGGGGTTGGTGTTAATAATCATAAGCATTGGAATAGAGCAACAATACAAAAAAGCACAAAAAAGAGCAGGAAAACATTGCTCATACCAATGGAAATAGTTAAAAAACTAAAGACAAGGGCTGAAACACTTCGGACCCCACCCCCTTTAGATACCCCAAATTTTGTCCCAACAAAAGCAAAAAGAAAAAAAACCCCACCCCCAAACCCATATTTTTCATATAAACTAAGGAATAATTTTGCAGAAAACTTGTCACAGAATGCTTTATATCCTGCTTTACATCCTCTCCGATTCAATCTATTTGCATGGGGATAAACTTTGATTACCGTATTTTCCGGGATATACGCCGCTACACAACTTTGACCCCTGTGGCTAAAACAACGATGGCCGCTAATTTGTGAATATTTCCCCTTTTGTATTTTAGGCTGGTCATCAACTCCAGCCTGTGCGTGTTGACATAACCAATCTAGGTTGAACCGTTCTCAGGCCGAAACTGAGGAATTTAATTAGCGATAACACAATCTGGCCACTAAATTTCACCACTTTTATGAACATTTTTCATCACTGAGCAGTTTATGATCAAAGTTTGAACTGAAACAGTTGCGATTGCGTCGATCTTTACAAACTCTGTGCAAACGAAAATGCACTTTACAAAAAAGAAGTTGAAAAGCAGCTCCTTTGCGTCATTAAACTGATAAATCGGCATTAGAGTGTGCACTGAAACACTTGCTGAATGCAAACAACTCACAAAATCCAATAAATGAAAACAGCAGGGGCATTAGTGCTTGCCGTGATTATGTATCTGCAGAGTGCGCTGTGCCATTTTGTTCACCGTCGGCCGAGTTGAATGCGAGGTGAAGATTTGTGTGTGCAAACTTTGACTGAAAATGAACTGCCAGTGCGTTACTTTGTCGTGTATTGTGTTGTGTTGTGTTGTGCAGAATCCAGTATTTAGTAGGTCTGTTATGGCGAAGATAAGGTCTGTACTGTGCAGTTTGTGTGTGAGTGCAACATGGGCCGTCACAGTTGCCGTGGCTTTCGACCGTTTGTCCGCTCAGGTTTTCCCCCCTTTTTTTCCCCAGTCTCTTGCGGCTTAGACACTGAATGCGGTTTTATCGTTTTTTCCATAATTTTAATACAATTCAGGGGGTGCGGCTTAGACAAGAGCGCTTTGTAGTCAGGAAAATATGGTAATGCTCATCATTCTCAGCTTATTGCAGGTATGACAGCAGTTTACCTACCAATAATCACTTTGTTACAGTTTGTATGCCTTTCTTTGTGAAACATGACTGCAAATAACTTGCAAAGAAACACTGCTGCTGAAATATAACTACTGTCCAATGGTTTAGAAAACATTTGCCAACAAGTCCTAATGTGAACAGTGAAATTTTGCTGTGACAGTGATAACAAAACCAATTGTGACAGCTAGTTCCTATACAGAATCTTCCTGAAAAATATTATAAAAATGTGTAAATCATAAAAATTAAACAGTGAAAATTTAAAAAATACACAAAAACCGTTTTGTAAAATACACCCTTTCTACAAAAATGAAAAAGGTCACACATAAAAGAAAAAATAATATTATTTTTTCACTTTCTTACGAAATGAAAAAGGTTGTAAATAAAAGGCGAAAAGAGTGATTAAACTCGAAAAGCGGTCAGTAATGGAAGCAGCATAATCATGTCAGCCGACAGAGCACCGTGCTCACCCGGTGAGAAGTGAGAGAGAACACAGAGAGAAGGGCTCTTCCTTGAAGGGAAACAACTACCTGAGAGGTCCTCTATGTGCTCGGAGGTACCCGCCGCGCTGATTCTAGTGATCTTTTTATACTTTTTCCAAGTTTTCCCTCCGTCCTCAGAGGTTTCAAAAGTCTCTACAATTTCTGTGTACTCGTCTGTTTTTTCCTCCTCTTCTTCCTCCTCCTCTTCAGCTTCCTCTGTTTGGGCCGCAAGGTTCAACAACAACAAAAGGTCAGCATACTTATAAAATAAAACTAGATCTGTAAACTACTACAAAATGTTTTGTTCAAAAAGCATATATTGATTTGTTTTAAAAGAAAAACAGCATCAGAAAAAAAAAAATAGCATCTTTTCTAACACGAAATTCATAGAATGATGATAGACATGCTATGACAAACACAATGAGGACATTTACCGTAGTTTACGGACTACAAGGCGAACCTGATTATAAGGCGCGCCTCCTAAATTATACACAAAATTCAGATTTGTTATTATAGTTTCTTACTATATTACCAGTCACATTATAAGGCGCGGAGGTCTCAGTCTAAGAAAACAGTATCGCCTTATAGTCCATAAAATATGGTAAATGTAATGAATATAAACTATAACAACACCCAAAGCCCCCCACTTAAGTACTGGGTTTATGGCAATCTAGTTTGAAAATAATAAAGCCAATATGAAGTTTGAAACAAATAAACAACAGCAAACACTTTCAGTACATAATATGTGATTGCTAGAACTATGATTATGCACTGATTTAATATATTTCTCTTTTAGAGATAACTAAAGATTAGTTGAGGTTGATTATATAAATTAATCAGTACACTAAAGCATTATTTCAATAGGTTAGACTAAAGTAATCAATTCAAGTAAAAAAACCCAATAGATTACATTTCTCGTAAGTAAAACTACCTTCAAAACAAAACATCAATGTGAATTGTTATTCACAACAGTCCAAACAGATTTTGGATCAACTATTTTCCCACTATGTAATTTATTGGAATTAAAAAATATTTTTTTAGGAAAACATATTGCTTTCTGAGGAATTTTCCATTTAAATGTTCATATATATTCTACTGCTAATTATTGAAGCATACATACCAATAATCTATGGGGTATTATTATCGTATTTTACGGACTATAAGGCGATGCTTTTCCCCCAGAATGAGATCCCTGCGCCTTATAATATGACTGATAATATAGTAGGGAAATAGAGTCACAAAATCTGAATTTTGTTGTCAAATTTGGGGTGTGCGCCTTATAATCTGGTGCGCCTTGTAGTCAGTAAAATACGGTATTCTTTTTTTTGGGACAAATTGTTAGTTACGCCTGCACTAAAGACTATTGTATTATAAGACTAAGCAAATACAAATTTGTTTGTTTGTACAAGCCTTTGAAGTTCACACATTTTTCTATTTAATAAAGCCAAAACAATGAAAACATTTCATCGTAAAGCGAGGAACACAGGGAAAAAATCAAAACAAAGCACATGTTAATAATTGAATACATACAAGAACTTCTATCAAAATAGCACAGAAAAAGAAAAAAAGAACTTGATGATGAAAAGAGAGAGAGAGGGAAGGGGGAAGGGAAAGGGAGATGGAGAGATAGTATACAGACGAGAGGGAAATGCAAAAGACAGCAATTTGCGATGATGACATACAATGGTAACCCACTTTTTAATTTAGATGTCTTCATGCGACGGTTATTACACACAATGATCACCCACTTTGACATGCACACCCATGCACACATGCAGTACACAACGCATGGGGACAAACCAAACACTGTCCATGCATTCACAAATAGTCGTGAGTGCATGCGTGCGCATGCATTCAAGAAAACCCTGTGTTTGTGCATATGCTTTGAGGGAACAATTACAGAATGTGAGAGAGAAAAGACAATAGAAAAAAGAAAACAGGGACGAGAGAGATAAAGACGAGAAGAAGGATACAAGATATAAGAAATCACCGAAACTAAACCACCCACCCGGACAATTCCAGACTGGAATGTGTTTCCAGGACATGGTGGAAGCTGAGTCCTTGGACCTCTTCAGGTCCAGACTCAGCTCCCAAATCTGATTCGACCACAGCCACTCCTTCCCCCCCTGTCTCCATCAAAGTTCCCATGCTCCCCCCTCCCCTCCCCTGTTTTTTCGTTTTCTCTCTTCTGGTCTGGTGACTGTGAGCCTGGCCCGGCATTAGGCTGGGTTGGGGCCAGACTGAAAAGCGCTTAGCCTGTCCAGTAGCTCCACTAAAGCTGGGCGCATCAGACTAGGGACACTGTTCTGTACATTTTTCTTTGCATCCCTCCCCCATCCCCTCTTCTGTCTCTATGTTTTGTTTACTATATTTATTTATCGGTTTTTCTTCCTTGCTGTGACTTAGCTGTGCGCATGACCAACCTTTTTTTTCTTCTTTCCAACATCAGCAGAATCTTCAATTTGATGAAGGAGGCTGATTAATGGGAAGAAGAAGACACATAATAAGAATACAAAAGAAACCTATAGCTGTATGGCTTGTACCCACGTGTCGTCATATCCGGCCACAAGGAGCGTGCCATATTATGGGAGACCGCCATCTTAGTCAGTAACTTTGTTTGAAAAATGCCAGATCGATGCTGTTTACACACAAATCTGACTAAGATGGCGACACTTCCGTTGGAAGGGTCGAGATGCGCACACAGGTGGGGGGGGAGCCATAATGCAAGAGATGCAACAAACACACACACACAAAAAGGTAAAGCAAAACTGCACAGAACTTAGCAGAGACACAAAACCCACAATAACTGCATGCACAAACTACACACACACACACATATTACATATTCACTACATGAATTTCCCACATTACACACACAAACAATGTACAAAAAGTACCTGATTTGAACTTTTCTGTGGGACTGGGGGGAGGTGTGTGAAGCTCTTCATCTGCAAGCTCATGGCCTGCAAGCAACAAAGGAAGGTGCACGCCAAACCAACAAAGCAAGGTGCACGCCAAATGCTCAACGCTGGTGCCAAGGTTTCAAGGGGGAAAGCCATTCAATGGAGAAAAACAACTCTGCTTTGTTTTGGGTCAACTACAAAAAAACATGATGTTGTTATTGAGTGAGAGAGGAAAAAGAGCAAACAAGAGAGAGAGGGGGGTGGGGGTGGAGAGAATGTGCGAGTGTGTGTGCGTGTGAATGTGTGAGCGTATGTATATTTATGTGATGTGGTGTCTATGAATGCAGTCAAGCCTATGTGTTCATCTGTATGTACGTCATCTGCTGGTAGAGACAGATAAGAGGCAGGCTTACAGAGAGAGAGAGAGAGAGAGAGAGAGAGAGAGAGAGAGAGAGAGAGAGAGAGAGAGAGAGAGAGAGAGAGAGGGAGAGAGAGGGAGAGAGAGAGAGAGAGAGAGAGAGAGAGAGAGAGAGAGGGAGAAAGGGAGGGGGAGAATGTGCAAGTGTGTGCGTGTGAATATGTGAGCGTATGTATATTTATGTGATGTGGTGTCTATGAATGCAGTCAAGCCTATGTGTTCTTCTGTATGTACATCATCTGCTGGTAGAGACAGATAAGAGGCAGGCTTACAGAGACAAGGAGAGAGAGAGAGAGAGAGAGAGAGAGAGAGAGAGAGAGAGAGAGAGAGAGAGAGAGAGAGAGAGAGAGAGAGAGAGAGAGAGAGAGAGAGAGAGAGAGAGAGGGGGGTGGGTGGGTTTGGATTAGACAGGCATAAACAGTGGGGTACAGACAAAGAAAGTGTGAAAGAGAAAGGGAGAGGAACAAAAAGAGGAGACACACAGGAAACAAACAAACAAAACGTTACTCTCCGATTACCTGGGCCTTGAGCGGGATATCCCTGCTGGTCGGGCAGTTGATTCGACGCTCCCTCTCCCCAGCCGGGCAGTTGATCTGACGCTCCCTCTCCCCAGTCGGGCTGTTGATCTGACTCTCCATCTCCCCAGTCGGGCTGTTGGTGGGAGGTGGGGGGCACCCTGGGCTCAGTGTCGGTCATCTGCGGAGGGGCCCTGGCCTCTTCCGGACTGACCTTGGCTGACCGCACGATCTCATCCTCTCTCACGCTGTCCACTTCTCGCTCATCTGTGTCTGTGAAAGGAATATTTATTGTGGAGAATTATCTTAGAGAGAAATGCTCATGTGAAAGGAATATTTATTGTAGAGAATTATCTTAGAGAGAAATGCCCCTCTGTGTCTGTGAAAGGACTATTTATTGCAGAGAATTATCTTGGAGAGAAATGCTCCTCTGTGTCTGTGAAAGGACCATTTATTGCAGAGAATTGTCTTGGAGAGAAATGCCCCTCTGTGTCTGTGAAAGGACTATTTATTGCAGAGAATTGTCTTGGAGAGAAATGCTCCTCTGTGTCTGTGAAAGGACCATTTATTGCAGAGAATTGTCTTGGAGAGAAATGCTCCTCTGTGTCTGTGAAAGGACCATTTATTGTGGAGAATTGTCTTGGAGAGAAATGCTCCTCTGTCTGTGAAAGGACCATTTATTGCAGAGAATTGTCTTGGAGAGAAATGCTCCTCTGTCTGTGAAAGGACCATTTATTGCAGAGAATTGTCTTGGAGAGAAATGCTCCTCTGTCTGTGAAAGGACTATTTATTGCAGAGAATTGTCTTGGAGAGAAATGCCCCTCTGTGTATGTGAAAGGAACATTTATTGCAGAGAATTGTCTTGGAGAGAAATGCCCCTCTGTGTATGTGAAAGGAATATTTATTGTGGAGAATTATCTTGGAGAGAAATGCTCCTCTGTGTCTGTGAAAGGAACATTTATTGTAGAGAAATGTCTTGGAGAGAAATGCCCCTCTGTGTATGTGAAAGGAATATTTATTGTGGAGAATTATCTTAGAGAGAAATGCTCCTGTGTCTGTGAAAGGAACATTTATTTTGGGGACATTTTAGCTTTATTTAATTCAACAAGTTTCTATTTTTGAAAAATCTTGTTTGGTTGTTTTTGTGTGGGTTTTTTGTGTGTGAGTGTGTGTGTGAGAGAGAGAGGGTGGTGGTGGTGGAGATGTATGTTCTAATGATTTATTCTGTTTCTTGTTCTGTGTACATCAATAGAATACTTGTGACCAAGCACCACAAAAGGGACATTCAGACAAGTCTCTTTCAAATGATATAAGAACCATTCTTGTAACGTTTTACGTTTTAGAATTATGAGCATTTAAACTTGGTAGGTTGACTGTCGACCATTTGGAGAAATCAGTCTATTAGCCTAGCTGAAGAAAATGCATGCCTACACATCTTAAAGCACTTTTTGGAGTATTTAGAGACCATAATAAAAAGATTGTCCTTTATAAATATGAAAGATGAGATGCTAGAGAACACGAAAATACCCATAACTCAAAATTGAACTGTGACTAAAAATGAACTGCCAATGCGTTACTTTGTCATGCTTTGTGTTGTGTTGTGTCGTTGTGCAGAATCCAGTATTTAGTAGGTCCGTTATGGCGAAGATTAAGACATTTCATCATTCATATACATAGGAACCAGTATTATACTTACAATAAGATCCACAAGAACATGTTGTAACATTACTTGCACGGCTACTCACATTGAATGTAATAACAATTTGAATTTAAAATAAAAGAAAGAAGAAAATAACCAAATTAATGAAAAACAAAACATATGCAAACAAAACCCATTAAAATAGTTTGACATTTTACAATCTTCTATAAGCAGTTTCACCACCTGTAAAAAGTCAAAGATAAAAACATAACCACTTAACAATAACGAACTGATACTCATTTACAAACTGTATTTATTAAGGCTTAACTTTTGCTGTTCTAGATTTCTTTCCATTTCTCTATACGAACACAGAACAACCATTAATTTGTCTCTATATAACCTGCAATAACACTCATTGCTCCTACTACTTATCACTTTTTGTTTCCGTTTTTCATATCATCAGTTATTATTTAGTGACTTAACAGCTTTTTTGTTTGTTTTGGGTTTACATTCGAAGTAGTAGTGATAAAGACTTTACCAAAACGTTTAAATGAGGAATATGGCGAACTTTTATCAATTAGCATGTATATCTTGGTAATTGTCCTCAATAAATTTATCTGCTCATCTTCAACTTACAACATTAAACAAAATTCACAATGCAACTTTACCAACAACAATTACAAAAATAATAATAAAGAAAAACGTGGACATAAAGCAACAGAGCTGCCAACATACAGCTTGTTTTGACCATAGCATTTTAAAGGATTCTCTCAGTTTGATTTTCAAGCATTCACTGGGGGAGCACCCAAGCACATGCAGCATGCACACACACACACGCGCGCACGCATGCACACACACACCAGGTAGAACCCGAAGTTTCAGTGTAAATCATTAGAACTTTACAGAAAAATTATCCCATTGTAAAAAAAAAAGTCCCTATGCTCAAGTAAATGTTGGCAGGTCTGAACAAAACAAAACACACATTTGCACATCTGTCGAACATGACAACAGATTTACAAACACAGACATGCGTTCTATTTGGTACGCAAACATCACACTTACATGTACCCATCCTTAATAAATGCACATTCAGCTTGAGTACTTCACACATGCACATAACTGTCCTTACAAAATAAGTACATTAATTAAATTTGGTATCCTCTTCTACGCACCAATTTCCATTCTAACAACCAAAAATAAACCTAACACATCAACAAATCCTGAACGCAGGAAGCAAAATTAAAATACCAGGCTCATGCAAGTTATTTCATAAAATAAAACAATCAAGCTTCATCTTCAAGTTTCAGCTTTCTACAGTAATCTTTTAACCCTTTCACCCCCCGACATACTTCAGCCAAAAATGTCCATTAAGATTACCTGGGTAGAGAACAAAATCCATCGGCAGTATCGGGGATTCTTCTGTGGCACATATAAAATAAGGTCTATCCTTACTTCCCAAAACTAAGACGATAGGGTCATTGGATAGTAGACCCCAATTTGTAGCCTTTTAATGACATAGGTGTCAAATCACTGTGTTGCTAAAATGCGACTTTGGCGGTGAAAGGGTTAAGCACGGTTTGCACACACAGCAAAACAATGAATCTAATCATCCTTCTTTCTCTTTCTCCTTTACATATGATACTTTAATAACAGAATAACAAAGTCAATTTCTGGCATTATTCCAGCCAACTACGGCACATTTTGTCGGCGATGACACAAACTGTGCAGGGGTAACAAAATGTGCCATAACTGGGACCATGTGATCAAGGTTAGCAAAGGACAAGTATGATGGGTGTGAAGTTGGGACATACACCTTCCGATGATACAAGTGGCATTTCTGAACTTTGTTAATTTTATAAAACCTGAGTTAGTGTGCAAAGATCCTGAGTACGATATGAAGAAAGTTTGAAACTGTGGTGTTATATAACTCACAAGAAACAAACCCTTTTTCTAACTTTTGAGTCAAAAAACATTTTATAAAAATATTTTGAAACAACTCTAGCTGAAAGTAACCTGACAAAGCCCAGAGACTCATTCTTTGACTTGTACAAAAAAGTGAATGTTGACAAATATTGTGGTTGTAAAAAAAAGAAAAGAAAAACAGAAAACAGAAACTGAACCAAACAAATAATTAGAGATAGCACACAAACAGAAATTAAAATGCTATAAAATGTGAAAAAAAGGAAGAAAACAGGTGAAATCGTAGTAAGTGTGTCAGTGTTAAACCAGAATTAAGGTGTCACAGAAACCTTCACAAATCAAGTTTTCTGATCAATTATCTGGTTTAAAAAGAAGAAGAATAAAATGAAAGTAAAAGCCCCATACCAACAATCAAATATTCATACTTAGCAATATTGTCAATATTTTGAAATTGTGCTGAAACTTTAAAATCGTTGTATTGTTGTTTTTAAAATTAAGAAATCAGTTAGTTTAAATTACATCTATAAGGGCATTACAACTGCGTAACTGAAAGTATAAAAAAAGAAAAGAAAAAAGTATTGTACAGAGAGAGGTATTTCTGTTTTTCTTTTGAGGAATCCAAGGCTCAAACAACTTATCTTCGTGAGACACAGGAAAGTTAGATTAGATTCAGCATTGATATCAAGATTGCTTTATGTGTCTGTGCGTGTGGATATGAGTGAGTGAGCAATCATCATTCTGTCATGAGAATATTAACAATCTTTTTGCCTTATCCTATCCTGAATTATCTAACACTCTCTTGCCCTATCCTGTCATGGGAATATAACAGTTTCTTGCCCTATCCTATCATGAGAAAGTAGCTGATCTTTGCACTATCCTATTATGAAATGTTAGTATCTTTGCCGTATCCTTAAGAGGATGTTAATCTCTTGCCCTATAGACTGTTGCGATCCTAGAGTTATTGTCCATGGCGTTCACCAAAAGTTTCTATTTGCATAGGATTTCTGTACAGTTATTGTTCTTTCCTTTTTTTCTAAATTAATTTACGCCTCCGGGCACTGCCTCCAGGATCGTTCCCACCATCTTTATATCTACTGATGTCCCATATGTGTCTGTTCCAGACCGGAGGACGTTAAACATAATTTTTCTTTATAGTGATCAGGGGGCCATTGCTCTTGAAGATGACTTCATAAAACTGTTCAAAATTGGGGAAAGGGCATCTCCTCAAGTTTAAAACCCCTTATGACATTTGTTTCTCTGCATTCACTTTTCTATGAATTCAGAGAATTCTCTGAAAATTACCATTCCTGAATTCACTGTTGTCAAATGGTAATCTTACTTTCCTACCGTGAACTTGCAATAACTGAAGCATTTTCAATTGATTTTGAACAACAAACCTTTACGTAACCAGATATCAGTGGCTATTTTATAGAAACAATTTTAACAGTTTTAGAGCTGCGACAGCGCGTGGCAGAGACCTAAAGCCTCCTTCGTCAATACTAATATTAGGGGTTTGACGTCATCGCAATAAATTCCATTGTCTTATCACGAGGATGTTATACTTTTTTGTCCTGTCCTATCATGAAGATGCCCTGATCTATCGTTTCAATCTCTCGCCTTATCCTACTTTCCTATTGGCCACTGCAGTGAACACCTTTTGCAAGAGTGAATGCTCTTGGTGGGTGGGGGAAGATGCTTGCAGAACTGACCAAACAAGGGCATAACTCTTGCCAATAACCCTATTTGAGGCCACTGAATGGCTGCCTTTTGCAAGAGTGAATGCCCTTTTGGATACTGACCAACAAGGGCTTAACTCTTGCCATCAAGGGCATTGATAACCCTCGTTGCAGTGGCCAATAAGGATGCTACATATTCACACCTATCTTTACATGGGAAAGTTACAGTTTCTTGCCCCATCCTATCATGAGGATGTAAGTCTTTTTTACTTTAATCCTTTTATGAGAAAGTTATTGTCTTTTCCCCTACCCTGTCCTGAAGATATAACAGTTTATTGCCCAATCCTATCATGAGAAAGTAGCAGTTTCCAGCCTTATCCTAATAATGAGGATTTGCAACGAGGAAATGAGGATTTGCAACGAGGAAATTACACTTCAAACAATTTGTTTCAGATCATTTACTATACAAATTTGAGTTTAAGAAAGACCGTAACCCTGAATGTAATGGAAAAAAAAGCTTTGCAGTTACATTCTGTACACCAACAATACCTGAGAGTTACATTGTTATATCAACCTTCATGTACATACTGTACACCAACAATACCTGAGTTACATTGTAACATTATCATATCTGTCTGTTTTGATTCCCTTCACCAAGTTTAACAAATACAGATGACAACATGCAAATTATTAATACTTTTAAACCTACACATATCAAGTTAGCTTTTCCAGAAAGAAAACCAGTGCTATAACCAAATATGAAAAAAGATCAGCAACAAATGAAACACAAAACACTCATGTCACAATTCAAAGAACAACAAACCAGAGAATCATGCCCACACATACACTGGAACTCGCTGAAAGAAAGCATTAAAAACCAAAATAAGCCCGTGATAAACGACAACAGAAAGACAACAGTCATGCTGCAAGCAACAGAAAACTATTCATGCTGCGAGTGTGAAAGGGGCAACAAAAACAACAGAAAGGAAAGGGTTAAAAACCAGTGGGTGGTATTAGCCATCCGACCACAGCCACGTAAAATCAAGTGAATGTTAGCCACCGACAACAGCCACGAAACAAAAAGGGCCTCATGCTGAATGATGAAGAGAGAGAGACGCAGGCTGCGGCAGCAGTACCTCCCCTGTCCTTCTCCTTCTCCTGAGCCTCCATCAGGCGGTCCATCTCCTGAGCCAGGCTGATGAACGCCTCCTTCTTCCTCTGGGCAGAGTCCGCAGACTCTGCCGGACTCAAAACCTTGACCACTGGCCGGCGATGGTCCACCTCCGACGAAAAGGCCTCTTCCGATATGGAGTCAGGCCGGGAGGTGGAAACTGGCACAAGGTGACAAGGGGGACGAGTAAAGCTGTGTTCATGCATGCCTAACGACCATTAAACCAGACCTCCATGCCGGCTTTGGTTCTGATTAAATCGATTTGATGTTTATCACTCTATTATCATTAAACAAAAAAAATTCATAAGCAGTATGTTTTAGACCATATTACAAGTTTGGTTTAAAGGTTGCAGTTTTTTTTTACTTCTGATCTTAAAATCTAAAGTTTATTATTTTTCTAAAGGTGATTTTCTGCTTCTGACTTGAAAATTTAAAGTTTACTTTCAAGATCTTACTTTTCTACTTCTGATTTGAACATTCATTTATTGCTTTAAAAAACAAACAAGCAAAACAGCGCAGACAGAATCTGGCAAAGTTAACACATTTACAGGCGATAACTTTGTGTCACCTATCTTGTCTATCCGACGCATGATTTGACAAATTAGTCCGTAACATATTCAAGTTAAATCATGAACCTTTTGTCTGGGCTAAAGAGTCCAAAATGTTCAAAGGCTCTTTACTATTGTTTCTCAGATTGAGAAACTTTAGGGAATAAGTGACCAGAAAACTCAAACCACAGCTTCACTGCAGAATCATGCTTGTTACGCTGTGGTTATTCCTCTGAATGTCAAAAAATGACAAGGACCACAAAAACTGTCTCTACTTTTACTAGGAATGAATTAGGGGAGCTACTTTGAAAAATATGATAATCAAATGATTTCAAAATTGATTTTTTTTCCCGTACACACATGTACATTCAATACCTCTGTCAAGGAAGATATTCTTTTCAACAAGTCAAATATTTTGCAACATAGCAGGCACACACTTAAAACAAAGCAACATGTATATGTCCAAGGGAAATTAACCCGATAAAGTTGGGGATTGTACATAACTGTGCTGAAACAAGACAGAAGCAACATCGCCATTCCTGGAAATGAACATTCCACCTGCACAAAACACCGCCAACCTGTCACCAAAGTTTTATCTTTAACGGCACCTGAAACTTCCAAATTATGATGCAGGTGGAGACAATTTTACGAACAGCTTACATCAATGAATGAATGAAATGGTTTCAACTGTTGGGTTGTCACTTGAAGACAGAAACAAATGAGTTGGTAGGGAGGGTGACACGATTGCGGAAAAGAGCAGATGGGTTTTGTGCCATCACTATAACAGACATGGTGAGGGATATAAACATGTCACGGACATCCAATGCCATGCTAAAAGCAAGTGACGTGTATCCATCCACAAGACTGTAGGGAAACAATGACGAAGCGCTGGAAACAGCATCGCACATTCATCGATGAGCTGTCACCATTTAACAATCCTCTTAGCCAATGTCTGGCTTAGCACTTCAAACCCACTTTCTTCAATGCTGTAATTGTTGTCAGCAAAAGTAATCTCATTGCTATTACGTTCTGTTGGATTTTCTCTTTATTGCTAAAATAATAAACACGGAACAATAAAGTTTATTGTTTTAAAACATAATGTTAAGAAATCATACATTTATGCACATTATTCTAAAAAGCGTCTAAGACAATTCTGTTAAATTTATAAATAGTACTGAAAAAAATGGTTTTAGTAACAGAAAAGAAACACAATTTAACATAATACACAAAATAATTAGTTTACAAATACACATGTACATAACCTAAAAAAAATTAAGACAAGTTTGTTTCTCGTAAACACACTTCCAGGTCTACATAATCTTCAAAATAGAGAATAACAATTGGTGTTTTTTTTATATATCATCATCACAAATGCTTCTTTCATACAACAATCAGAAACATTTTCTGTTTGAAACCCAAACGGGCAGTGAAGTGGTATTGAAACAAGGGACTCTGCTGCTGAAGTAGCCTGAAAATTGAACAAACAAACAGTGAGACGCCACTTCAAATTGTAACTTTCTAAGGGAGATAAGTTTTGACGTACCTTCGGCCGTGGCCTGGGGTGCTGGTCCTTGGTCTATGGACCCCCGTCCGCTGCCTGGGAGGGAGTCTTCTTCCGCAGACTCCGACTCCTTCAAACACACACAAGACAAAAGCTTACACAGTCATCAAAACCATTCGGAAACAGACCTGAAATATGGCAAAGGATATTAACAGTTTCCTGGGTTAAAAAAAAAGAAGAAAAAAAGAAAGGCCAAACAATGAAACAAAAACACACAGTAATTAAAACGCAAAACAAAACAAAAAATGATAACAGTAAATCTGTTGTCGATTTTAGACTGTAATCAGAGCTCCACATTTAACATCTTTCTTAACCTTTCAAATGTCATTTAAAATTGATTGTTCCATACAAATTGTCATCTTCAGTTTAAAAAAAATTTAATTATAAAGGAAGTTTCTTGCTATTTTTAATGCTTAAGCCTTAAGTCCGTTTAAAGTTGCTTTCGCTATTCATTTCTGCATTGAACAACCGTCAAATAATTGGTTCATAACAACAATGACAATAGACTACAAAAAAGAAAAGAAAAAACCCACAACACATATTAGTCAGTGACATCAAACACAAGGCCACCCCTCTTTCAAGTCTACTTTTCAATTCAATAGAATTTTATATTAAAAAAAACCCCAAGAAAAACAAAAAAACACGAAACAAAACAAAAAATTGTAGTACCAACTTAACACATATATATCTGCCTGACATGTGAATTCATAAACTTTTTGGGGGACACTAACACATTAAAAAAATAACCACCCTTGACTGTAAGGAAGCTTAGAAACTGATCTGAGATATGGACTGAACAATGGAAGCGGTGTTTAACATAAGAGACTTAGGAGTGTAATGACAAGGGAACAGCAACGCAGGATTGTTAAACTCAAACTGCTTTCTTGACGTGAGACAGAAGTTAGTGAGAAATTCTGAGAAACAGCAAAACTCAAGTTATGAAAATAGAATGGTTAAACAACAACAATTATAACAGTCAGAGAACATTAAAATCCAGATTGTAATTTCAAACTCAGGGAAATAGTTAAACACAGGGAGACTGCAATGTTCAAATAAGCTCAATGTGATATCAACGTTAACCCTTTCGCCGCCAGCCATTTTTCAGCCTAAAATACAACTAAACTTAACTGGGTAGAGAAAACAAATAATCTGCAATATTAGGAATTCCTCTGTGACATGCATAACATTAGGCCTATCCTTACCTCCCAAAATTAAGAAAATAGGGTCTTCAGATAACAGGCCCTGATTTCATGCCTTTTACTGACATGGGTTTTAATCCTTTGTGGTGCATACATGCGACATTGGCGGCGAAAGGGTTAAACTCAAGGAGAAGGTATAGTTATATTCAGGGAAAACATTGTTAGAATCTTGGAGACTGTAAAACTCAGGATAAATTCATGTTGAATTCAAAATAATTTTGGACTGCCTGCTAACCCCTCCCATAAAAAGAAAGAAAATTAATAGGAATTTGCAGGCTGAAGGTAAGAAAGGGAGACTAATTGCTATTAGAAAAAAAAAATTAAAGCACAAAAAAAGAGGGGTGGGGGTTAGGGGGAGGGGGAAGCACCATTTCTACAAACTGCCAAAAATGAAAACAAGCATAAAAAACAAACATGAGAATGTAAAATTTTATTTGATGGCATTTTTCCCCATTTAAGCGCTTGCGAACAAGAAGTTTGATGTTTTTTATCTTGTATATTTTCTTAATTTTTTTATTAACAAGTCGCCTTCTTCTTTTTTTGTTGTGTGTGCGGCCACGATTAATGCACTGATTATTTTGCCATGGAACCGAGGGGGGAAAGCGAGAGGTGGGGGAGGGGAGAGAAGGGGGAGGGAGGGGAGAGAAGGGGGGAGGAGAGAGAAGGGGGGGGGGGGGAGGGGAAAGATTAAACCACTTTTGCCACATTTCGTCCCATAGTAAATCTCATTGCACTTGGAAGCTGCAACATAAGCTGAAGCTGGTGTCTCTCAGACTCCATGGCAATAACGTAATGTTTCAGTCGCCTCATAATAAAGATAGTCCTTACATGTAAAACAGTGATCAAAACAGAAATGCCAAAATTCAGTCAATATTTTATTGAACATTTTCCTCTCCCTGTCAATTAAATGAGCAGTAGTAGTGTATCAGTATCCCGGAGATCAAAGCGAAAACAGGTAGTACAGCGCACATTGGAGTTTGACTGACAGCGCTGGATTGGCAAACAGAAAGTAATGGTTTTAACAAAATGTGCCACCTCTGTTTTGAATCTTATCTTGGCAATCGACATTTGTTGATATATATGTACCGTATTTTACGGACTACAAGGCGATATTTTTTTTCCTCAACTGAGACCCCTGAGCCTTAAAATGCATTGTATGACTTAAATCTGATTAAACAAAGTTGTAAATTTCATTCAGATTGAGATAGATTATCAGGCCGAAATCGAGAATGAAGCCATAACAATCATAGCGGAAAAGTATGTTGCTGCTCAAGGCGAGCAAAACTCATTGTAGAAATCTACTACGTGTTTATCAATTCCGACTTTTCTGGGCTCTCTAACGCAGACGATTCATAAAAGTGCATCATCATATGGATATTCGGATAGTGGCGTGAGTGTAACTTCTGTCGTTCTGAAGATTGTTTTGACAGAAGTAGGCAAAATACGACCTTTGTTTGAGTTGATCTGAGGTTTTCAATCTATTTTTTTGCATTTGTTCGATCATTGTGCATGTCTTAAAATACGTTGCGCTTTGTGTATTTTTAAATTCACATTTTTAGTTAAATTCAGGGGGTGCGCCCTATAATTAGAAGCACCTTGTAGTCCGTAAAATACGGTACTAGAAAAAAATTGGGTACCACATAATTCAAATTGTAAAATGTATGACAATAATAATTACTGTAATTAAGGCTTTGATTAAAAGCTTGTATCAAATACTGACTGTAGATCCTCACGTCTCGTTTTAGTAGGCATTCAAATGAACCTTGTTTTTAAACACCAACGCAGCTTTTAATCAATGCCAAAGTGCAGTCAAAACCCCAGTGACATATGTGAACAAAAACTGGTGACAAACGCACATGCAAACTAGAAAGTACTAAGTGCCATAGATCTCTTGTACAGAAAAGTGCTTTAGCTGGGATTTCTGAAGCAAATTGCTGTGTTCACAATCTACCATCAACATATTTCTGATGCAAACTATTATTCATGTAATTGTTTTGGTCAACTTTCCTTAAACAAGATTTAAAAAGCTGAAAGTGAAATGTCCCAGATGTGTCCTAAGTGACCGGGAGGACGTTAAACCTAAACTTTCATTTCAAAAGCTGAAACCACATAGCAACTTGTCTTACGTGTTTCATGCATGACAATGCTTCAAAGGCAATGAAAACCACCCTAGAGAAGAGTGACAGAGAAGTAGAATTATTTGGTGTTTTTTGTAAGCTTGTTTTTTCTTATTACTATTCTTCCTTTTCTTTCTTACATGGCATTATTGCTTTTAAAATCCAAAATACCTATACGCATTTTCCAGAATTGATGAGGATTTTGTAAACTTGTAAAAGCATTTAGAACATATTAGTTTCCATTGAGCACACTGGCAGATCTGTTTTATGCCCTTCCTTGTTTTCCAGCGACACTAAAAGCGCAATAATCGGCAAATTCTCACTGTTCTTTTAATTGTACATCATGTTACAGATGAAATTACAACTAACGTCGTAAATTACTTTGATAGTCTTGCTTCACTCTAGTTGATATCATATATCATGATATCAAATCTATGACAAGTGATTTCAAAACAAAATCATTTTCTAGGGGCTAACTTGAGCAACAAACAGTACTTCTATAAACACACGCATGGACTCGGCATCCGCATTCAGGGTTGTGCGAAACAGGTGGGAACCATTATGAGTCCAATGCATCAATCAAACCTTCACCCCTCACCTTAATATCAGCTAGATTCTGAAACAAGCAGCCAATCATGCAACAGAGGCACGGTTGTTATATCCTTTGAGCGGAGCAAGCGGTTAAGAGCAAGGATGACACAGATCAGTAATTGCCTCCCCTTTATAATTAGGATAGGGAAAATGGACAATGTTTAAAAAATGCTATACTCTTCACACATACCAGACACGCAACTGTACCATTACATAAACAAAGCAATAACCACCCGACAATATAAGGGAAAATTTCATCAGTGAAATTTCAACACAATAAAATATAAAACATAAATATAAGTTCCTAAAAACGAAAAACAAAATCTAAAATAAAACACAGGATGTGCTCACTACAATGACACTGAATAATATAATAATACAAACTTCATTAAACATTTTTTTAACTAGGCATGCACACAGACTCAGCCAACTGAAAACGGGACAAAGAAAACTCATATTTGCTGGATTGGCATTTACATTCCTAACTTGTTGATTACAAGTACATTGCACCATAAAACTATATCCATATGTTTATAGTCAAGGCCAACCCACAGCCTGAACACAAAAACAAATGGGGGCGAAATAACAGCATATTAAAATTGTGTATGCTTTTGATGTGCATTGCACCCGCTAAAAGCTGTAGGAACAGACAAGGACTGAACATGAAAAGGGGCCCATAGGTAATGGAGAAGACAAAGACAACAATTTTTGTTTAACACTATTGTGACTGGCACCGCATCAGTGAAACCACTCTGCTGGCCTGAGGGAGACTGCACTGAAAAAGTTATTGTTGAATGACTGCTTGTGATCAAACATTGTTTAAGAGCCTAAATGAAGTCTAAAATGCACCAAACGTTCTGTATTTTATGAAAAATGGATGCTTAATTCAATATTATGCTTTGTGAAAATATTGCATGAACGATTTACAGCTGACATGCTGCTTGACTTCGAGATCGAACTCTGCAATGAGATCGAACGATTCTGCCGATAACAACACTTTTTGTTGTCACATTCTCACTCTAGAGCTCATACTGGGCACTCACTGTTCAATTTAATCAGTACTTACATTATTTTCACTACTTTCATCCTTAAAACCTGACTGATTGCTAGCATTACTTTCATCTTCATCAAGTTCGAGCAACCAAACAATCTCCTCGCCACTCAGACCTCTAAATTTTCACAATTTTCGTGCAAAAATCTCCTCAAATTTCGACTGCACACGGACGCGCAATTCCATTTCCGTTTCAGTATTCCGGGGAAGTAACTGTAAAATCAAACAAGAAAAGTCTGCTGGTATTGTAGGGAGTTTTGTACCTTAGACGGTTCTACCTACGATTGAAGGCTCCCGGCAGATAGAGATGTTCTGCGGAACCTACGATCGGAGGTTCCCGTCATGGAAGTGTTAAACATGAGAAGATAAAGTAAATAAAGAAAGGAATTTGCAAGGGAAAGGAGAGGCAATGTAAGAGGAAAAAAATAATCTGGTGTGAGAAAAGGAGGAGGGGGAGGGGGACATAAAAGCATGAGGGAGAAGAAGAGAGAGAGAGAGAAAGAGAGAGAGAGAGAGAGAGAGAGAGAGAGAGAGAGAGAGAGAGAGAGAGAGAGAGAGAGAGAGAGAGAGAGAGAGAGAGAGAGAGAGAGAGAGAATGAACATACAAAGAATGACAGAGAGAAAACACCAAGGCAGAGAGCGAGAGCAAGAGTTAGAATTTTTGTTTTTAGCATGGATAGATTTGAAGCATTACATTTTCAATGTTAAAATGGTGTAGTATTCTTCATGTTGAATAGCGTAATAAAAACTAAACAAATTTGCAAAGCTAGCTGCTTTTGAAGAACCATAGCCCTTGTACTTTACAAAGAATCAAAACCCTTTTACTTTACAAAGAACCAAAGCCCTTTTACTTTACAAAGAACCAAAGCCCTTTTACTTTACAAAGAATCAAAGCCCTTTTACAAAGAACCAAAACCCTTTTACTTTACAAAGAACCAAAGCCCTTTTACTTTACAAAGAACCAAAGCCCTTTTACTTTACAAAGAACCAAAGCCCTTTTACTTTACAAAGAACCAAAGCCCTTTTACTTTACAAAGAACCAAAACCCTTTTACTTTACCAAGAATCAAAGTCCTTTTACTTTACAAAGAACCAAAGCCATTATACTTTACAAAGAACCAAAGCCATTATACTTACCCTTCTACTTTACAAAGAACCAAAGCCCTTTTACTTTACAAAGAACCAAAGCCCTTTTACTTTAAGAAGAACCAAAGCCCTTTTACATTAACAAGAATCAAAGCCCTTTTACTTTACAAAGAACCAAAGCCCTTTTACTTTAAGAAGAACCAAAGCCCTTATACATTACCAAGAACCAAAACCCTTATACTTTACAAAGAATCAAAGCCCTTTTACTTTACAAAGAACCAAAGCCCTTACACTTTACCAAGAATCAAAGCCCTTTTACTTTACAAGGAATCAAAGCCCTTATACTTTACAAAGAAGCAAAGCCCTTTTACTTTAAAAAAATCAAAGCCCTTTTATTTTACAAAGAACCAAAGCCCTTTTACTTTACAAAGAACCAAAGCCCCTTTACTTTAAGAAGAACCAAAGCCAATTACTTTACAAACAATCAAGGCTCTTTCACATGTTGCAAAGAAAAGAAACATGTTTATGAAATAAAATAAACACACAGCTACCTTTATGAGGTCTTGCTCATCGTATTGGACATCTAGCGACAAGCCTCGTTTCATGGAATCTTTGGTGATACCCACTTCTTCTTTGAAGGTGTCAAAACCTGAAAAGAAAAAAACCAGCAAAAAAACCGCATAAATAATTCCATCAGAATGCAAACCATTTGTATGGCTTTGAATAACACACACACACACGCATGCACATCCATACCCGTGCATGCCACATACACACACACACTCATACGCACATCCACCCATACCCGTGCATGCCACACACACACACATGAGCGCATGCCACACATGCACACACACACACACAAGCGCACACCCACTCATACCTGCGCATCCCACACGCATACACACACGCGCGCGCGCGCACACACACCCATACATGCGCATGCCACACACACATGCACATACCTGATTGGTCCATGGCAACGCGGGCGGCTGCAGCCTCAACTTCGTCGTCGACCACCTCAGAGCGGTACATGCACTTCTTGATCACGTCCTCCCTGTTGATCTTCTGCAGGGCGTGCTCCAGGGCATTGCCTGTGTGAACAACACCACATCATATTTCAACTGTTTCTCGTTTCCTATGTACATGCACTTCTTGATCACGTCCTCCCTGTTGATCTTCTGCAGGGCGTGCTCCAGGGCATTGCCTGTGTGAACACCACATCATATTTCAACTGTTTCTCGTTTCCTATGTACATGCACTTCTTGATCACGTCCTCCCTGTTGATCTTCTGCAGGGCGTGCTCCAGGGCATTGCCTGTGTGAACAACACCACATCATATTTCAACTGTTTCTCGTTTCCTATGTACATGCACTTCTTGATCACGTCCTCCCTGCTGATCTTCTGCAGGGCGTGCTCCAGGGCATTGCCTGTGAGAACACCACCACAGCATATTTCAACATACTTTGTTTCTCGTTTCCTATGTACATGCACTATATGACCACATCCTCCCTGTTGATCTTCTGCAGGGCGTGCTCCAGGGCATTGCCTGTGTGAACAACACCATCATACTATAATTCAACCATAGATTGTTGTTGTTGACATACCCTGGCTAAGACTCCAGGGATCATCCTAGCAGCCGAAGCACTTGAACACTATGGTACAAATGCATCAGCTAGGGATGTGAACATTACGTGTGTGACCGTTTTTGATTACCCCACCACATGGGCAGCCACACTTCGTCTTCGAGGGATTTGGGAGACTGATGTTGTTGTACCCTGGCTTAAATACTCCAGGGATCATCCCAACAGCCGAAGCACTTGAACACAATGGTACAAATGCACCAGCTATGGATGAGAACACTACGTGTGTGACCGTCTTTGATTACCCCGCCACATGGGCAGACACACTCCTACTTCGGAGGATTTGGAGACAGATGATGTTATGCTAGGAGGGTGTCATGACTAAAGACAATCACTGCATAACTATGCATAGCATAACAACATTTTGATATAGCCTTGGTGATCTGGCCTATGTTAACTGGTCTGACACAGCGTTAAGCCAAGGTGAAACCATAGATAACTTCAGCGTTGTTACCTGAAAGCAGTGATTTAACCTCTGACATTCATACAATGTCCTCAACTGCCCATCATGCATACATTCACTACGCATCAGATTGCCAAGCCTCTCCAAGCCTTTGCTGGGGAAATTCCATCACAGCGGTTGATGCTAGGCTCCACATGTGATGTTGGATTTCAACTCAAGCAGGCAGCGGACATTCTTGAAAGCAATACTACTGCTGTTGAGTCTTTTTTAGAGGAAAGCAATTTTTGTAAGTTCAAGATTAAAAAGAATACAAACACTTAGGGGCATTTCGTTGCTGATTCAGTGAAAGCAAAATGTCAATGTTTATGTATAGTCCGTAGAGGACAATACAATGATAATTTCTTATTTCCAGACTGACACTCCTGCGTCTTTTAATATGAATAATAATCTAGTAAAAAACTAAGATAACAAAATCAGACTTTTGTGTGAAATTTGCGGGTTGCCTTATGCCTTCGAGTACCTAAAATTTGGTACTCTATTTTTCTTCTAAACATGGGACTTACTGAAGGATTGTTCCGCAACTCGGGACTTGATGACTGACCTGTGGCTCGCTCCTTGTACTTGTGGACCCAGAGCTGCAGCATAGCTATGACAATATACCCACCCCACCCCACCCCGAGTACTCTGTCTACACTCCCTCAACCCACCCCTACCTGTGGCTCGCTCCTTGTATTTGTGGACCCAGAGCTGCAGCAAAGCGAGGGCCTGGTCGGCTAGGGTGGCGTAGTCACTGTTGATCTCAGACATGACAATATACCCACCCCACCCCACCCCTCCCCGAGTACTCTGTCTACACTCCCTCAACCCACCCCTACCTGTGGCTCGCTCCTTGTATTTGTGGACCCAGAGCTGCAGCAAAGCGAGGGCCTGGTCGGCTAGGGTGGCGTAGTCACTCTTGATGCGGTTGATCTCGGACATGGCAATATACCCACCCCACCCCTCCCCAAGTACTGTCTACACTCCCTCAACCCCTATCCCCACCCCTACCTGTGGCTCGATCCTTGTACTTGTGGACCCAGAGTTGCAGCAAAGCGAGGGCCTGGTCGGCTAGGGTGGCGTAGTCACTCTTGATGCGGTTGATCTCGGACATGGCAATATACCCACCCCACCCCTCCCCAAGTACTGTCTACACTCCCTCAACCCCTATCCCCACCCCTACCTGTGGCTCGATCCTTGTACTTGTGGACCCAGAGTTGCAGCAAAGCGAGGGCCTGGTCGGCTAGGGTGGCGTAGTCACTCTTGATGCGGTTGATCTCGGACATGGCAATATACCCACCCCACCCCTCCCCAAGTACTGTCTACACTCCCTCAACCCCTATCCCCACCCCTACCTGTGGCTCGATCCTTGTACTTGTGGACCCAGAGTTGCAGCAAAGCGAGGGCCTGGTCGGCTAGGGTGGCGTAGTCACTCTTGATGCGGTTGATCTCGGACATGGCAATATACCCACCCCACCCCTCCCCAAGTACTGTCTACACTCCCTCAACCCCTATCCCCACCCCTACCTGTGGCTCGATCCTTGTACTTGTGGACCCAGAGCTGCAGCATGGCGAGGGCCTGGTCGGCTAGGGTGGTGTAGTCACTCTTGATGCGGTTGATCTCGGACATGGTGATGCTCAGCTGCTGGGCCAGGATGACCCAGTCGCCCTGCACGTTGTCCGCCACGTCCACCAGATTCATCGAGCTGCGCATCACCGTGTCCTGCACCACTGAAACACACACACAAAATCTGCATCAGCATATCCTGCACCACTGAAACACACAAAATCTGCATCAGCGTGTCCTGCATCACTGAAACGCACACACAAAATCTGCATCACTGTGTCCTGCACCACTGAAACACACACAAAATCTGCATCAGCGTGTCCTGCACCACTGAAACACACACACAAAATCTGCATCAGCGTGTCCTGCATCACTGAAACACACACACAAAATCTGCATCACTGTGTCCTGCACCACTGAAACACACACACAAAATCTGCATCAGCGTGTCCTGCACCACTGAAACACACACAAAATCTGCATCAGCGTGTCCTGCATCACTGAAGCACACACACAAAATCTGCATCACTGTGTCCTGCACCACTGAAACACACACAAAATCTGCATCAGCGTGTCCTGCACCACTGAAACACACACACACAAAATCTGCATCAGCGTGTCCTGCATCACTGAAACACACACACAAAATCTGCATCAGCGTGTCCTGCACCACTGAAACACACACAAAATCTGCATCACTGTGTCCTGCACCACTGAAACACACACACAAAGTCTGCATCAGCGTGTCCTGCACCACTGAAACACACACAAAATCTGCATCAGCGTGTCATGCATCACTGAAACACACACACAAAATCTGCATCAGCGTGTCATGCATCACTGAAACACACACACAAAATCTGCATCAGTGTGTCTTGCAAACTGCATCACACACAAGGAATCCAGGCACATTTGACTCATTACACATGGAATGATTCAGTCATTAAGCTATTCTTTCGTAAATCAGCAATCTTGACAATCACAACAAACAGTTTATCTTAAAACATATTCACGCAAGCATACAGGCACCAATGCGCGCATGCGCACACACACACATACAAAATAGTCGCATATTTTATTTTTAGACTTTTCTACATACTATGTCTCTGTCTTTATAGTGTTTTGTTGATTGTTTTATCGCTGCAAAAAGAATTTCCTGTAAAATGGACAATAAAAATATTGATTGATTGATACACACACACACCGAGTTACTCACACAAATGATGAAGAAATCTCTCTTACCAATGCCCTGTTCACGTAGTAAGGAATGTCGTTTCTGTGCCTCCAAAGCAGTATCTGAACTGACATCTGAAGAACTTGACTGCAAGTCACAGAATGCACAGATTGTTAATACTCAATCTACAATTTAGTAACAATACTCAATATACAATTTAGTAATAATCTATTAAAAAATAATAAAATAAAAAACCAGAAAGGCGTTTAACTAAATTTGAATTAACAATGGATACTACTCTTTCTAAGTCTATCAACACATGAAAATGTTCTTTTCTTATGTAGACAAATACTGGTCATTTGTTAAATTTGAAAGAGATAATCGGGTCATTGGTTTGGTTGCTTTTTCTCTTTTGTCTGTCTTCTTTTCTTTCTCTCTCTCTTTTTTTTGTTAAGGAAAGGGGGGGGGGGGAGAGAAGGCATTACAATGTGTTCAAGTTATTCTTTTAAAAAAAAAGAAGAAATTTTCCCCTTTCAACATCTTTTACACATATGGATCACATTCTAAACAAAATATTACATTTAAAAAAACAACCCAATAATTTACGTTGTTACTTCACAAATGCATAACTTAAATCAGAACAGTTCACAGTGAATAAACAAAAAAATGGCAGTCCTTCAAACCCCCCAATTATTTCCTTCAAACTGAGAGCCTGGTAAAGCATGCACACACGCAAACACTGTTCTGGAACAACTACTGCTCTCCTTTCTGGATCTGGATCTGGATTCATTACGTTGTAGGAGCCTATGAAGGCTATATACACAACAGATTTGGAGAGCGCATTGAGAGTTAAAATTGATGTTTTGATGGCAATGACACATCATAATAATAATAGTAGCCACATAATAACAATGATTATATATATAGCGCCTATTCTGATTTAGGGCTCTAAGCGCTTTACATAATACAAATACAACATAGAATATACATAATCTTATACAATCAGAACATGACGAACGTACATACATTTTACATGAGTAGAATATAGAAAAGTACATATATACAAAGGCACGAAAATGCATATCTTGAAAAAGGTACACAACTTACAGAAACACACACACACGCGCACGCGCACGCGCACACATGCGGGCATGCCATGTGACAGCCACTTCATTATTTCACAGAAACTGAGTACAAGGGGGCGGAGAGGAGCGGATTGGTGGGGGAGGAATAATGACAAAAAAAGTTGGTTTTCAAATACAAGAACACTTTCCAAAACATCCTGTACCGAAATGGCGTCGGGCAGACGGATGTTGAGGTTGCAGATGGGGGTCTGGGGGGCCTCCCCGCGGGCCTGCTTGGGCTCCTTCATGAAGGCGACGCGGGCGGCGGCCTCCTGGTCGGGGTCTCTGACCTTGACGGTGCTGGGCAGGCGGTTCTCCCTGAAGGCCTTGAACTGGACGTGCAGCTGGTCCCCGGACTTGGTCACCGGGATCAGGTTGCCCGCCATCTCCACGTACTGCGGACGCCCTTCCAGCACCTGCACAGTTAGGTTTTAGGTATTAGGTATTAGGTACTTTATAGTCACAGAGGCGTCTCTGTGAAATTTGCGTTGCTCCCTCCCACCTGGAGAGCGCGTCGCTGCCAGAGGTGCGCCATCCAATTTTATTTTATTTTTTGCATGTGATTTTTGTGTGACTGATGAGGAAGGATGGGGGGTAAATTTTGACCAAATGCTGTCTGCATACAATAAGTGTGTAGATACAGCAACTGAAGGGTTTTTACCACCATTTTTATTCTGCTGTCTATACAATTAGTGTGTAGTGTGTAGATACAGCAAGTTAGTGAAGGGTCAGTGTGTGTATAGATACAGCAACTAAAGGGATTCGTGGGGACTTGGAAGAGTGCCCAAAAAGGACCTTAAAAGGACCTTTAAAGGACCAGCAAAATTTTTTAAAGGACCTATTTAAACCTTGTTTGTAGTTGTACTTGCAGACGTGGTGGGCGCAGAGCCAGACGCCGGCGATTGTGGCTGAGCAGATTCTTTTTTTTTTTTTTTGGCTGAGCAGATTCATTTGTTGTTACAGTAGTATTTCTGCTACTTGCAAAAAAAGTCGGTCACATTGCACCTCGATTCCGCCTTGTGCCTTCTTTCAGCTTTCTTGTGATTTTCAGTCTTTGCGTGTTGTTTCAGCACCGACTCTCCCATTGACAATATCATATCGTATCATATCATATCATATCATGGCACTATAGGCTTTGAAGATGTTGATGGTTTTTTCACAATATGCACAACGAACTGCATGTTTGTTGTCCATCACTTTTCGACTCAGCCAACGATCCTGAAAACGAACACTTTCCAGGCATTTTTACACTTTTTACTTGAAAACAAGCACTGAAGCAGCCGCATCTGGGAAGAATTTCAACATGGCGCATAAGATATCTCGCCGAATCTCGCGCACGTGACCGGATTTACAGTGACTATTAAAATTAGATCGTCTGCTCGAAAGATACGAAGGCGATCGATTTTTGGCAAATTTTATTTCATTTAATATATTTTTTGGAGTTCATTTCTTATGACAAGGTACTTAGTTTTGTTTTTTTGCCCGATTAAAGGATCTGACCGCACCAATATTTGACTGATTTGAAAGGACATATAAAGTACTTAAGTTTTGAAGACCGATCAATTTTTTAAAGCACCTGAAAGGACCCCATTAAAGGATTCGTAAACTGACTGCACACAGTTATGTTTAAATACAGCAACTGAAGGGTTTTTACCAACATTCTGACTGCACACAGTTTGTGTGCAAAGCAACTGACCAACATTCCTTGCTGATATAATAGACACAGCAACTGAAGGGTTTTTACCAACATTCTTCTTCTGCTGCCTTTTGATAGACACAGCATCTGAAGGGTTTCACATTCTTCACACAGTTAGTGTGTGCATAGACACAGCAACTGAAGGGTTTTTACCAACATTCTTCTTCTGCTGTCTGCACACAGTTAGTGTGTGCATAGATACAGCAACTGAAGGGTTTTTACCAACATTCTTCTTCTGCTGTCTGCACACAGTTAGTGTGTGCATAGACACAGCAACTGAAGGGTTTTTACCAACATTCTTCTTCTGCTGTCTGCACACAGTTAGTGTGTGCATAGACACAGCAACTGAAGGGTTTTTACCAACATTCTTCTTCTGCTGTCTGCACACAGTTAGTGTGTGCATAGATACAGCAACTGAAGGGTTTTTACCAACATTCTTCTTCTGCTGTCTGCACACAGTTAGTGTGTGCATAGACACAGCAACTGAAGGGTTTTTACCAACATTCTTCTTCTGCTGTCTGCACACAGTTAGTGTGTGCATAGATACAGCAACTGAAGGGTTTTTACCAACATTCTGCTGTCTGCACACAGTTAGTGTGTGCATAGATACAGCAACTGAAGGGTTTTACCAACATTCTTCTTCTGCTGTCTGCACACAGTTAGTGTGTGTATAGATACAGCAAATGAAGGTGGGTTTTTTTTTAATCAACATTCTTCTTCTGCTGTCTGCATACAATTAGTGTGTAGTGTGTAGATGGAGGAACTGAAGATTTGTTACCAACATATTTTTCCTGCTGCTGTTTTCTTCCCAAGCATCATGGAAGGGGTTTGCATATTTGATTGAGAGGGGCTTTCTTTTCTGAAGATTGTCTGTTGTCCAGCTCTGCCTAGGGTTTCTTTATATTGATTAATGGTTTAGGATGAGCTTTTTTTCTTCTTTGTAGCTCGAGAAACAAGAAACGGTAGGCCAATAAAAAAAGCATGATAAAACAAACCTGAAAAGTTGAATGGCATAGACGACAGTTAATTATCATGTCATGTCACGTCTATAAAAGAGAATCAGACAAAATTATAGAAAATTAGGATGAACCTCTAATTTACCCATAAGAATCATGAAACAATTTCACTGAAATTCAACCCAATCCAACCCTTATTAAGCATCAACCACAGAAAACTGAATCCTGAAAACTTCTCCTGCTTCCCCCCCCCCTCCCCCCCCTCCCAAACACTGCCCATCCTTACCTCCATATCTCTGCTGCGGGCGATCTCCACAAACTTCTCCTTCTCCCCTCCTCACCTCTATATCCCTGCTGCGGGCGATCTCCACAAACTTCTCCCCCCCCCACCCCCCTCCCAAACACCGCCCATCCTCACCTCTATATCCCTGCTGCGGGCGATCTCCACAAACTTCTCCTGCTTCTCCAGGGTCTTGTCCACCTTGTCGTCGGTCATGCAGAACATGCGCAGGCGGCCCTCCTCCAGCGACGTGCGCTTGCCGAACACCACGAACTTGGCCATGTAGGGCACGGTCACCGCCTCCTGGTACAGCGCGTTGGCCATGTGCACCACCTCCGATGTGTTCTGACAGTCTATCAGCCAGAACCTGATAACGCGTGAACACAGTAATCATTATTAGAAGCAACCATGCTTTGCAAAAAAAGCTGTGAAGGAAAGCGAGGGCAGCCTCTGCCAAAAGGACTATCCTCCTTTGCCTGTTGCCAATGTTGCAGAGACAGCTACTATAGCCTTGGGATCCCTCAGTCATCCATAATGTGCCAATCCTGATGATCCTGGAGGTATGCTATCGTCTTGTGAGAAATATGGATGCCAATGCCCAATATTTACAAAGCATGTTTCTTTAATGACTAGCCAACTTCAAATTAAGAGCGTCTTGTTTGTCAGAATTGGATGGTTCTTAAGTTGTGCAATTATGGATGGCATGGCCAGACAGTTTGCCTACGGGCAGACTGCCTACCGGACATTATGCCTATGGACACCATGCCTATTGGACATTATGCCTAATGGACTTGGCACATCTACATCTTTTCATGGTAGAGTGTGGGAAAAGTGGATAGTGTTTCAAATATAAGTACATCGAGCTTAATGCATTTTACAAAATGTCCAACTGGGCAAAACAATACCGTATTTTACGGACTATAAGGCGCTACTTTTTTCCCAGACTGAGAGCCCTGTGCCTTATAATGTGACTAGTAAAATAGTAAGAAACAATAATAACAAAATCAGAATTTTGTGTAAAATTTGGAGGCCTTTTAATCAGGTGCGCCTTGTAGTCCGAAAAATACGGTACATGCCCATTATCACAGCAAATGACTTTTATCAAACGTTTTGTGGTTACAAATCACACAAGGCGATGGTCCCCTGACTTGAGACAATGATGTGGGTCCACAACTTACCTAGCAGACACAGTGGTGGTGAAAGACACACAGTCGTTCACCAGAGTCAAAGATTTCTTGTCGGTTGTGTCTTCCCAGTGCGTGGGCTTGGCGGGCTCTGCAAATACCAACAACATCATAAGCAAAAGTCATCCACACCAAATGAAATCCATCTCTTCATCTCATAGCAAGCATTTTCGTCACATTCAGACACACACTCACCTCATAAACCAAATCCCCAATATTTCTTCAAGTTCCCAGCCCCAGTTTTCCATCTAAACTTTTTTTCCATTAATCTTTAATACAATCAACATTTTAAACAAAAAATACATTTCTAACACTCCCTTTCTGCTTTATGTTTAAAATGAATGACAACTATGAAAGCAATTACAAGTACACATTTTTTTCATATTTTAATGAAACTGTATACATTTTTGTTTTGTGAGTGTTAAGATCTTCTGAACATCACTTAACTCTTTCACGGAGGAACAGAGGAAGCTTCCAGCACGCATATGTGCATGCTACATGGTGGAAAAGTTAAACCAATTCAGTAATCATTAAAAGACAGAGTTGAAATAATCCATAAATATAAAAAAAAACCCACATAAATA
>CM065680.1:58724513-58745909 GCA_017654935.2 Phymorhynchus buccinoides
TGTTATCAATACACACATTGATTAATTAAAATAACAAAAGAGATATAATGATCAAATCAGCACAGTCGTTAATTATGACTAAAGACATAATAATCAATCTCACACACTCTTTGGATAATGACCCCACACACAAAAAACCAATGATGATCAATCTGACACATCTTTATTGTATAACAACAAAGATGATGATGATGATAAGTCATTACAGAGTCACGTTAAGATCGCATAAGACAATAATGATCAATCTCACTCAATCCTTAACTCTTATGTAAGAAATAGTTAACCTTTGATGTTTGTATGATGTTTGCTTGCTCTCTTCTAATGTTATGCAAGCTTGCACCTGACGCATGTTTTAAACCCACATACATGGGCAATGCCTACAAGCACATGCACGATTCTCTCTCAACAGAAAAAAATGACATTCAGTGAAATAGTTTTCGAAGTACCTGAAGTACAATTTCTGTAATAATCTCGTGCAGTTTTTGTGATACTCTTATGGTTGTCAATATGTTTCTTATTTAAAAGAAAGAAAAGGAGAACAATCGCACTTAGAAAAAAAATACAGTGTATAAATTATCCCAATATTTCGTCCTGGGTTTAATGTCTTGACCTTTTTCAAGGTCTTCGAAAAATTTTTTCTATGAGATTGCAGATTTTTAAAAAAATAATTCTATTACTGTACTTGTTTTCGATCGTATCATGGTTCTTTACTATTATAGTATTTCTGGTTTTGTTTCTTTTTTTGTGTGTGTGTTTATTTTCTATAATTTGACAAACGGTGAGTATTGTGGCAACAAACATATATAACGATTTAAGGCACACAATAGACAGCTTTATTGAATCTGTTCTCTTCTGAAAATGTTTTTAAGTGATGGCTTCAATTCTTAAATGATCAATGTGATGAACTCCCTGTCTAAATGAACAAGACTAAGCCTTGTGAGCTGCAGATTTTAGAAAAGTTTACTGATGTTGAATAAAATATAGTGAATCGATTTTTGACATAAAAAGTTTTGATTTTTAATGTATATTTTTAAATTAAGAAACAAGACAAATTGACTGAAAAGAAATCATTGTATTTAGTTTCCATCTGTTTAAAAAAAATTCAAATCTCATTTTGATTTCTCCTAATGTATTTTGTTTCATTTTCTAAAAAGATTATTGCATGTAGGCTTACACTTTAAGTTTATGTGTATTGGTGTTTATGTGGAACAGCATGTTTTTGTTCTCCTGTGAGTGTCCTTCCCCCCTGAGATTGCACAGAACTTGTAGAGGAATGCTTCTATTTTTCCACTGTCGGCCATTAAATCTTCTCATCTCGAATGTGAAATAGTGGATGCCTTTTACATTTTCCTGCATTTTGTTTGAAATTGTGAAGTTTATGTTGATTATGAAAGAACAAACTAAAATATCTACTCCCTCCCCACCCTTAATTTTTAAAAAATTAGTATTATAATGAGATGTTGGTTTCCCATCAAAACGCTGTGAGATTTTAAGGACTGTCTCCATGAATTTTCATTTGTATTTGATTTCAAATCTATTTTGTTCTTCATTTTTTTATCTCTCCATTTTTGCATGCAAGCAAAACTTGTCCAGTCTTTCCATGAAATTTTAAGAGATCCGTTCCATTTCTCAAATGTTTTTTTAGGTGTGGTTTTTTTAGAAAAGAAACAATTATTAAGTACCACATTTCTGCATCAAGTCGTATACCAATCAGAAGGCACAGAAAGGTGTGGGGGGGTGTCTTCTTTGAGTGTGTACTTTTTTACTCTAATCTCACTGCTGATGGGAGCAATGAAATAATGTCAACTTTTGCGAAGATCTGCCATTTTTAGTGCACACTAGCACGTACATTACACACACACACACACACACACACCAACACACACAAAAACACACACACACACACACACACACAACACGACAACACACGAATACACACACACTCACACACACTCACTCACATACAGCTCACTCACGTCCCATCACCTCACCTCCTCACTTCACTTCACTCACTCACTCACACACAACACACACCCACCACACTTGCTGCACGCGCGACCACACACAACACACACCGTTCAATGGGTCATTTTTGTCTGGTCTGTACACAAGCTGGAAGTTTTATCTTCCAAACAGTATAGTTATAGGTTATGAACCTTCAGTTTGTTTACCAATAGTTGGTTATGGAAACCAATTTTCAGTCATGATTTATAGTGAAGACGGTTTTAAAACTATTTTCAATCAAAGTGAAAGCTTCACTGCTGTGTCTTTTGGTGTTTGAACAGAGCGGATTCACTCCCTTGCACATTGCCAGCCACTATGGAAACACCAATGTCAGCACATTGCTGATTCAGAGAGGTGCCGATGTCAACTTCAAAGCAAAGGTGGGTTGCAATTTTTTAAATAATTTTAGCCTTTTTGCCGCCAGCCATTTTTCAGCCAATATTTTTCATTAAGTTTATCTGGGTAGAGAAAGAAATCTGCCTGCAGTATTGTGAATTCCTGTTTGACATGTATAACATTAGGCATATCCTGACCTCCCAAAAAAAAAAAAAAAAGGGTTTTGGGGTAGCAGGCCCTGGTTTGATGCCTTTTAGTGACATGGGTATTAAGCCATTGTGGTGCAAAAAATGCCGAACATTGGCAGGTGAAAGGGTTTAAGTTTTGCCAATGTGTAAATGTCTCTTTGTTTCTTCTTTCATCTTTCTTTCTCTTGTTTCTTCTTCTTCGGTTTCTTTGTTTAGTTTTCTGTGCTAGTTGATTGATGCTGACTTAATTTATTTGAGCGTCTGTGCGACAATTTATCAAGGTTATTTCTGTGTAAGAGGGTGTCTAGTCAGTTCCCTGAGGAGCTGGTTCTTTTTCTTGGAGTCAATTTCTGTTGTGCGTTGATTTATTTTATGAAGATGTTAGTCCAAGAATTTGAACGATCTTCTGTAGATATTTTGTTGTATTTACCATATTTTATGGATTATAAGGCGCCCCTGATTATAAGGCGCACAACCCACACTTTTAACACAAACTTTCAGATTTTTGTTACTATTATTTCTTACTACATTATAAGATGCAGGGGTCTCAGTCTAGTAAAAAAAAAAAAAGTATCGCCTTATAGTCCGTAAAATAGGGTAGTTCAAATATTGCATGATATTTGGGGAAAATGTACATTTTATTGCTTTTAATGCTTTTTTGCATATGAATACAATTTGTTTACAATTCAGTTTTAAATGCAAGGCGTTGCCAGAAAGAGCAACATGGTACAGCTGTTATTACTGTTATTATGTTATATTGTGTGTTGTATTGTGTGTGTGCAGAACAACATCACGCCGCTCCATGTTGCCTCACGTTGGGGCAAGAGCAACATGTTGTATTGTGTGTGTGCAGAACAACATCACGCCGCTCCATGTTGCCTCACGTTGGGGCAAGAGCAACATGGTGCAGCTGTTATTACTATTATTATGTTATATTATGTGTGCAGAACAACATCACGCCGCTCCATGTTGCCTCACGTTGGGGCAAGAGCAACATGGAGCAGCTGTTATTACTGTTATTATGTTATATTATGTGTGCAGAACAACATCACGCCGCTCCATGTTGCCTCACGTTGGGGCAAGAGCATCACGGTGCAGCTGTTATTACTGTTATTATGTTGTATTGTGTGTGCAGAACAACATCACGCCGCTCCATGTTGCCTCACGTTGGGGCAAGAGCAACATGGTGCAGCTGCTGTTGGATCACAGGGCGGTCATCGACGAAAAGACCAGGGTGAGAGGGACTGAATGATGGAGAGGGAGAGAGAGACATACACACACACAAAGACAGACAGAGACAGAGAGTGAATGATTGAGTGAGAGAGATGGGATTAAGAAAGAGAGAGTGGAGTATCAGAAAGAGAGGGAGACACAGAGATTGTGTCTGTGTATGCGCAAAACTCTGTGTGTGAGTGTGTGTGAGTATGCGTGTGTGTGTGTGTGCTTGCGTGTGTGTGCATTTGTGTCCGCATTTGTGTGCTGATGTAAGACAGACAAGGGAGAGGAACGTACATGATTAGTTTTTGAGCATGTGCTTGTGTTTTTACATGGAGAAGGGAGAGGAAGGTGCTGAGTTTTTGTGCGTGTGTGTGCATTTCCGCATGTATGTGTGTGCTTGTGCATGCCTATATGCACATGTTAATGTAATGGTGTTGTGCACAGGATGGGCTGACTTCCCTGCACTGTGCTGCCCGCAGTGGACATTGATGTATGATAAATGATGTGTTATAATCATCGTACACTTCAAGGTGTTGCTGTGTCACAGGATGGGCTGACCCCCCTGCACTGTGCTGCCCGCAGTGGACACCAGGCCGTGGTGGACCTGCTGCTGGAGAAAGAGGCACCGCACTCCTCCAAGACCAAGGTAACACTACTGGAGATGCGTGGTGAATAGTCTGTGCTTAGCCTGGTGCATGTTGTATGCCTGTGCTGTGAGGTAACGCGTTCAACTCGTAAAGCAACACACCCGGGTTCATTTGTGGCTGCAGCAGAAAGTATTCTGCTCACTCTTCACTTATGGTCAGATAGCTAGTCTTTCGGATGAGTCTGAAAGCTAAATCTTTCGGATGAGTCTGAAAGCTAAGTCTTTTGGATCAGATGGCAAAAAATAAGGTCCCGTTTGCTCGTGCACTTTGCGCACGGTTAACAACCCTGTAGCAACAAATGAGTTGTGAATTGGTCAAATTTTATGTTTAAAAAAAAAAAGAGTTGCCGCTGTTCTAGCGGCAACACGCTCTCCAGGTGGGTGTAACCCAAATTTCGCAGAGACCAGTCTCTGTGACTTGAAAGGTAATGCATTACAATACAATGTGATCAATGAGTTTGGCAATTCCATGTGTTTTTATGCAGAATCTATTGCACCTTGTGTTAAATCATTTGCCTGTTATTGTACATCTCTCTTTCTTGCAATGGTTTCATGCAAGAACTCAACTGCCCCTAGGCCTTCTTTATTCCTTTTGAGATTGGAAGTCCTTGCAAGCAACCATCAATAGCAATTGTGGTGTCACACAAAATCGTGAACTTGATGTCTTGATTTTTTTCCCCCATTTTTGATTGCTGACATTTATTTTTTTAATTTGTAGTAGAAATAATTACATGAAATGATGAAGCGCCCCATTCCTAAAGCATGCTACATAATAAATTAGCTATTTCCACATGCATATTGGGTAATAATGACCATGCCTTAAAACCTGTCCTCCCCTCTGCTGTCAGAATGGACTGACCCCGCTGCACATGTCGGCTCAAGGGGACCACGTGGACTGTGCCCGCCTGCTGCTGTACCACAAAGCCAACGTGAATGAGGTCACAGTGGTAAGTGTTCACCCTTCTGGGTCATTTGTATTGTACAGGGTTCAAGTCATGAACACTACCAAGTACATGGCCAGATAACCCATCCTTTAAAATCAATCAAATCAAATCAAATTCACTTTATTATCTCCCAAGGAGAAATTTTGTTCAGGTGCCAGAATAACAAAGACATCGACATTCAGCATGCATGAATAGGAGCAAAAGTTACACATAATACACACTTAAAGATACACATTATATGTGGATACATACATTTAAAAATCCATAGCTGTTTTAACACAAAGCAGTTATCCTTTTGCACCAGCTTTCAAGAAGTATCTGGCTGCTAACGTTGCTTTAGCCCCTCTCTCTTAGTGGAGGGTTCCTTGCTTGTAACTATGCTGCGGTGGGAGAAATCATGAAACGGAGGATGAAGTTCAAATTTAGTTGATGTAAAACAAAAGGAAAAAGTTTCACAGCTAGAAACGAACATTGACCTATGACAATTTATAAGAAGATAATAAAGAAGGAAGGGAGGAGAATGAAAACTAGGGTGGTTCTTTGTGGCTAAAAATAATGACTATGGTGTGTGGTGGAGATGAAAAATTAGCAATGAAGACTGATTTGACGAGATGTGTGAATATACTTTATGATGTATATGAGGACTGCATGGTGCAGGTAAAAAAATATAAAATCCCTGATTTGATGAGATGTGTGTGCCCTATCTAGACTGTAAAGGATGATGATTGTATTTTGAGATGTAAAGTAAAACATCAGTGAAAACCTTGATTTGACGCGTTGTGCCTGGCTGGTGTGGCAGGATTACCTGACTCCACTGCACGTGGCTTCCCACTGTGGCAACGTCGAGACCGCGAAGCTGCTGTTGGATCGCAAGTGTGAACCCAACTCGCGCGCCCTGGTGAGTCACCAACTTGTTGTTCAGTGTGATGCGATGTATTGTTACAAAGTATACGGATGTTGATTCTTCTTCTTCTTCTTCTTCTTCTTCTTCTTCTTCTTCTTCTTCGGTTCGTTTCAGACAGTGTCCTGTCAATTATGAGCGCAGATGCGTCATGCTGCCGTTATGCGCCTAACTAAGAAATAGGCCCAGCAAGTCCGACTTCAGCTCGAGGAAATCTTTTTGAGAGTGATATTTCTTGAGAAAAAAAGGCAGGAGAATGGATTGGTAAGACAGAAAGATAGTAGATGACAGACAGTAAGCAAAGGGAAAAGGGCAGAGTCAAAGAAGAGTGACAGATTAGAGGAAGTTACAAGCACAGAACTTCCAGAAGATGGGTGAACTATTTATGGCAAAAGACCCCCCGGTATCCCCATGGGGGATTGTTAGCTCTTAAGCACAGATGTGCGTCTGTGACGCTCAGATCTCCCATCTGACACACGTCATTGAACGAAGAAACATTTTACCTCATGCCAAGTTTTCCCCCCAAAATGTTAAAGAATGATAGCGAGAGACTCGCTAAGCTATCCATGTGACCCTCTAAAAATTGAGAGCCATATTTCATGCACTGATTCTTACCCCCTGGTTTCGAAGACAGACTTATTACTGATAATGTGAACAAAAATGGAATTTGCTCCTTAACACTTAGCATGCACATTGGAGAGAGCTGCACAACAAAATGGGGTCATGGCATGGAACAGTGTAAATTTAAGTCTGAAGACATGAACGAGAAATAGCAATGAAGTTTATTTGCAAAAGACTGTTTATCTGTGAATTGTTGGGATGTGTAAACATTTGCCATTTACAAAAGAATTTTAAAAAGCATTTCCTGTAATTGTATATGAATGATTGATCAGCAAAAAAACAAGATTGATCATACATTGCTGTTGCATTATGTGACTGTTCTGTGCAGAATGGCTTCACATCGCTGCACATTGCCCGCAAAAAGAACAGGATAGATTTACCAGGTATTATACTAACATTATGTGACTGTTCTGTGCAGAATGGCTTCACATCGCTGCACATTGCCCGCAAAAAGAACAGGATAGATTTACCAGGTATTATACTAACACTATGTGACTGTTCTGTGCAGAATGGCTTCACATCACTGCACATTGCCCGCAAAAAGAACAGGATAGATTTACCTGGTATTATACTAACATTATGTGACTGTTTTGTGCAGAATGGCTTCACATCGCTGCACATTGCCCGCGAAAAGAACAGGATAGATTTACCAGGTATTATACTAACACTGTGTGACTGTTCTGTGCAGAATGGCTTCACACCGCTGCTCATTGCCTGCAAGAAGAACAGGATAGATTACACATATTGTTAACATGTGATTGTTCTGTGCAGAATGGCTTCACACCGCTGCACATTGCCTGCAAGAAGAACAGGATAGATTACAATTTACACATATTGTTAGCATGATGTGATTGTTCTGTGCAGAATGGCTTCACACCGCTGCACATTGCCTGCAAGAAGAACAGGATATATTACAATTTACACATATTGTTAGCATGATGTGATTGTTCTGTGCAGAATGGCTTCACACCACTGCACATTGCCTGCAAGAAGAACAGGATCAAGGTGGTTGAGCTGCTTCTGAAGTACGGGGCTTCCATCGATGCCACCACTGAGGTTAGACAGGGTTTTCTTCATTATTGTTCTTTTGACTTGGTTTTAATTTGCCTTTGTACTGAACTCTCTCTCTTGTTTTTAGGCGTGTTTTTCTCCTATCTTGGGTTGATCATTTTTAATTTGACCTGATGCTGCTTTATTTTTTTCATACAAAAAGAGGATAACTGGTATAAAGGGAAAATACATATTATTTTGATCCAGTTTTGTTGTTGTTTTCTGTGCACCTTTTGCCATCTGAACCTATATTGATTTATCAACTTTTGGAAATTGGAAAAGGCACAGTTTGATTTAGAATGCTATTATTGTTTTCTGCGTGCCATTACAGCCTGACAATACTGATACATTTTTCCTAGCTTTTGGTACAAAGGGAAAAGACACGTTTTTATATAATTATTTTGCTTGCTTTTTTCTGTGACCCACAGTCTGGCCTGACGCCGCTGCACGTGTCCTCGTTCATGGGCCACATGAACATCGTGCTGTACCTGATCCAGCACAACGCCTACCCTGACGCCCCCACAGTGCGTGGTGAGACCTCCCTGCACCTGGCCGCCCGCGCCAACCAGACTGACATCATCCGCATCCTGCTGAGGAACGGCGCCGCTGTCGATGCTAGAGCCAGGGTCAGTGGGGTCAAACAAGAACAGGGGAAGGGATTTTGAAGGAAGGGTTTTTGTGGGGTTTCTCCTGAGGTTTTATTGTTGCTGTTGTTTTTGTTTGGTTTTGGGTGTTTTTGAAAGACTTTGTGCAGATTTATCTCATAGTCATACATGGTCTAGTACTCTACATCAGAAATGGTGGTGCTGTCAAATGTTAGAGCCAGGACGAGTTGTGGAAGTTATAAATGAAGGTTGTTTGAATGAAAGTTGGTTGGCTGCTCTTGAGAAACCTTGGTGCATTTGATCACTTGCGTCTTGAAGTAAAGATCATTGCGTCTTGTGGAACGGCGCTGCAATTAATGCTAGAGCTAGGGTGAGGGAGTGAAAGAAGGGGTGAGGGTAGAAATAAAGTGACATATTTGCTGGATATAGAATGTGTGGGCTTAAAAATTTCACTAAAGTGATAGTGAAGGGATTTGCTTTTATTCATTGTGAGTAGTGCATTGAATGAAGTTATACTGCTGGAGAACTTTGTGGACAGAATGTGCCTACCCTAATGATGTGACTAAGAACGTTGTTTGGTTGTTTGTGTTACAGGAGCAGCAGACCCCCCTTGCACATCGCCTCTCGCCTGGGCAACGTGGACAATGTTACACAATGATTACTGATGGTTTATTGGTGGTTTATTTCATTGCTGGAGCAGCAGACCCCCCTGCACATCGCCTCTCGCCTGGGCAACGTGGACAACGTTACACAATGATTACTGATGGTTTATTGGTGGTTTATTTCATTGCTGGAGCAGCAGACCCCCCTGCACATCGCCTCTCGCCTGGGCAACGTGGACAACGTTACACAATGATTACTGATGGTTTATTGGTGGTTTATTTCATTGCAGGAGCAGCAGACCCCCCTGCACATCGCCTCTCGCCTGGGCAACATGGACAACGTTACACAATGATTACTGATGGTTTATTGGTGGTTTATTTCATTGCTGGAGCAGCAGACCCCCCTGCACATCGCCTCTCGCCTGGGCAACGTGGACAACGTTACACAATGATTACTGATGGTTTATTGGTGGTTTATTTCATTGCTGGAGCAGCAGACCCCCCTGCACATCGCCTCTCGCCTGGGCAACGTGGACAACGTTACACAATGATTACTGATGGTTTATTGGTGGTTTATTTCATTGCAGGAGCAGCAGACCCCCCTGCACATCGTCTCTCGCCTGGGCAACATGGACAACGTTACACAATGATTACTGATGGTTTATTGGTGGTTTATTTCATTGCAGGAGCAGCAGACCCCCCTGCACATCGCCTCTCGCCTGGGCAACGTGGACAACGTGGTGTTGCTGCTGCAGCACGGGGCCAGCCCGGACGCCACCACCAAGGACAAGTACACCCCGCTGCACATCGCCGCCAAGGAGAGCCACGACGAGGTGGCCCAGGTCCTGCTGGAACAGGGCGCCTCCCACAACGTCACCACCAAGGTCACACAGAGAGGGGGAAAGAGAGAGAGAGGAAGGGAGAGAGAGGGGGATGGAGACAGAGGGAGGGAGAGAGAGAGTGAGGAGAGACATGAAACAGAATGAGAGGGAGGGGGGAGGAAGAGTGAGTGAGAGAGAGAGAGAGTGTGTGTGTGTGTTTTTATGTGTGGGAATATGTTCTGGGGGTGTGGTGCATTGGCTGAATTGTTTAATGATCTACCAAGTTGTATACTCCTTTTATAAACCATTATCTTCAAGTCTTGTGACAAGCACTCCATCAATCGTAACTGCCAATAGGACCATCGATATTTAAATCTTAACTCTTGATTTTGTCAAAATCTTAAGCCTTGTTGATTGTGTCAAGTCTTTTTTAAAAAATCATTTTAATAAATAACTGCTTTTTTTTCTTTATCATTTCTGCAGAAGGGGTTCACCCCCCTGCACATCGCGGCCAAGTACGGCAACATCAAGGTGGCCCGGCTGCTGCTGCAGAAGGACGCCAACCCGGACATCCAGGGCAAGAACGGGCTGACCCCGCTCCACGTGGCCACCCACTACAACCACGTCAACGTGGCCCAACTGCTGCTAGAGAACAAGGCTAACCCCCACGCCACAGCAAAGGTGAATAGAGAGATAGGGAGAGAAAGGGGGGGAATAGGGAGGTATCAGGGCAAGAACGGGCTGACACCCCTCCATGTGGCCACCCAATACAATCACATCAACGTGGCCCAACTTCTGTTAGAGAGCAAGGCTAACCCCCACACCGCACAGCAAAGGTGAGTGTGGAGAGAAAGAGAATATGGACAAGAGGTGAATATGCAAAGAGAGAGAGCGAGGGAAAGAAAGAGAAGGATGGAGGGAAGAAAAGGCCACGCACTGCAACCATGTCAATGTTTCCCTGCTGCTGCTGGAGAACAAGCGCAACGCGCCCACCCCCCACCCCCCCACGCCATAGGCAAAGGTGAATAGAGAAGGAGATAAAGGAGATGGAGAGAAAAAAGGGGGGGGGGGGGAATAGGAGATGTCAGAGCAAATGGGCTGATCCCCCTCCTTGTGGCCACCCATTACAACCACATCAACGTGGCCCAGCTGCTGTTAGAGAACAAGGCAACCCCCCACGCCACAGCAAAGGTGAGCATAGCGAGAAAGAGAGGGGTAGGGAGACATCCAGGACAAGAATGGGCTGATCCCCCTCCTTGTGGCCACCCACTACAACCACGTCAACGTGGCCCAGCTGCTGTTAGAGAACAAGGCAACCCCCCACGCCACAGCAAAGGTGAGCATAGCGAGAAAGAGAGGGGTAGGGAGACATCCAGGACAAGAATGGGCTGATCCCCCTCCTTGTGGCCACCCACTACAACCACGTCAACGTGGCCCAGCTGCTGTTAGAGAACAAGACAAACCCTCACGACACAGCAACGGTGAGTATAGCGGGAGGGAGAGATAAAAGGAGAGTGAGAGAAAGGGGGAATAGGGAGATATTCAGGGTGAGGACGGGTTGACCCCGCTTCACGCGGCCACCCACTACAATCACATCAACATGGCAGAGCTGTTGTCGGAGAACAAGGCAAACCCCCAAGCCACAGCAAAGGTGAGTGTGGAGAGAGGGGAAGGGAATCCACTACAACCATTATCAGAGTAGTCCAACTGCTGTTCAATAAAGACAATCCCCATGCTGTAGCAAGAGATCAAGCAGAGGGCTCTGTGTGTACATGCATGTGTGTGCATCTGTGCGCGCATGTGTGTGTATATGTAAGCAAGCGTGTGTGTGTGTGTAGTATTTGTACATATTGGTTATGTGCATGGAGAAATAATTCAAATTCTGTATGTTTACATATTTTGTAAGTGTAAATGTGTGTGTGTATGTGATGCGACTGGGAGGCTAATATTTGCGCTTCACTATTTCCACACATATTTCTTGACAGTTTATTTTCACTTCTTATCTTGATTAGACATGACAGGGGCTGCCTACTGTCCCCCCTAAGGGGTATTTGTCCCAAGAAACAGTCAAAAATGGCACCCTTTCCCTGGAATCCACTTTTCTATTTGGTGTCCCTGGAAACTGAAGAATCATTTTTTTTTTGAACTATCACTTGTCTTGTTAGCTGACCTTACTATTGAACACAGGAACACCCCAAACAATAGATACTGATGAAATTTTCCGTACAGACATGTTACACAAAGGTTACTGAACACTAAAGGATCTTGAATATTGAAGCACAAATACACCATAAATCATGGAAAAGACTACCAAAAATCCCAAAGTCGCTGAAATGTTGCTAGATCATGAAAAGTTTGTGATATGAATATATATTTTTTAATATTTAATATTCAAACGTTGATGTTTGTGTTGACCCTGATGCGTGACATTATGATGTTTGTCCCTGGAAATAAGTCTCTGTCCCTGGTTTTTAAGTAGTTTGTCCCTGGAAACTGTAACAGAGGGTAGGCAGCCCTGACATGAAGATGAATGGACTGGTTAAACTTTTCATTCCTTGCATTCCTCAACCTTTCACTGGCACAGAACATGAACTGATGTTTTGACAAAGTTAGGTACCTTTCAGAACGGCTACACCCCCCTGCACATCGCCGCCAAGAAGAACCAGATGGACATCGCCACCACACTGCTGGAGTACGGGGCCAAGCCCAACTGCGAGTCCAAGGTAGGTTTGATCTGTACAGCTCTTGTTTGTCTGCTGATTTACCATGTTTAACGGACTTCTTCTTCTTCTTCTTCTGCGTTTCCCCAGGCCATATGACCATAATGCGTAAGGTACATATGTGTCCAGTTTTCAGTTTTCACTGGTCTCCCTGCTCCGTACAACTGACACATGTGTCCAGTTTTCAGTTTTCACTGGTCTCCCCCACTGCGTACAACTGACACATTCTGATTTTGGAGGAGCTCAAAGGATAAAAGTTATTTGGGAGATTGTTTTTTTAAAGACAGGAGAATGGGTGATTGTTTGTTTTTTTAAAGACAGGAGAATGGGTCAATAAGTGAGAAATAGTAGATGATAGAAAGCAAATGGAAAAGGCAGAGTGACAGAGAGTGGCAGATTAGAGGAAGTTACAAGCACAGAACTTCAAGAAGGTAAAGCATGGTACCCATATCATCGGTTTGGTTTGTTCCTTTACATGGAGTGAGGAGTTACATTGTCTCATAAGTTGGCGTTCGTTGGTTGTTGGGTTTTTCTCCTTTCAGAATGTGTTCGCTCATCATTGGATTGTTGTGGTTTTAAACAGTGTTGCTTGACACTGCCTCATCTGTTCAATGTGTAGTGTAGTTTTTCATCTTTTGTTTTGTTCTGTTCAGAATGGGTTCACCCCTCTGCACCTGGCATGTCAGGAGGGTCACACGGACATTGTGTCCTTGCTGCTGGAAAAGGATGCCAACGTCAATGCCAGAGCCCACGTGAGTAGACTCCCCCTCTGTTCCTCTTCTCCCTCCCCCCACAAACCCCGCCACTTCTAGGACCTGGAAACTAAATGGCTCTTGTTTGTCAAAGCCATTACTGAGACTACTGTTTTGATATGTGGCAAATGTGAGGAATTCAAATGCTCTGACCTCTCGAGTTTGCTCACACTTTTTAATCAGTTATTTTGCATGCTCATTTTTGTTGCCTTACTTTGAAAGAGAGACTGGGCTCATACTTGCATTTTGTGAGTCTTAAGTCCTTTTTTGCCCTGGCCCTAAATGCTTGAGCCTCTCTCATTTGCTACACATAAAAACCCTTGACTGCTACCAACGTATTACCTACTGACCTGATGACATCACTGATGATGTAATCAAATGAAGGGAATAACCCTGATATGTTGGCTTCTTCTCTAACATAGTCAAGAGAGTTATAATCCCCAGACCATTTTGCCAGATTGACTATCAGTATCAGTTGTCTTTTTTATGGCATGGTTTGCACAATGATTTTTTTCTTTAATTTTCTCTGGCAGTCAATGGGTTAACTAAATATAATTTTTCACCTTTTTGTCTTATTTAAAGAAGACTTGACTCATGTTTGTATTTTTTTTTAGATCTAAGGCTAGTTCTTTGTTTTTGCTCAGGATCTTTCCTTTAAATTGTAAGTTTAACTATCTCAGCTGAATCTTATCTTATAGTCTGTTTGATATTCCTGTATGTATGGAATCTAAGAATCACTGTACAGTAAAATTATGCATCTTAATATAGTATCTAGGGTTCCGATCAGAATGGGGTGGTGGTGGTTGCAGTGTCTATAGATTCTCTATGATTTTAAATTTTTATTTATTTATTATGTGTTTGTTTGTTTCATTTATTATTTTTCCACCTGTGTTCAGAACGGTTCTGACTGCCCAATGCACCTGGCAAGCCCCAGGAAGACCGAGTGCCGGTGGGTGAAATCCTGTCAAAACACTCTATGAGGGGTGGACTCCCTGACCAAGGTCAGTAACTTTTGATCAACATCACCACCATCATAGACATTATCATCATCATCATCATCATCATCATCATAAGCATCACCATCATCATCAATCATCATCATACCAACATCACCATCATCATCATCATCATAGGTGGCATTTTATATTGCGCATTTCACCAAATGTCGTTAAACTCTGCGCTTGCATTCGGTCATTACCGGTACTTGCAGAAACATTGCAGCATTCAATCCACTGTTCTTTATTTCTCATTCATCCATCTACGAATCTGCTGTTCGAGAACCCCTTGTAAAGTTCACAGACAGAAAGCTTTGTGAAACAAGATTTTGGGGGGTTTTTAGCTGTGAAATGAATTTATGATTGCATTTTTTACATTTGTTTAGGACCCTACTTTCACTGTGTGTATGGGGTTTTGTGCAGTCTTGTTGCTCTTTTGTTATGTTTTTTGACACATCAGTCTTTTGTATCAAATGATTAGAACAAAGAAGGAGCTTATAAGAGGGAAAACACGTGAAAACCATGATTTTGACACGTGACGTGGTGGGTCTTTAAAATGAATTGTCAAACTGCATATTTTACATTTGTTTTTGAGCCCGACTTTAGCATTTACAAGATTTTGCTTTGTAAGTTTATTTTTGCACATCATTATCATTTTTCTGTGCATTTCAGGCTGGCTACACCCCGCTGCACACGGCGTGTCACTTTGGTCAGCTGAACATGGTGCGCTTCCTGCTGGACCAAGGTGCGTCAGTGAGCGCCACGACTAAGGTGGGCTACACCCCGCTCCACCAGGCCGCCCAGCAAGGACATGTGCAAGTCGTCAACCTGCTGTTGAAACACCAGGCATCGCCCAACGCTGTCACCAACGTAAGTTGTTTTTTATTCATTCTGCTTTGTTGCTCCATAGTGGGTCTCCACCCGGTCGCACGCAAGGACATGTGCAAGTCGTCAACCACACCAGGCCTCACTCAACGCTGTCACTGACATAAGTTGTTTTTTGTTTATTCTACTTTATTTATTTTGATCCAAAGTGGGTTACACCCCGCTCCACCAGGTCACCCGCAAGGACATGTGCAAGTCGTCAACCACACCAGGCCTCACTCAACGCTGTCACTGACGTAAGTTGTTTTTTGTTTATTCTACTTTATTTATTTTGATCCAAAGTGGGTAAACTCCCCGCTCCACCAGGTCACCCGCAAGGACGTGCAGGTCGTCGACCACACCAGGCATCACCCAACGCTGTCACCAACGTAAGTTGTTTTTTGTTTATTTTACTTTTATGCTCCATAATGGGTCTCCTCCAGGCCGCCCAGCAAGGACATGTGCAAGTCGTCAACCACACCGGGCCTCACCCAACGCTGTCACCAACGTAAGTGTTTGATTATCCTCTCTTTTGTGGGGAGAAATGTGGATATAATCATAACCGCGCGTGTGTCTGTGCCGTGCGTGTGTCTGTGTGTGTGTGTGTGCGCGCGATTGCATGCAAACATGTACATGTGGGGGGTTCCGGAAGACCTAGCACCCTTGCGGGTGACCTGGTGGAGCGGGGAGTTTACCCACTTTGATCAAAATAAATAAAGTAGAATAAACAAAAAACAACGTACGTCAGTGACACGTTGTGAGTGAGGCCTGGTGTGGTTGACGACTGCACATGTCCTGCGGGTGACCTGGTGGAGCTGGGTAGTAACCCCACTTTGGATTCAAACTAAATAAAGTAGAATAAACAAAAAACAACTTATGTCAGTGACACGTTGAGTGAGGCCTGGTGTGGTTGACAGACTTGCAAATGTCCTTGCGTCGCGGACGGGTGGTGGGACCCACTATGGGCAACAAAGCAGAATGAATAAAAAAAACAACTACGTGGTGACAGCGTTGGGCGATGCCTGGTGTTTCACCAGCAGGTTGACGCACTTGCACATAGTCCTTGATGGGCGGCTGGTGGAGCGGGGTTAGCCCACCTTAGTCGTGGCGCTCACTGACGCAACCTGGCCAGCAGGAAGCGCACCATGTTCAGCTCGACCAAAAGTGACACGCCGTGTGCAGCGGTGGTGTAGCCAGCCTGAAATGCACAGAAAAATTGATAATGGATGTGCAAAAACATAAAACTTTACAAGCAAAATCTTGTAAATGCTAAAGTTCGGGCCTCCAAAAACCAATGTAAAATATGCAGTTTTGACAATTCATTTTAAAGACCAACCACGTCACGTGTCAAAATCATGGTTGAGCGTAGGTTTTCCCTCTTATAAGCTTGGTAAGAAAATCTTAAGAAATCTTCCAAGCATAAGAGGGAATGTGACACGCGACGGGGGGGGTCTTGAAAGCATTTCGGGGTTGTTCTTTTACTTCTTTGTTCTAAATCATTTGTACAAAAGACTGATGTGTCAAAAAACATAACACCAAAAAAGCAACAAGACTGCACAAAAACCCATACACACAGGTGAACGTAGGGTCCTAAACAAATGTAAAAAATGCAATCATAAATTTCATTTCACAGCTAAATCCCCCCAAAATCTTGTTTCACAAAGCTTTCTGTCTGTGAACTTTACAAGGGGTCTCTCGAACAGAGATTCGTAGATGATGAATGAGAAATAAAGAACAGTGGATTGAATGCTCTGCAATGTTTCTGCAAGTACCGGTTAATGACCGAATGCAAGCGCAGAGTTTAACGACATTTGGGAAATGCGCAATAAAAATGCCACTTGATGATGATGAGGTGATGTTTAGGATGATGATGATGATGAGGCTTATGATGATGATGATGATGATAATGGCATGATGGTGTGATGTGATCAAAAAGTTACTGACCTGGCAGGAGTCCACCTCAAGGAGTGTTTGACCAGGGATTTCGACACCGGCAACTCGGTCTTCCTGGGCTGACCAGGTGCATTGGAGTCAGGGACCGTTCTGAACCACAGGGGGGAAAAAGTAATAAATGAAAAAAAAACACATAAAATACAGTAAATAAAAATTTAAAATCATAGAGGATATCTATAGGACACTGCAACCACCACCACCCCCATTCTGATCGGAAATACCCCTAGATACTATAGTAAGATGCATTAATTTACTGTTACCAGTTTCTAGATTCCATACATACAGCACTACCAAAATAGACCATAGGATAAGATTTCAGCTGAGTAGTTAAACTTACAGTTTCAAAGGAAAGAGCCTGGGTAAAAACCAAGGGAAGAGCCGTAGAATCTAAAAAATGCAAACATGAGTAGAGTCTTCTTTAAATAGACAAAAAGGTGAAAAAATAAATGTGTTAATGTGTAGCAAATGAGAGAGGTCCAAGCATTTAGGGCAGTGCAAAAAAGGACCTAAGACTCACAAAATGCAAGTATGAGCCCAGTGCTCTCTTTCAAAGTAATTGCAACAAAAGTGAGCATGCAAAAATAACTGATTTAAAAAGTGTGAGCAAAAACTCGAGAGGTCAGAAGCATTGAATTCCTCACATTTGCCACATATCAAAAACAGTAGTCTCATAAAGGCTTTGACAACAAGAAGCCACATTTAGTTCCCCAGGGGCCTAGAAGTAGCGGGGGGAGGGCGGGGGGGAGAAGAGGGGGAGTCTTTACTCACGTGGGCTCTGGCATTGACGTGGCATCCTTTTTCCAGAGCAAGGGACACCAATGTCCGTTGTGACCCCCGACATGCCAGGGCAGAGGGGTGAACCCATTTCTGAACAGAACAAAACAAGAGATGAAAAACTACACTACCACATTGGAACAGTGAGGGCAGTGTCAAGCAACATGTTTAAAACCACAACAATCAATGATGAGCGAACACATTATGAAAGGAGAAAAACCCAACAACCAACGAACGCCAACTTATGAGACAATGTAACTCCTCACTCCATGTAAAGAAAAACCAAACCGATAATGGGTACCATGCTTTACCTTCTTGAAGTTATGTGCTTGGTAACTTCCTCTACTGCCACTCTTGTCACTCTGCATTGTCCCTTTGCTTTCTATCCATCTATCTTCTCACTTATTGACCCATTCTGCCGTCTTAAAAAAACAAAAAACAATACCCATTCTCCTGTCTTTAAAAAAACAATCTCACAAATACAACTTTATCCTTTGAGCTCCTCCAAATCAGAATGTGTCAGTTGTTACGCAGTGGGGGAGGCCAGTGAAAACTGAAAACTGGACAACATGTGTCAGTTGTGCGGGAGAGGAGACCAGTTGAAAAACTGAAAACTGGAACATATGTACCTTACGCATTATGGTCATTGGCCTGGGAACGCAGAAGAAGAAGAAAGAAGAGTCCGTTTTTTAAACATGGTACAAGCAGCAAGACAAACAAGAGCTGACAGATCCAACCTACCTTGGACTCGCAGTGGGGGCTTTGGCCCCGTACTCCAGCAGTGTGGTGGCGATGTCCATATGGTTCTTCTTGGCGGCGATGTGCAGGGGGGTGTAGCACGTTCGAAAGGTACCTAACTTTGTCAAAACATCAGTTCATGTTCTGTGCCAGTGAAAAGGTTGAGGAATGAACAGGAAATGAAAAGTTAACCAGTCATATATTCATGTCAGGGTGCTACCCTCTGTTACAGTTCCGAGGACAAACTACTTAAAAACCAGGGACAGAGACTTATTCCCAGGGACAAACAACACAATGTCATGCATCAGGGTCAAAACAAACATCAACGTTTGATTATTAAATATTTAAAACATATAATTCATATCACAAACTTTTCATGATCTAGCAACATTTCAGCGACTTTGGATTTTTGGGTAGTCTTCTTGATGCTTTTCGGTGCCAATGTGCTTCAGTATTCAAGATCCTTTGGTGTTCAGTAACCTTTGTGTAACATGTCTGTACGGAAAATTTCATCAGTATCTATTGTTTGGGGTGTTCCTGTGTTCAATAGTAAGGTCAGCAAACAAGACAATAGTTCTAAAAAAATATGCGTTTCCAGAGGGACACCAAATAGAAAAGTGGATTCCAGGGAAAGGGTGCCATTTTTGACTGTTTCCAGGGACAAAATACCCTTAGGGGGACAGTAGCAGCCCCTGTCATGTCGAATCAAGTAAGAAGTGAAAAATAAAACTGTCAAGAAATATGTGTGGAAATAGTGAAAGCAGCAAATATTAGACTCAGTCGCATCACATACACCACACACATTTTACACTTTTTTTACAAAATATGTAACATACAGGAATTTGAATTATTTCTCCATGCACATACACCAATATGTACAAATACTACACACACACACACGCTTTGCTTACATATACACACACATGCGAGCACCAGAAGATGCACACACATGCATGTACACACAGAGCCCTCTGCTTGATCTCTTGCTACAGCATGGGGATGTCTTTATTGAACAGCAGTTGGAATACCTGATAATGGTTGTAGTGGATTCCTTCCCCTCTCTCCACCACTCACACTTTGCGTGGCTTGTGGGGTTTGCCTTGTTCTCCGACAACAGCTCTGCCATGTGAGGATTTTAGTGGGTGGGCCGAGTGAAGCGGGGTTCACCCGTCCTCCACCCTGATTATACTCCCCTACTTTCCCTTGCTCTCACTCTCCATTTATCTCTCCCTCCCGCCTTCTACTCACCGTTGCTGTGTCGTGGAGGGTTTGGCTTGTTTCTCTAACAGCAGGCGGGCCACGTTGACGTGGTTGTAGTGGGTGGCCACACAAGGAGGGGGACAGCCCATTCTTGTCCTGATGTCTCACTAACACTCATCCTTTCTCGCGATGCTCACCTTTGCTGCTGGCCGTTGGGGGGTTGCCTTGTTCTCTAACAGCAGCTGGGCCACGTTGACGTGGTTAGTAGTGGGTGGCCACAAGGTAGGGGGAGATCAGGCCAATTCTTGTCCCTGGATGTCATCCTACCCTCTCTTTCTCGCTATGCTCACCTTTGCCTCCCTCCCTCACTTGTGGCGTGGGGGTTGCCTTGTTCTCTAACAGCAGCTAGGGCCACGTTGATGTGGTTGTAATGGTGGCCACAAGGAGGGGGATCAGGCCCATTCTTGTATGAATCTCCCTACTATTCCCCTCTTTCTCTCCATCTCCTTTATTCCTTCTCATATTCACCTTTGCTATGGCGTGGGGGGTGGGGGGGGGGTTTGCCTTGTTCTCACGACCCCCCCCCCAGCCCGCAGGGAAAAACATTGACATGGTTGCAGTGCGTGGCCTTTTCTTCCCCTCACCTTCTCTTTCTTTCCCTCTGCTCTCTCTCTTTGCATATTCACATCTGTCCATTATTCTCTTCTCTCCACACTAACCTTTGCAGCCGTGTGGGTGGGCGGGTTAGCCTTGCTCTCTAACAGAAGTTGGGCCCACGTTGATGTGATTGTATTGGGTGGCCACATGGATGGGGTGTCAGCCCGTTTTGCCCTGATACCCTCCCTATTCCCCCCTTTCTCTCCCTATCTCTCTATTCACTTGCTGATGCGTGTGGGTTAGCCTCGTTCTCTAGCGAGCAGTTGGGCCACGTGACGTGGTTGTTGGAGTGGGTGGGCCACGTGGAGCGGGGTAAGCCCGTTCTTGCCCTGGATTGTCCGGGTTGGGTCTCTGCAGCAGCAGCCGGGCCACCTGATGTTGACGTAACTTGGCCGCGATGTGCAGGGGGTTGAACCCCTTCGGCAGAAAATGATTAAATAAAAAACAAAGCAGTTTATTTATAAAATGATTTTTTAAAAAAAGACTTGACACAATCAACAGGCTTAAGATTTGACAAATCAAGAGTAAGATTAAATACGATGGTTTCCTATGCAGTTACGATTGATGAGTGCTGTGTCACAAGACTGAAGATAATGGTTATAAAAGGAGTATACAACTTGGTAGATCATTAAACCAAATCAGCCAATGCACCAACACCCCAGAACATATCCCACACATAAAAACACACAACACACTCCTTCTCTCTCACTCACTCTTCCTCCCCCCCTCCCTCTTCTCATTCCTTTCATTTACTCCTCACTCTCTCTCTCCCTCCTCTCTGTCTCCATCCCCCTCTCTCTCCCTTCC
>CM065680.1:58746409-58821409 GCA_017654935.2 Phymorhynchus buccinoides
CTTGAGGAAGGTGAGGGGGGGTGGAAGGCTTTTAAAGTAGGCCTACTGGCAGTGATGGGCCTGACATTATCACGAGGGGTCATGAAGACAAGCATGCAGACTGACTTACCTTAGACCTACACGCTAATAATACTAGTGTGTATATCTGCGACTTACATACATGTAAAACCCATGAACAGTACTACCAGTAGCTTGTCATCCAGGAGTTTGAGGTCCCTGCGGGGATACTGGGGGTCTTTTCTATAAATAGTTCCCCCACCTTCTGGAAGTTCTGTGCTTACTGTCATCTACTATATTTCTGCCTTACCAATCCATTCTCCTGCCTTTTTTCAAGAAACACTTTCAAAAAGATTTCCTTCAGCCGAAGTCGGACTTGCTGGGCCTATTTCTTAGTTAGGCGCATAACGGCAGCATGACGCATCTGCGCTCATAATTGACAGGAAACTGTCTGAGCAATCGAAGAAGAAGAAGAAGTTTGAGGCATTAAACCAGCAAAACGGGGGATGGATGAGGGTGGAGAACCTTCATCTCTCCCTCTGTCTCTCTCATTTACACATTACCACCAAAGATGTATCTCTATTTAACTACCTGAGAGTACCTCGCCTACCCCCCACCCCCAATATAATACATTCTCTCTTTCCTACAAAACATTTAAAACATTATAAGAGAGATGGAGGGGGATGTGGCGGCCAAGGAGGGGAAAGGGAGGTAATGAGGTAGGATAGCAGGAAAAGACAGAAGAAAGAGATATAGGGAGAGATAACCTCTGTGGGAGAGAGGGGCAATATTCACATTTCCCTGTAAAGGGAGATAATCTGTTGACCTAAAAAAAACCAGTCATGTTTGCTCTTTTCTGTTATACACATAAGTAATGTGGATATTACTAAGAGGGCGGGAGGAGGGAGTTGTTCCTGTACACATGAGCATGTATGTGTGTATGTATGTGAAGAAACAACAAGTCTTGTGTATGATATGTTCATATGCAGGCTAAACAAAATGACTGAAATTCAAAAACATAAAAGATTTTGAAAATAAAAGAAGAAAATCAACTGAATACACATAAACATACTTGCTCTCTCACACACACACACACACACACACACACACACACACACACACACACACACACACACACACTGTACTCAAAATCCTACCTCTTTTGAACCTTGACAGTCATGATCTAAATTTCACACCCACCCAATCCAGCAGAAAATTAAACCTCCAGGTGACACAACAAAGTGACACTCTTTAAATCACCAACAACGTGTCCACATAATACTGAACACCACACCAGGGCCTATCCACCAACAACCACACACTATTGTGCTTGCTTCCAATGGTCACTTCCTCTCCCACAGAAGAAAAAACCCACACTGCTAGGGATGAAGGACAGCCTTGGTGGTTTCCACTGACAGTGAGTGAACAAAAACTCTGGTGTCTCTCTGTACTCAGTCAGGACAGATTGGTGAAGGGGAAAGGAGGGTAGATGAGAGTGTACCTTCCCTGGTCACAGTGAACTGTTACTCTGGTCCTCATTATTACAACACAGCTAGGCTAGCTCAGCTCACACAGGGTAACAAATAAAAAGCATTTCTGTGTCAGTAGAGATCTCACTGAAACCCAGTCGCCACACTAGTAGCATAAAATGCAATCACCTGAGTAGATGGAATGATAGGGACTAGTGTAATTGATAACAAGGCCTTCTCTCTCTCTCTCTCACTCACACACCCAGAGACACATACTCACTCATACTCACACATACACACACACACACATACATACACACACACTGACACAGAGTCACATACACACACTTTTATGCATCTTTTTCAGATTTTCTTTTGCAAGTCTTTTGGAAGAGGTGTGTGCACTGTGTGTGTGTGTGTGTGTGTGTGTGTGTGTGTGTGTGTGTGTGTGTGTGCACACGCATATGGGTGTGCATGCATGCGCACATATGTGAATAAGGTGTAACATAAGGAAAAGAGGGGGAAGGCTGGGTACCGGTGTGGGACAGGGACGAAGTGGGGAGAAAGAGTCAGAATGAGAAAGAGGGGGGGGTAAGAAAGAGAGAGGGAAAGACAGAGAGGGAAAGACAGAAGAGGTAAGAGAAAGAGGAGTCCTGCATCCTTCTAAAACTGTCAGATTTGAACACTACAAATCCCTCTTTACCCCACCTCTCCCCCTCCTGATAAAGCAAGCTGGAAGGTTGTAATAACACAGAACAGCCATTTTATGTTATCTTCCTCTTCTGATAAAACATACTAGAAGGTTGTAACAACATCTAGCATTCATTTGGGCGGGCTATACCCATCTTGGATAGAAACTTTCCTCAAAATAATGATATATGCTGCTCAGTAACAGTTCCAAGAGCCTGAAGTGTAATATTATTTCTTCTTTTCGAACGATCACCCTCATATAATCATAATAGCAACCAACACGACCTCTTGCTTGAAATGTTCATGTGTTGAGTTGATGCTTTAAGTATTGATGCCTTTTGGCATCAAGGCTTTATAGTATATCGATTATATGCTGTGAGCACTCTCTCAGTACAGAAAAAAAAAACCCAACCCAACAACAAACAAACAAATGCATAAACACTGATTTCCAATAAAGGATAAGACATGCAGATACCATTTCGCTAAGTTGATAAAATTTTACAGAATTTTACTGTGTAGATTTACCTTGTAACATATTTTGAAAATTTGATTGCTTTATGTAAATTACAGTGACAGAAAATAGCTTATAAGGACCAATCTATGCAAGAAAGCTTCATTTACATCTGTATTGTTAAAACTTCGGGACTTTACTGGTGTTGCACTGCCTCTGGGCATTGCCTCCAGGATCGTTCCCACCATCTTTACATCTACTAATGTCCCAGATGTGTCTGTTCCAGACCGGAGGACGTTAAGCAGAATTTGACAAGAAAGCTTCCAACAGTGTTCGTCTTTCTCTTCTCCTCTGCTTTGTATTTTCCCTTCTTAGTCCAGACAAGTTGACAGGGAACATTCTCCAAGTCTGCTTCCTCATCTCCTTCTGAAGGCTGCTAATATGACACCTTCTTCAATCATCCACAACCACTACCGGTCCCAGTGGAAGAGAAGGCAGGGTGAAGACAGTGGTGTTGATGCAATCCACCAGCTCAACAGACACCAGCAAACAACCCTCTTCCAGCTGAGAACCGGCCACTGCAGACTGCTGAGCCACCTCAATCGGCTAAAAATCACCCATACTGACGAATGTTCATGTGGTTCAGGATCCCAGACCCCTGAACAACACTGCCCAACACATGATGCTCTACGACGCCAAACCTAGCCAGGAGGGGTGGAGCTGCAGGTGCAGCTTTGGGGCAGCCGCACCGACCTGGAGAAGACAGTGGACTTAGTCATGGGGACCAATTTGAAAGTATGACGCTGCCAGCTACATCCACCTCTGAAGAAGAAGACACCTTCTTCTCCCTCCCATCATCCCCCCCCCCTCCTCCCTTCCTCAGCCATGCCTGTCCTCCTTCCTGTTGATGCCTTTTATTTCTCCCATCTCACAGAAGTGACTGTCAGAGCCAGGGACTGGACCCCTGGCCATTAATCACCATGGTCCATCAGTCCTGTTATGTCACCTTAATCCCTGGACTGTCTACTGTGGGGCTGGGTCCTTTTGCTGAGAGAAAGCAGAGAGAATGTAACACTGTGTGAAACTATAGTCTGTGGAGAAAGCATGACAAGTCTGATGGTTATGTAAATGTCAAGGTCTAGTGCTTAGTTCTGTCTTTTGTCAGTCCTTAATTTGTAAGCATTCAACCAAACCTTTAAAAAAATGTTTACACACACACATGTACACACACACACGTGTGCACACACACACATGTGCACACATACAAACATACACACACACACACCAAAATATGCAGGAGGAAAGGGGAAGAGGATAGAGGGTAGGGGCTGGGGGTGGATGGAGGGCACTCCAACTCAATCATTTGCATAATGGTAGTGTTGGAAGATAAAAGGTTAAAGGCCTCATGACCTATTGGCCATGGGGTTAGCGAACTTGCTTAAAGTTCACCATGTCTGGGAGATAGCTCTGTTACAAGATGGAACCTATCCCTCTGTTACCACCTTCCTAACCTCCCCTCAGTTATCCATTCATTACCCTGGTATAAAGCATTTTATTTTCTATTTCTACTAGTCAAAAAAGTCAGACTAGTCTGTTGTTGTGTAAAATTACTCAACTTTAACACACTGATGTACAGTGGGACCTTCCCTATTAAAGACCCACTGACCCGGCTGGATTAAGTCCCTTGTTTTTTTCTGGGTCGGTGTGGCCCACATACACTTTCCTCATATACGATCGAGGCTGCTCTTTAAAGTGGTCTCATTTTCGTGCATGAGGAAATTTGTATGGGAGCCACACTTGGTCAAAATAAGATTTCTTACCAGCGAGAGAGGGAAACACGTCAAACCCGTGATTTTCACTCACGGACCTGGTGGGTCTTTAACTGTTTAAGACTCCCTATAAGATGTGACTGAAAAAATATTCACCCATTTCCCCCCCTTCATATCTGGACTACTGAGTGTCCACCTCCCTATGAGACCCTTTCTGGCTCAATTTTCAAGGCCTTGTGTTAATAGGGAGGGTCCACTGTATTCAGTCACTGCTGGGTAGAGAGCTTATTTTGTAAAGCCACAAAAGTGAATCTATACAACTGTTGCTTGGAAAGAGAAGAGGGGCATTGGATGAGGGTGAGAAATAGAGAATGGAAGGTGGAAAGGCAAGGAGGGGGGTGGGGTGGGGGGGGGGGGGGAGGGTTTAGGATCCAATGACAGTGAATAAATGAGAGGAAGAGGGACAGAGATATATACTGGAGTATGCATCAACTTGAGAGAGCGAAAGAAGCAATGTGTGTGTGTTTCAGAGAGAGAGAGAGAGAGAAAACGTAAACTTTATTTTCCCAGAGAGAGAGAGAGAGAGAGAGAGAGAGAAGAGAGAGAGAGAGAAAACTTAAACTTTATTTTCCCAGAGAGAGAGAGAGAGAGAGAGAGAGAGAGAGAGAGAGAGAGAGAGAGAGAGGGGGGGGGGGAAGGATGTCAGGGAGAGAGAGGTGTAACAAACACATATGTATGACACAGAAATATACAAAAATGCAAGACGTAAATAACCTATTCCTGAAATCTTTAAAATCCACCCAAACGCATGAACTCCTCAAAATCTTCCAAGCTGAAAACAGCCAACAGGAAATCCCAGAGCCAAAAGGTCACAGTTAACGACCGACTCGACAAAATCGACCCCATGCAAAATCCGCTCATTGCAACCCCAGTCACAGGTGCCGAGGTGAATGTCGCAGTTTCCACCAGCATACCAGGTCACATTGGGGGTCAACTCCATGCCCATGTCAATCAGGCTGACACTTACTAATTGTATGCGTCTACATCTTATAAACTTTCTTTGGCTGTCAAGTAAATCACTGTCTGTCACCATAATTCAATGACGCAGCTAAATGAGTGTGCATAATAGAGACTGATTGTATGTATTTAACAAAATGTACTGATGCCACCATAATTCAATGACGCAGCTAAATGAGTGTGCATAATAGAGACTGATTGTATGTATTTAATGAAATGTACTGTATGCCACCATCATTCAATGACGCAGCTAAATGAGTGTGCATAGAGACTGATTGTATGTATTTAACAAAATGTACTGTATGCCACCATCATTCAATGACGCAGCTAAATGAGTGTGCATAGAGACTGATTGTATGTATATATTAACAAAATGTACTGATGCCACCATCATTCAATGACGCAGCTAAATGAGTGTGCATAGAGACTGATTGTATGTATTTAACAAAATGTACTGATGCCACCATCATTCAATGACGCAGCTAAATGAGTGTGCATAGAGACTGATTGTATGTATTTAACAAAATGTACTGATGCCACCATCATTCAATGACGCAGCTAAATGAGTGTGCATAGACTGATTGTATGTATTTAATGAAATGTACTGTATGCCACCATCATTCAATGACGCAGCTAAATGAGTGTGCATAGAGACTGATTGTATGTATTTAATGAAATGTACTGTATGCCACCATCATTCAATGACGCAGCTAAATGAGTGTGCATAATAGAGACTGATTGTATGTATTTAACAAAATGTACTGATGCCACCATCATTCAATGACGCAGCTAAATGAGTGTGCATAGAGACTGATTGTAATTTAACAAAATGTACTGATGCCACCATCATTCAATGACGCAGCTAAATGAGTGTGCATAGAGACTGATTGTATGTATTTAACAAAATGTACTGATGCCACCATCATTCAATGACGCAGCTAAATGAGTGTGCATAGAGACTGATTGTATGTATTTAACAAAATGTACTGTATGCCACCATCATTCAATGACGCAGCTAAATGAGTGTGCATAGAGACTGATTGTATGTATTTAATGAAATGTACTGTATGCCACCATCATTCAATGACGCAGCTAAATGAGTGTGCATAGAGACTGATTGTATGTATTTAATGAAATGTACTGTATGCCACCATCATTCAATGACGCAGCTAAATGAGTGTGCATAGAGACTGATTGTATGTATTTAATGAAATGTACTGATGCCACCATCATTCAATGACGCAGCTAAATGAGTGTGCATAGAGACTGATTGTATGTATTTAACGAAATGTACTGATGCCACCATCATTCAATGACGCAGCTAAATGAGTGTGCATAGAGACTGATTGTATGTATTTAATGAAATGTACTGATGCCACCATCATTCAATGACGCAGCTAAATGAGTGTTTAGTATATAGTATATAGTATATTTTAGTATAAAACAAGCTGGAAAAAGCAAAATACCTGGAAATGTCCACGATGGGACAGAGAAAAATCACTCGGCCGCGGATCGGCGGATGCCAAGTTGCAACTTGGCGCCATCGCGATCAATTTTGACTTCATTTTCCGTTGAAAACTTCAAAATTCTCACATCATCATATTTTCCAGTGATAATATAATCTAAATTGACTAATTTCAAGCCCTAATTACAATCTCTACCATTAAAAAAACTGCCTGGAAAGCTCTTCGAATCGACAGTAAAAGTCTGGCCGCCAGTTGCTCAGTCCCAAAATAGATCGACCAAAATAAAAACATTATTTCGCCCCTTTAACCAATGAAAATGCAGCATTTAATGCATGTGACGTCAAGCACAACCCCTTTTCTGATGACGTAGCGTGTTAGGTACACGTTTCTGTCAACCCTTGCGTCTTTTCCTATGAACGGAAACAAATAATAGACGGTTTTTCGAAATCCCGGAATTTTCAGCGTTCACCCGGAATTTACTATTTTACCCGGAATTTTAGCAAATTTCCGGAATAATTCCGGCTAAACCGGAATGGTAAACAGGTCTGTGCACGGGTCTGAGTCTGGGAAAAAAGTATCGCCTTATAGTCCGAAAAATACGGTAATATCAGTTATGCATAATTGCTGTGCAGTACTGTTACCTGACAACTACTTGTTGATTTAAATAAATGACCAGATAAAAATGAAATTAAATTATACCAAAGGTAAAACAACCTAAGAAAACAAAAATAGTTTCATGTCTTTTCCTTGAGGTCTTAACAAAATGTTGAGTACTGGTAGCATACAGTCATGAATGGGTTCTAGTCAAAGTCAAATAAAAAAAAGTTAACACAGTTCTTTTCATTACAAAATTTACACACTAAGAAATATACTATGATGCAAGTCTTGTTTATTGTCCGGGCCCCTATTGTCATATTTGAAATGCATTATAAGCAAATGCCTGACAAACACACAATCAAAAATCCACTTTAGATTTAAATCTGTCTATCACGCACAAGCAAATGAATTCAAACAGGCACACAGAAAACAGAGAGAGCGAGAGAGCAAGAGAGCAAGAGTGAGTGAATGAATGATTTGTTTTTGTTTTTTGTTAAGGCTTTACGAGAGGCCTTTCGGCCAGAGAATGAATGAGAGAGATTTAGAGAATAGAGAGAGAGAGAGAGAGAGAGAGAGAGGGAGAGAGAGAGAGAGAGAGAGAGAGAGAGAGAGAGAGAGAGAGAGAGAGATAGAGAGAGGCACAGAGAGAGAGAGAGAGAGAGAGAGGAGGGAGTTTACAGTGCAACATATAAAAAATGTAACAAACACAAACTCACATTTGCTTTTGGTTACATTGCATTAATATAAATAAAAACAATCAAACTTGGAGTGGACCCAATGTTTTAACGATTAGTTCGAAAAAAGTTTTCAAGAAGTAAATTTCGAGTGCAGTCCTGATGAGAAAAAAAATCACAAATGCGACAGTGCCTAATTTCATGCATTTAACATAAAACAGAAAAAAGAAAAGACAACAAAGAAGTTGGCACAAACAGGCAAGGTTACAGATCTAACATAGACACACACACACACCACTAAAAAACTAGACAGTCATGGAAGAGTGAAAATATAAAGAGAAAGCTGAAAGTACAGTTGTCAGTATATTGACAAACCACACAGGAATGTTCTTTTTCTGATTGTCACTCGTTTAAACATTTTCATTATGCTAAAACCTCAATGTTACAAATAAACTCCAAATCCAGCCTTTTTACTTTCCATATATCAACAGATCACCATGACTTGAAATTACCAAATCTAAGATGACCAGACCATGACAACAAAAATACTAGAAGGCATCATTTAAAGTAATCAGGCAGAAAAAACACCAACCAAAATGCAACAGAACGTTCCAAAAAGCTTTGACTGGGCTGGTGGTGATATTTCGTTTGTAATTAAACACTTTTCAACAACACAGTGGGCACTTGAAAATGCATGACAGATTACCATGTGGAGCATAATTCAGAATAACCACCTCCCTACACAAATAACCTTTTCAATTTTTTAAAAGAATTTCTGTGCATTCGTTACACTTATAGAAGAAACTTCGTCAATGTTCGAACATAACATTTTTAATTCAAGAACCGTATTATTTGGATTATAATAAGGATTATTATAGGGTGCACATCCAAAATTTTACACAAAACTCAGATGTTGTTTTTATATTTTCTTACTATATCATCAGTGTCATGGTATAAGGTGCAGGGGTCTCAACCTGGGGAAAAAGTATCGACTTATATACTGGTCTCCAAAATTTAAGGGCCGGAAGAACGATCTTCTCTCTTCTGACTTGGAGGCATGCTTATTGAGAGCTCTGGTTGCCGCCCTTAAATAAACACACGGTCAAGGGCCTGAAAGCTAAGTCGCTTCCCTTCACTACAGTCATGCCTTGCAGCGTGCAATAGGCAAGAAACTGACTGCATCAGCCCTGATTCTTCAGCGAAAAGAGACCAAACTTTCGTGAAATTCTCGTGAATTTGCCACATTTTAAGCGTACCTGAAAACGCTGTTGCTGTACTGCAATGTCTGCAAAACTGGTTCAGGCACGTGCAACAGGAAGGAAAGTTATTGAGTAGCCTAAGTTTTGCCATTTTCTTCATTGTTGTCTTAGTGTACAATAAATAGATATCAAGCTACTGAAAACAGAAGCCGGCCCTTGACTTTTGGAGACCAGTATAGTAAAGAAAATACAGGTAAGCTGGTAATTTTGGAATCAGTGAAAACAGAATTCCAAGTACCAGATCATTCACCCTTGCATCTGACATATTCAACAATTCACATGACAAAGAACGATTCACAGCATCAGTACAGTGTACACATGAAAATAACTGTGATGACAAAGAAAAATGTTGGATGATTCACAGCACCAAAGTGAAGTGTAAAAATTAAACTCACAGAACTGTGACACAAATTGCACTGATTTAACAACACCCAGTTACCTTTTCCATTTCAGTTTGCTTTTAGAAGATGAAAAAAAAGAAATAATTAAAATCACACTTAACTGGCAATAACATGCAAGTGTACATTTACTGAGACAAACAAACAATATACAACAGTACTGATTTTTATTTTCTCACTCAAATTCTCCTCTCTTCTCTTAGTCTTACGCACAAACAACAATTCCTGTCAGGGTTTTTTAAATGCAACACATATTCATCCTCATGCATATTTATTATCATTCATGGACCTGCATGCATAAACGCAAACAAAACGCTCATTCATTCACACACACACATACCCTCACCCCACCCCTACCTTCTCCTCACACACACACACACACAGACATGGGATCATTTGAAACAAAGCCTAGTGAGCAACACCCCTATCTTCTCCTCTCTCTCTCACACACACACACACACACACAGATAGGGTGGCTTGAGGTAACGCTTTCGCCTCGTTAGCAACACCCCTATCTTCTCCTCTCTCTCTCTCACACACATACACATGGGATCGCTTGAGGTAACGCATTTGCCTAGTGAGCAACACCCCTATCTTCTCCTCTCTCTCTCACACACACACACACACAGAGATAGTGTGGCTTGAGGGTAGCGCATTTGCCCCGTGAGCAAGACTCCGTGACCGGAAAGGCAATACAATGCAATACAACCCCCCCCCACCCCACCCTGCACACATGAACACTCACCCAGAGTAGACAGGGGAGCGGTCCACGGGCACATTGTCAGGGTCGAAGGTGGTGCTGAAGGAGGACCCGCTGTAGGAGGAGTAACGCTGTTGGTCCCCGCTACCCGCTGCGGGACGCCCGTCCACCCGGGGTGGGGCCGCGCTGTACGCCTGCGTGAATGACTGGCTCACCATCTGGGCCTCCATGTAGTCCTGTTGGTAGAGTACCGGTATCAATATGAATAATAAGAACATGAGTGCGAACAGTTAAACCGTAATCAGTCAGACTTTAGGCCTAATCGTCAATCTGATGGGGGTGGTCACATTGTAGCGACAGTGAAATTGACACATTCTCACATACGCATGCATTAACATACACATGGCATGTAGTTTTGTTGTTAGAATTGGAATATGAAAATGAATAGTTATATCAGGTTTTTTTAATAGTCTAAACCCCTAATTGATGGGGGTAGTTACATTGTAGCTACATAAACATTGACACATTCTCACCTACGCATGCATAAACATGGCATGGCATGTAGTCCTGTTGTTAGAATATGAATAAGAATAAGATTCGTTTCATCAGAATTCTTAGCCTAATTGACCTTATCTGATTGACCGGTTACTTTTTTTTAGCTACACAAAATCGACACATTTTCACCTACACATGCAGTGATGCATAAACATAGCATGGGAAAATAGATAGTTCACATAACAAACATTACATCATGCATAAATGTGTACACTAAGACTAACATTAAGTTGTCCTGTTGTAAGATAAAGGGGAGTGGGAGGGGAGGCGGAGAGAAAGGGGCTGATTTGCTTGGTCAGATATCAGTTTTGTGCTAAGCAATAAGAAAAGAAAAAAGGCCCATTTTGCAACATTGCTCAGGGCATGATTAGGGAAGCCACTCATGCCTAAAACAAACACAAAATTAAAAACATTCTTGCTCAGCAAATTTTCAATTTTTTTACAATAACAATTTTAGATTTGGATTAAAGTAAGGGTTAGAGGATGCAATAGGGATAGGGTCACATCAGTCAATTTAAAAAAAAGAAGAAAGAAGCCACAATCTGTAGAGTAACATTACTTTCATTGCTTCTTGGTTCAAACCTGCAGCACTTTTGTTGGACATTTTGCAAGCTCATGGGCAAAGAGCTGTATCAATAATGGTCAGAAATAAATCATGTACCCCTCCTCTTCCCTCTCAATGATAATTAAGTGCATTCATCTGAAATATGTTATTATTTATTTGTACTACAAACAGTTTGTTGGCCAGGAACAGAAACTTCATCCAATAATCTACATTTGGTAAACAACATATATAATGACAAACATACACAACATTCTATAATACTTTGATCATAATTATCATGGCATGACAACACCTTTTTGCTGCTACTCAAAAAAGGCAATGGCAGAAATTTGTTTAACACAAATTTATATGGTCTCACATGCTCTTAGATTCTTTTTGCTCTTGAAGCAAGTCTATGTAGCAAGAGGCAACTACATTATTGTGTACACCAACTACATGTATTAAGTACTGACATACACAGAGGACTAAATTGTTTCACTGACCTAATGAATTCAAAGAAAACAGACATGAATAAACAGAGCAAAATAACAAAAAGCTTAAACAAACTTTACATGAAAAACAAAATTGAAAAAAAGCAAACAGGCGAATATACAAATAAACATCTAGCATGAAAAGAAGAAAATAAAATGCTCAAAACAGTCCTGCCAAAGAAACTTTATCTTTATGTACAAAGTAAATAATAAATAATATTGATAATGTATATTTTTTATATGACATTAATTAAAAAGAAAACATTAAACAATAAATATTAAACAAGAAAACAAACAACCAAAGAGCTAACGCGAAGTAGCCTTGCACATCCACACCCACAACACACCACCACACACTGTCAGGACACACACGCGCACACGCGATTGCACAAACAGATGCATGAACACACACACCCACACACATGCCCACCCACCCAGACGCATGAACACACACACATGCGTGTACTTCCACATATCTTTTTTTTTTCAAATGGAGAAAATCACATGACAATCAAATAGAATACTACCATCGTATGTTGACAAAATCATCTTTGGCTTAAAAAAAGAAATAAATAAATATATTATTCTATATTATAATATGATGGGCAGGAATGCAATAGCTTGTTGGTGAAAGGGGAGAACAAAATGAAAAGGAAAGGAGCTGTAAAAGCGGGGAGCATAAAGAAACCACCCAGACATCCAAACAAACCTTTGTCTCTTTTCTGTTAAAAGTGTATATCTTTCGGGAACATTTCTCTACAGTTGTAAAGTTTTGTGCATAAAAACATGCAGTCATTTCAACTGAACTAAATATAAACATCAGTAATGAAAATGAGCAACTTGATATAAAAATGTTTTTTATTATGAATTTCAGTGCATACATGCACAAGAAAATAACATAAAATTAAAATAAATGATCAAAATCAATGAAATATCAGGAATTATCAAGCATGTATTCACGCATACACACACATATATACACGCACATATATACACGTGCGCACACACACACACACACACACAGACATGATTGCATCCACATTGTATGGGGACAAAACTGTTTTGTATTTTGATGTCATATTTTCTGATACCTATTCCATGTCACCTCATAACCAGAGAAATGATGGCAAACATTTTACCAATCACTTTCTTACATTACTGTTACGGTTACAACCAACAGATGATGCTACAGATACACCACCATTTTCAAATCACAATCCGGATGCTACTTTACAGTCTTAGCCCAACACCCAAACACAAAAATAAGAAAGCATGTCACAACCAACTCCTGCTAGTAAATATCAGCAACCCGTCTATTCTAAGTACAAGCACAGCGTAAAAAAACTGCAAATCTGCAAACTCAGGCTCATTTATTGTAGAAGCATTATCTACATCCAAAGAAACTTCTATAAAACTTGGATATTCTTTCACGCCAAACATGTTAATACTAACCCAACCCAATGAAGGGAAAAAATAGGGAAGGATGGTGTAATGATAGCAAACACCAAGGAAAAAGATGAAAGAAAACCCAAATAATATAAGATTTGAAAAAGGTAATATTGAAAGAGAGGATAGGGCAACTGTAGTAGCTGTAAACTTTTGGCCAGCTGATATAATAACAATGATTAAGTTGACATTGGTTTAACACGGTATGACAAACTATGCTAAGGAACAATACAGCAATTATAACTAAGCTGCAGAGAATGAACTGACACCAATTAGCTACGCCAGGGTACAATAAACCGACCCAATAAACTGTATCATGGTGCAACAAACCATGCAAAATATTTTGTTTTAGCCAGGTTGTATCAAACATGACACTACCTCGAGTAACACAACATGGACAAAAAAGCCTGTCCACTTTGCTCAAGCAGATTTAATCTGGATAATTGCATCATTGCATCTTCTTATTGGTAGTTAGTTATAAACTGACAACAGTAGCATTTTAATAAGCAGAACTTGCCATAAGAATTTTAATCCTCTATTGTTGATGAATCGATTGTAAAGCGCTTTCGTCTCATTTGAGGTAAAGCGCTATATAAATGTACTATTATTATTATTAATTTTGAAGTGCGACTTTTTTTTTTTAACGCTTCTCGGCCTTTTGGCTGGGACAGTGATTCAGGAACATAAATTTTTGTTTATACCCTGGTTGGTTTGTTCAGCCCGTCATACATGGCGAAAGCCGATACGTGACGTTAAACTGAACTTCCATTATTATTTGAGCTATCCCTCCTTAGCACTGTGCTGTTACTGTTAGTATTTCAGAGGATATCCATCGGCAGCAGCCTGGCATTGAACAGAAAATTGTTTCCTTTCTCAAGCCAACATACAGATTTGTATAAAGGTTATATTTGTGGGGGTTGAACAGCTGCAATACTGCTTTTATGCTATTGGTTATCCTTTTTCATATCTTTTCAAACCCATATTGTCATCTTTGGTAGTCTAGAAAGAAAAGGGACGATGGCTAATCAAATCAGACGCCTATAGAAAAAATCTTATGACTTATGAGTTACATAATAACAACTTGTGACAAATAGTTCACTATTACTGAAGGTCGTCAACTGAACTCATTGATAATACACATTGAGAGAATGCTGTGACTGGCTGTATTCACGCAGAGTTTGTGGATAAAGGGGTCAGCTTCATTCCTTGACTGCCAACGTATTACGTACTGACCTGATAACATCACTGATGATGTTATCAGATGAAGAGGAATAACCCTGATATGCTGCTTTTGCCATAACACAGTCAAGAGAGTTATATCCCAAGACCATTTTGTCAGATTGTCAGTTGTCTTTTTTATGGCATGATTTGCCCAATGATTTTTTCTTTAATTTTCTCTGGTAGTCAAGGGGTTAAATTCTGCATCAGCAAACTGTTACTCAGAACAGACAGGACATAATGATTCAACTGCTGGTAAGCCTGTTCAAATAAAGCTACTAAAAGAAAGCAAAGCCTTTTTAGAATCAGTTTTCATTTGCTAACTATTGAAATACATTTAGCAATATAGCACAAGAAAAAACACAACAACTCTACAACTAGATCAGTAATTAACATAGGATACTTTGAAGCTTAGCACAAATTGAAAAATACAGGACAGCACAAACCTACCAATCTCATCTACTGAATACTGAAAGTTCACACAATTTTTCCTGAAAAGCCAAGGACCTTTCAAGAAAACATATAATGATGGAAAGTTCTTAGTAAACAGCTACCAATATGTTAGTACATGTATATTACTTTTGTTGTAAATATGTAGCGAAAACAAGATGCTAATTACTAAAAAAAGGAAAAGAAAAGTGGTCTCCCTATATTTGCATCAGATAGTTTTCCCACATAAAGTATCAGCACCGTGACCCCATCCACAGGGTATGCTTGCAGAGGGGTGAAGCAAAAAGCAAAAGGAAGCAATGAATAAAGACAAAACCACTGTGGGGACCCCAAACCTGGGTTTGATTTCAAAGCTATACAGCATGACTATTGATACAATCAAGCGGAGGTTAGGATGTGGCGCTAAGCAGCAGGGCTCGTCTTGAAGAAAAACAATTACTTGGCTCTGGGGAGGAATTCGCCGCCTGCCTATGTAGGGGGTCAGACTGATGTTCTTGTACTCTGGTCCCGAGGCAGTGATCAGCTGGATATTTTTCAGCTCTGACACTGACATGGCCGTTGGTCCCACATTCACAAAGTCAGCCTTGGTGATGGGCACAGAATCATCGGGTAAGATCCGCACGCTCTCCGCATCAACGCTCCCCGAAGCGGAACCCGAGCCGGTGCGCGTGCCAGCGTACACAACTCTGGCCCATTCTGGCGTGGACTCTGCTGTGGACATCTGGTCCGCTTTCTCCGGATCATAGCCAGCTGGTGACCCCCCAGGAGATTCCACCCCCCTTGGCTGAGACCCCACAGGAGCCACAACATTGGCCCTGATATCCGACGGATCCACAAAACCAGCTTGAGGCCTGCCATTGCTAATGGGCTGCGCATTGACAGGCTTGGCTGTGCTGCTGTAAAACTCTGTGGAATCAGGCCGGTCTTCAAACGCGTTAGCCGAGCCATTGTAGGCCGGCTCAGATCGAAAGGGTTTTCCCGCACCGTCAAACGGCTCCACACCGTTGGTGTCAGGACGAAAAGAATTATCTGAGCCGACATTAGACTCGGCAACGACAAACTCTGGCTGTTGGGCTTTGGCGGTGTCAGTACTATAGGGGGTGACAGTGAGCGAGGCGGGCTTCATGGGTTTGGCTGAATCAATGTTGGAGGAGGAGTCTCGCCACAAAGGGGCAGCGCCCTCCACCGCTGCAAAGTGGCTGGCCTGTGTGGGATACAGCTCCGTGGCTACAGCCTGAGGCTTCTACAACAAAACAGGGGCACACAACACATGCAAACCAACCAACCATGCAAACAAGGTGAAGAGGGAGAACATATCAATTAAACAACGAAAAATCAACACAATTTGTAAACTAAGTATAAAAAAAAAGTTAAATAAAATGAATAAAGAGATGGGAGAAGGCACAAACATAATAAATCATACATTATAAGCACAAAACTGAACTTTATCAGCAAGTTCTGCTTCATGCATCAGTTTGTGTGTGAGAGAGGAGCAAAACTGGGAGCAAAAGGGGATGTGTGACTCAGAGAGATGGGAGAGGGAGGGGGTAGATGGAGAGAAAGAGGAAAGACGGAGAAGAATACAAGAGGAGGGAGGGAGAGGAAAACGTATAATGTTCTTAATGTTTTTATATTCACTTGTATCGACTCTAAATATGTCCAACTTCTTGCGAAGCATGATTTGTTGTCCATTTTTACTTAGCTTTGTTTCCATTTTTAATGCATGCAAATGTGTTTTCTTGTTTGTATTGTGCTTGTACGAGACCACACAGTAATTTCTCCTAACGAGATAATAAAGTATTTTTGACTTTGACTTTGACAGTGATTCAATGAATGTGTATGCGTGTGATGTGTGAATTTATGACCGAAAGAGAGAGGGGGAGAAGAGAGGTAGGGAGGGAGCAAGCGTCTTTTGTGAAGATTAATTTTCATATAAAATTACTCATACACCATTACTAATGATATCAGCCAGTTTAAAAAATAAATCAGATATATTATCTGAGACAGGATGTGCAGTAAAAGATCACTCATTGTAGTATGTACTGGTACCAACCAAAAACTACAAGAGGATTTTAGCATGGATACGTCCAGATTAATAAACTGACGTGGGATCATTCGTCAGAACAGGACAGTTTGAAAGTCAAAAGGACATCTGGTGAAAGCTACGCGTGAGTAGTATACTTATGTTTGAGAGAAAAGGTTAAAATCTTCTTCATTAAGTTCAAAAGTTGTTATCAGGATTAATGAATAAGTGGAAAAACCAAGTTAGTTGTCAAGAAGGTTTTAATCAACTTTGTGATCAAGGAAGAACAGATAAAAAAACCCACATGCACTTCATGTCAATGCCATTGCTCAAAAGATGCAACAGCAATTAGGAATGTTTTCTTTTTACTTAATTACAATTATAGTCTTCTAGAATTAATGTTCTGTGAAAATAAGGAAGTATCTGGTTTATACATCTGTCAAATCCCACAATAAACGGAATATCTGAGTTATACATACTTAACAGACTAGGTTTAAAACTTTGGAAGTTCTACACTATCATAAACCCAAGTATAAATGGGAATATGTCATCTATGTACTAAACAGATACCTTGATACATAGAAATACCAGTACACTACACTCTGTATATTACTTCCTTTTTTTGTTTAGGGATTTAGCACATTTTATCACATAAGGGAAAATCTGCTAGATTTTCCTTAATAAAATGGTCATGGTATAAACTCCTTTATCTGTAGCATGACAGAGTTAAAAAGAATTACCCTGTGTCAGTTTAAACATGAAAAATCTCGTAGTTAGAATGTTCTAAATCCTTCCAACATGTAATATGCTTTCAAGTTTATGACATGCAAAAAGCTGCAGACAATGCACTTACAGTATAAAGATCTACATGTGCATTCAATTCTAAAGCACACTACTTGTGTTGTTCAAGTCTGTTTTTGATATTCAGAGATAATGCAAACAAAGCTCATCACATGCAACACATTCTGAATCTAAACTGCCTGTATTTGGGTAATGTTTTCAAATGCTTGACACATGATAGTTTGTGAAACATATCAAATGACTGTGCTTTATATAGAGTAAATCTTCCAAACATAACTCATCACATGCAACACAAAATATTTCAAACACAACTCATCACATGCAACACAAAATCTTCCAAACAGAACTCATCACATGCAACACAAAATCTTCCAAACAGAACTCATCACATGAAACACAAAATCTTCCAAACAGAACTCATCACATGCAACACAAAATCTTTCAAACACAACTCATCACATGCAACACAAAATCTTCCAAACACAACTCATCACATGCAACACAAAATCTTCCAAACAGAACTCATCACATGCAACACAAAATCTTTCAAACAGAACTCATCACATGCAACAGATTCTGAAACCCCAATCGTTTGTCTCTATATAGTGAGCTTTTTAAACAGGACCCATTACAAGCTACAAGCTTCTGAAAGCTTAATTGCCTGAGCAGGAGATAAGTTAGCTAGTTACCTTCTTTAAGACAGCGTCGTCTGACACATACTTCAACTCATCATCATATTCATAATCGCCTATGCTGTCTTCCACTGAGCGCAGGGGCTGCTGGGACACGTTGAGCGAGTCTCGGCCCAGAGTGGAATAGCCGTCACCGAACACACTGTCATTGTGAGACTTGGACGCCTCCTGTGTGTGTGTGCACAGGAGGTAAACAGCGCACAGAAAAACAAACATCAAAAGCAAAACATAATACACAAAAACATTTAACATCAACTTTTAAAAAAGCAAAAATAAAATAATAAAATTGCAACATGCAGTAACTTTTTTTTCAGGAACAAATCTGAGACAGTTTCAGTGGTCTGAGAATCCCTGTGAAATACGAGTAATATGATTCAAAACGTTTATATACATCTGTCAATCTCTTTGATTCTGCCTTTTCCCTTTACTTATTGTCATCTACTATCTTTCTGCCTTACTGGTTCTAGAAATTCTTACAAAGATTTTCTCCAACCGAAGACGAATATGCTGGGCCTATTTCTTAGTAATAGTTAGGCGCATAATGCACCTGTGCGCATATGACAGGAAATTGTCTGAGCGATCGACGACCAAGAATAAGAATATAAAGTTCAAAGTAAGCATTTATTTGGCAGGTGTAATTGCCAATCTGCATCCCGATTATGAAGTCATTCATTCTAACCAACCTCCCCCACCCCAAATAGAACAAATGCAAATATATTTTAAAAAATGTAAATCAAAGCTCACGTCTTAAACTACCAACTGAAACAAAGGACAAATAAGCAATCAACAGATTTGTTCCAAGAAAAAAAAGTATTACAAAAAAGCAGAACATTTAACGTGAGAATGAAAATTTGTTTTCAAACCGGTGAAAAGAAGTAAAACCACTGCAATAAAAGCATGTAAATATATATATCTCACAACATTCAGTGCCATATACCAATTAAACAATAGCTAGAATAAAACACATGTATAACAAACAAACAAAAAGAATGACGAAACACACAGGACTAAAAAACCTGGAGGCAGAGATACAGTATATCACTACAGAGATACATCACTACTAAATGCACAACAAGCACAACATTCAAAGGAAGTAGAGACAAACAAAAATGACAGCTCAATGAATTGCTTAACTTGAACATTTTACCATTTAGCACTAAAACAAGGTGCACCATTCATTTTCACCGCCAAGTGCTTGCATTCTCTTGATGCGTGTGGTTTGCAAACATTATTCAAGAAGCAGTGGTATCTACATGTACCTAACATGCAGCAAGTTCGCAAACTGTTTTCATTTGTTGTAGCTAAACGAAAAGCCTATGCCACAGCATGCAACAGAGTGTAGACCTTTCCACATGCAATACCATTGCATTATTCAAGACCCTAATGCATTGCATTTCAGTTTTACTCGCTATTCACCGGTAGTTTCAAATGAACTACAAACATCTACCTTCACTTTAAAAAAAAAGGGCAATGACAATGAATGTCAAATTATTCCATTTCGCTGCCTCAGCCTGATGCCTTCCTCGAGATTTACCTTTCTTTTGTAACGACATAATCATTATCGACTTGACAGATGTGCCAGTGACTTTTTTTTTTATCATTCTCTTATTTTTTAGGTTTTCAAGATACTGTCCATCATACTAATGTTAATTTAGATACTGTCAACAATACTAATGCTACATTTATTATTCAAATCTGTAATCTGTAAAAAAGAAAGAAAAAAGAAGTTACTTTTTAATTGATTTAAAAAAATCTTGTTTGAGTTGTCAGTTTTTGTTTGTAATTTGGATTGTATTCCTACTAACACAGGGTTCCCACCCTTCAGATCTTTTACAATATAAGGACCTTATAAGCACCATTTCACTTCTCATAAGGATGCAAACAGTCTTGCTTTCTTCATGAGAACGCGGCAACGTTGTCGACCGGTTACTTCTGGTCAGGCTCATTGAGCGAGTTTGGTGATTTACCTCCCTTGTTATGTCGTCTGCTCCACTTCCACTTCATTCTGAACGCGATTGGACGCAAATGCGGTCAAAATCTGTCCTTTTTCAAAGGTTTAAGACTAAATGTGCACACATCGGATTTTTGTTCATCCTTTGCACAAAAATGATTGACTTTTTGTTATCCATAAGGACCTAAGGTTAAATATAAGCACCTATAAGGCCTTATGAGGCCCATCCACAAATATAAAAACCTATAAGCACCTGCAAGGACAGTGGGAACCCTGTAACATGAGTACTTTCAAATCATTTCGAATGTTGCATACTACATTGATCAAGGAAAGTCACTGATATCTAAGAAAATCAAACTTGGCGAGCTAGTCAAAGTGTGCACATTAATGTTGGTGGTTTGATAAAAGGTTGGAGTATATGTAAAGGGATGGGTTGTGTGTGAAAGAGATGAACATTTGACGAAGGACAGACATCATATTTGAACAACACAGCTTATCCACTTTCTCTCCGATGGCAGTTAGAAGACATGAATCAACGAGATGAGTCGCCAACACATGTTTTTTTCTTCTTTTTTGCTTTACCTTGTCCTTGGGCGAGAGTGTTTCGCCCTGGTAATATCTCATTTCTGCCTCATAGTCAGGGCCGTGGTCTAGGTAGGAGGGATAGTGCATGGCCGCTCCAATCTCACTAACTTGGTGCCCCCGGTGAGCGAGCTCCCGAGGGTCGGTAGCAGGATACCGATAGACAACATCCTGGCACAACGCCACCACAGATAGAGAGAAGCATAGAGAGAGAAGACAGAGAGAGAGGAAAAGGAAAGGGAAAAAGAGAAAGCGTAAACAAAATTGGTAAGCATAAATTAAACTGAAAAGCTTTCTGACTGCATTTTAGGGGTAACACACCCATGCATGAACATTTTATTTATTCTTATATTTTAACGAAAAACTATAGTCAACTACTTTTTGGAGAGAAAAAAATCTCATATATAATATTCAGCAACTTATCAAAACAAAGTAACAAGCGTAACTTTGAGAAAATTCACCACAATCAAACGAGTTTGCAACAAAACAAGAACATGTTCAGCATTGAAAACAAATCACAACTAAACTAAACTAAAACTAAAACACAGCAAAATCACATTGTCAACAGGGGAGCAAATCAGGGGAAAGGATGCCACAGTCTCAAAGTCACAGAGAAAAAGTCAGACTCAATATACAATTTTGATGATTTTTAAATGGAAAGTTTTGTTTGGTTGTTTGTTTGCTGTTAATGAGATATTACACTGACATAAACTTACTTCACATGTAAAGTGCAGGTAAGTATTACAGAGTAGATCAGTGAGTTTCGCTAGAATGTTATATTCATGAAAAGGTCAAATATTTGCTCATATGAGAACGGAGAAAATGGTCCCCCTGGATCAGAAACCATTTAAGGTGAAAGGATGAATCCCTAAACTGTTTTGACAATTAAAAGACCAGTCAGTGTGTCAGTGTGAAACAACCAGGACATACAACTTGTTATTTAAATTGTATTGGCTTCATATTCTTCTAATCTATTCAGTGTATAAATACTTCAGTTGAGATGGAAAAAGTAGCTAGATCTTTTTCACTACATTCAACAGATATCCATCGATATATGACTTGGCAAACGAGAATGGAGTTGAGTTTTTAAATCACAATTGCAGGCTAGTGAACATCTGTTTATATGAGCACAGAGTTTTATATTTGCCAAGCTGTAATAAAATAAAATGAAGACTTTGAGTCTGAGCATCAGCTGCTTTAAACAACAAAATCAGAACTGTATTTAAAGTCAAATTAAGACATCGCTAGAAACTCACAAACAAACTAAACAACTCCACAGCATTCCGATTCACCAAAATGAACAAGTTTAGCTTTGTTCACATACGGTCAACAATACCCAAAAGTGCACGCCACGCCAAACCAAATCAAACGGGATCTACAACATACTAATCATCAACCCCCTCACAACAACCAACAAACTGTCATCCCTTCGTACCCCTCCCCTCTGCTATCGTTTTTTGCAACAAGGTAAAATATAAATCAGAGGGAAATGAGGGTGAGAGAGGTAATGGGGGAAATGCATAGGTAACAAATACCTGCAACTCAACAAAATGCACTCAGTTAAAGCAGGTATAATAAGTAACTGAAACTGAAACGACCAGAAGCGGTTCTAACACAGATTGGCTGGTAGGGGAGGGGGGAAACAGACACAGATAACCACACAGCGTTCCAGAACAGAGCCTACCTTTTCGAAAGACGTGTCCATAGGAGACCCGCTGCCTCCCCTTTCCAGAGAAATGCTGTCCTCTCCTGTAAAAACGAGAAGAAATGGGAGATGTTTTATTGCTGATTATTGGATAAACAAACAATCAAAAAGAAAGAGAGAGAGAGATGGGTGGGGGGTGTTAGAGGATGAGGGAGGGAAGAAAGGTGATAGCAAAAGAAAGAGGTGGGGATGGGGTGAGGTATTTGCGTCTGGGTTTGGGTGGGATATGAAAAATGCACAACAAAAAAGAGAGATATATATATCTATGGAAACGCATGAACAGGTTTTCCATACAGACAATTGTGGAGCTAATGTATTTGACATGCTACCATTATTGAAAAATATTTAAAATTAATAATTAGTAACTGGGTAATAAATGGAAGTGTGTGAAACAATTTCCTTTAACAGTAAGTACCCTCATCTCATTCACACACACCCCAACCCCAGAAAGAGAGAGAGAGAGAGAGAGAGAGAGAGAGAGAGAGAGAGAGAGAGAGAGAGAGAGAGAGAGAGAGAGAGAGAGAGAGAGAGAGAGAGAGAGAGAGAGAGAGAGAGAGAGAGAGAGAGAGAGAGAGAGAGAGAGAGAGAGAGAGAGAGAGAGAGAGAGAGAGAGAGAGAGAGAGAGAGAGAGAGAGAGAGAGAGAGAGAGAGAGAGAGAGAGAGAGAGAAAGAGAAAATAATAAGCACACAATTCCTCATCCTGTACCAGAACAACCAATTATTTTTTCCAATATATAAATCTGTAAGGGAAGAAAGGAGAGAGAGAGAGAGAGAGAGAGAGAGAGAGAGAGAGAGAGAGAGAGAGAGAGAGAGAGAGAGAGAGAGAGAGAGAGAGAGAGAGAGATGTGGGGCAGGGAGGAAAGACATTGACATTGATAATACATGTACATATCAGTAGATAGATAACCAATGCACTCATTTTCACTTTACCAACATCATAAACTAATAACACAAACACCCTTACCTGTTTTTTTCAAAAACTTTTCTGGTTCAGATGTTTTGATTATTTTAATAATCTTATTTACCCCTAAGTGTCATTCACTTAATTTGGTCTGAATGTGCCAGGATAAAGATCTGAACTGTTATTGCCTGTTAATGTTTTATTCAGTGTTTATGAACTACCGATAAATTACAAACAAAATTAAACAAATAAATAAAATACTTTGATCTTTCAACTTAAAAGATAAAGAAAATAAAGACTCTTGCAATGACACACCAGAACTATTTAAATCAAGTTTAAAAATAACAGCAGTACAGAATTGTGAAAACGTCTGCTCATTTCAACTAAAACCCAAATGGCAAGCTATTGAAGTGTGTTCGCATTAAGTCTGAGATTCCAGTCAGCTTATTATAGCTCTTACCAACTGCCACAGCCACTACAGTTACATTTTCTTCAGACATCTTCTTTAAAGACCCCACACGCCACGTGTCACATTCCCTCTTATGCTTGGAAGATTTCTTAAGATTTCTTGCCAGCTATAAGAGGGAAAACACGTGAAAACAATGATTTTGACACGTGACGTGGTGGGTCTTTAAGACATTCAGAACTAATCATCCAATTTCCAACATTATCAGAGCAGTAGCTTAGGCTGTGGCAATATAGGAACACAGTTTTGATTCCACTCAGACAAGCAGGAAAGGACCAACAGTGAAACACACAGACTCTTTCTGGTTCAAAGGTGCTTCTTTTCTTAAACAAGAAGGCACAGTACAAACACAAACAAACAAAGCGCACATAACACACCCAATACAGGGGAACCTCCCTATTGACTCTCTCAACACGAACGACGAAAATGGAGCTTTACGTCCTCTTGGTCTGAATCACACACATATGGGACATTTGTAAATACAAATATGCTGGGAACAATACTGGAGGCAATGCCCGGAGGCAGTACGAAACCAGTAAAGTCACGATTTTTTTATAAATACAGATAGCTGTAGCGGTGACCACGCCTCGGTTAAACCTCATCGGCTACAAAAAATATTATTTATAGAGTTCTCAACACGAATGTACAATGAATTTTGGTGTTTTACGTCCTCTCGACCCGGGTAGGCACATATGGGACATAACACGAATGTACACCATAGCGTACATCTACATGTCTCGCGCAAACGTTCAACACTAGGCAGGTTTGCATCATTACATAAAAATTATTAAAAAAATAATGCTTAACCGCACAGTTTTGAAAATTTGTGGTATTGTTTATAATAATAAAAGCTAGCATATGTTATAATTCCAAAGTAAAATTTTTATTATTAGCAGATTTTAAAAAAACACATGACAAAGACGAAGAGAGGGGTAGTGACTCGTCTTCATTCATTGCCGTCCTAAAAATAGACTAGAAGTCATTTCATTGTTTGAAAACTATTAAGGGACCGTAGAGGAACACTTTTATACCAGTTTGGGTTGCATGGCTTCGCTGAGTTGTGAAGTGTGAATGTTTGAACGCTATGTACGCTATAGCGTACTCTCGTGTTGAACGGTTGTGAAGGGAAGCAATCGGCCAGTGTTGAATGAGCTAAGACCTTCCTTATTACACCTCCCTCTAAAATGTGACCATTTCCCCCTTCATATCCAGACTACTGAGTGCCCACCTCCCTATTAACTCATTCGCATCGCAATGATTCTGAATTAGTAAAAAACCTCACAAATCACTCTAGCCATACACACAAACAAAACAGACATAAACAAAAGGAGAAATGAAGGAAGATTACTGGTTTTTACTTCAGGTTTAGACATAGGGAAGTGGTAGATCAGACTTTTTTTTATATATAGATAAGACTTTATATAGAAAAACTCTCTACAGCAATTATTTCCCCCCCACTTCACACCACTACAAACGCATAGTAAGAGGCAACAGTGTGGTCTAAGGGAGCGAATCGGGTTTAGAAATGACCAAAGTGTGGTGTGCACACAGATTTACTTCCCTTGAAACAAATTCATCAAATGAGAGACTTGGTGCGATTTTTCTCACGCCAGAGGGCATGACGCTCGTGTGGGGCTAATCCTCTCTCTATTATTAGTTGGGGATAAAGAAAGAGAGAGAAACAGTGAGTGGTCCTACCATCACTCTCTCTCTCACTACGCCCAAGTAAGAAAATCGCGTGATAAGCCCCTAGTGCATTGACTGCCCTCTGGCGTGAAAAATATCGCCATAGGTTGACCATTGACAGCTTTATATTATTTTCGGCCATATATGGGTGGAACGACTTGAATGAGTTAAAACCCCTCCCTATTAGTATTATGACCTTTTAGGGCTGATTTTTCAAAGTCTTAAAGGTGGACTGGGACGGATGAGTTTTTGCCAGAAACACGCCGAGATCACCAGAAAGGCAGCCTTTTCAAGGATCGGAACCTCACTTTGCTCTGGTTTCTTAGAAATTAAACCGTCAAAACGGCGATTCTTCCTTGGCGGAGATAGTAGCCATTTTGGATGGGGAGGGTGGAGGTCACTCATTGTGGTTGAAGCGTTTTCTTTTTTTTGTAGTGCAGCAAAAAAAAAAAGGAGCTATTTCCTTTGTTGTGAGCGAAACTCCTTTTGATAAACTGTATACAATTTTGAAAAAAAGAAAAAAAAAGGCTTGTAGTGCGAAACGCCTTCTCTTTGGGTGAAAGAATTTGACATCCAGCACCTCCGCCAAGGAGGAATCGCCTTTGATTTCTGGGAAACCAGAGCAAAGTGAGTGTTGCGATCTCTGTAAAGGGTGTTTTCCTGCTGATCTGGACGTGTTTCTTGCAAAAACTCATCCGTCAGGGTGCCCCTTTAATGATTGAAGTTAATAGGGAGGTTCCACTACAGTATATGATAAAACGCTGGGTAGCTTTTCACCTTTTGTTCATTAAACATAATTAATTCTAAAAACATACCACACTGTGACACACCTTCACCAAATTTGACTATCCCAAACAAACCGTAACCTTTTGTCAGTAAATAAAATAAAAGAATAAGACAAAAAATAAAAGTAAAAGTGAGTGCAGCAACTTTAGTAGGCTCTAATATTAAATCATGTGCACTTCTAACATATTGCTTTCGCTTACATAATGCATGTCAGCATTCAGAAAGAATACTTTAACAAAAATTTTAAATACTGTGGGTACATGCATACTTTCATGTGCTGATGTACAGCAAAAAACAGATCTAAAAGAAAATATAAAGCAAGATTGCAAAGCAGATTTGTGGCTCCCTCATCTTTCTCTTTTCCAGCACTAACAACAACAAAATTCACATAGCAATACTGAGTTGTTCCTTGTTATTCATGGTCTAATTTTTTTTTTATAGGATTCTATTCATAATTGAGAAAAAGCGAATGGGAGAAAAAAAAGTTAAGACGGGGAAAGAGGGAATGGAGAGAGAAATGAAAATGAAAAATGTTTCGTTCATTTAGGCCAAGGCCCCTAATGAAGGGGAGTGTTATACGAAGTAACAAATGGCATAAAATATATAATCCAACATAATTGGTAAAAGATTAGCACTGAAAGTGCATTATGAACTGAGAGAGAGAGAGAGAGAGAGAGAGAGAGAGAGAGAGAGAGAGAGAGAGAGAGAGAGAGAGAGAGAGAGAGAGAGAGAGAGAGAGAGAGAGAGAGAGAGAGAGAGATTGAAGAGAGAGAGAGAGAGAGAGAGAGAGAGAGAGAGAGAGAGAGAGAGAGAGAGAGAGAGAGAGAGAGAGAGATATTGAAGAGAGATGGGGAGAGCGTTAGAGCTAAAGAGAGTTGATTTTTTTCTGAGGGGAGGGGAAGGAGGTGGGTGGAAGGCGTTTAACAAAAGACATTGCCCTTAAACACATTAATACATGTATTTATGTATTAACAGAAGGAAAGGAGAAAAGGAGAGAACAATAGAGATGGTTCGCAGGTGCTAGAGAAACATACACTTCTGCCAACTTCAAACAAGAGTGTTTGCAAATGTTATGAAAGCGACAGGTAATCTTGTTCCATGTTAAAATGTTTCATAAAAAAACATCTTGCAGTTCTCATGCTTGAATAAATACGATGGTCCGTTTTTTTCTTTATATTTCCTAAACTTCGATAGACTTTATTTTTCCTTTGAAGAATAACTGTGATAACAGTTCTATACTCTAGCTAATAAAAACAATGTAAAAAATTATATAGGCAAGTTGCAAACTGTTTTAGTGAGTGAGGCAGTCGAAGCTTGAAAGAAGCATCGTCTTGCTGTGCACTGCTACAGAAGAAAAGTACACTTGAACTGTCAAGTGGACAGGAATATGAAGCAATGAAAAGCTGATACCCATGCCTTCTTCTATAACCCAAAGATGCGTCTCCCACAAGCCCCCCAAACCTACACAATTCGAGGGGTGAATGTTAGAACTATCTATCTGTGGTCTTTATTCCTTTTGAGATAGACCGTTCTGGCAGGCACCCCTCGAAATGTCATCAAAATCACCCTAGAATGGGAGCAATAAAATACATGGCAGCTTAAAAATATAAAAAAGCTATGCAAAAAGAAGCAGTAATACTGACAAAAGATAGAATAGAAAGATAGAGAAAACACCACACACACACATTTATTTATGTATTAACAGCAGGAAATGAGCAAAAGAGAGACAGACAGAAAGATGGCAAGACAAAGAGAGAGAACAAGAGACACAGGAGGGAAGGAGGGTGAGAGAGAGAGAGAGAGAGAGAGAGAGAGAGAGAGAGAGAGAGAGAGAGAGAGAGAGAGAGAGAGAGAGAGAGAGAGAGAGAGAGAGAGAGAGAGAGAGAGAGAGAGAGAGAGAGAGAGAAAAGAGAGAGAGAAAGAGAGAGAGAGAGAGAGAGAGAGAGAGAGAGAGAGAGAGAGAGAGAGGAGAGAGAGAGAGAGAGAGAGAGAGAGAGAGAGGGGGGGAGAGAGAGAGAGAGACACACAAACACACACACAAAGAGAGAGGAGGAAAAGAGAACAGCTGTAACCCATTTGCTACACTTAGGCTACCGCATTGTTAGGACTGCACAAGATAAAAGAGCACATGCTACAACAATCCTTCGTTTCAATATGGTCATTAAGAAAAGTGGATAAACGGCACAAAATACACAAATGCTGAAAATGGGCACCATTTCAGACCCCCTGTGAAACAAAAGCAGCATCTACGGCAAAAAAACAACCCCAGCAAGTTCAAGAAATACATCAACAGGCAACAGCGAATTTAAATAATAAAAATAAAATAAAATAAAAGAAAAAGGTTCAAAGAACCAGTACAAAGCAATGGTCTACAGCATGGTGGTGACATTCTCCCTAATCAGCAGCATTACTCACTCTTACTAGGCTTCAACGCATTGGGCGTTTCTGAGGATAAAACACACACACACACAGAGTTACAGACTGCAAAACAGACCAGACAGCGTAGTAGGTCACACAGTAGAACAGCAAACGCAGGCATTAACCCTTTCACCGCCAATGTCGCATTTTAGCACCACAATGGTTTAACACCCATGTCACTAAAAGGCATCAAATCTAAACCTGTTATCCAAAGACCCTATTTTCTTAATTTTGGGGGGTAAGGATAGGCCTAATGTTACATATGTCACCAAGGAATTCGCAGTATTGCAGAAATGTTATTTTTTCTACCCATTTAAGTTTAATGGTATTTTGGGGCTGAAAAATGGCTGGCGGCGAAAGGGTTAAACCTGAACCACAGCAACAAAACCAAACTATCAAAACACCTGTAATTCACACTGGGATAAAAACAACAACAAATCCACAAGTTTATCAAAAAGAAGGCATACAAGGAGTGGCCACAAAGGTGTTATAATATTAACAACATGAATACAAACTAACTAAATGAAACAAATTATGTACATTTACAAACAAATCGCAGAACACCTAGATAAAAATAAAGTTTTCTGCATGCGCAATTGGAAAACAAATGTTGTTCTCTCGTTCACCCTCTCTTTATTTCGTCATCTTCCCAAATGGAAATTCTCTTGGTCAATATGTATGACACAATTCTTTTGTATTTATATCACATGTGAAATGCAAGGATTTAAATATTTACCTAAGTACATTTCCGAAGAATTTTTTTTTTTTGCCCGATTAAAGAATCAAGGTTTCAGTGTTTGAGTGAGATTGAAAAGAAAAATTCAGAAGTCATTTCAGAAACATTTTCTTTGCCCGATTGAAGAATCAAGGTATATGTTTCAGTGTTTGAGATTAAAAAGAAAAATTCAGAAGTCACCCTACAATAGGACACTACATCTTTGGACCTGTTTGTCAATTAGAAAACACAAAACAAATGTTGCAAATTAAAAAATAAAATAACATTTAAACAGAGTTGAAAACCAGTAATCTCAAATGCAATTGATAGGACAAGATTTCTAGGATTAGTTTGTGTGAAACATATTTGAAACGCCTTTTTCCTTCCATTAAAGACAGTGGTATTGTCTATGTTATCATTTAAAAAATATGAAAAGGGTTTCTTTTAAAAAGTAAATGTACTTTAACAAAAAAAACAAAAAAACCCACCTTACTTTTAAAAATAAATAAATCAGAGAACACAATTACATATATTTACAGCATGCATGCACCCAAGCACAACCAAACAGACATATACACACATCCTTCAATATCAACCCTTATATATTTCTCTTATAAAATTATACTCAACACACAATCGCACTATTGTATTACATAAGCCCAATACACACCTCATGTATGCACATACTTGTGCAAAGACGCACACAAACACACTGACAAGCATGCACACGCACACACACAGACTGATTTATCTTTCTCTCATTTTTTTTAATCTCAGAAAAAAGAGCATGCTATTAACAGGTACAAGACAAACAAGTGCACATGTTAACTGAAAAAAGTGAAAAAGAATAATAATGCTGACATGCTGGAAAGAAAGAAGTTTGTACTATTTGCTAAATACCTGCATGCAACATAAATTAAAAACACACACACACACACACACAAAGAAACCCAACAACCCTCAAACCCACTTTTATTTGTATGAAGAATTTTTCTTAGCTGTATCCGTTAGGGACGCATGTAAATTTGAAGATATTTTGAGGCAGAAATGCCCTTTTAAAAATTCATATTCCAAACTGGATAAGGCTCGGGCTTCTATAAATGGCCAACATGACTTGATTCATTTGAGGAAAAAATAATATGACCTGAATGCATGAAAGGGATTTTCTTGACATGAAAAAGTGAAAAACAGGGGTAATGAAGTTAATAAAGCAAACCTTAAAACACAAACATGCGTGAGGATGGATGTATCCTTTAAAAGCAAAAACAAGAAAGAAAAAAAAAGGAATTAAGAAATGGCATGGTGAAAGATCTGAAATGGGTTTTTTAATTAGCAAAAAATTGCAGTAGTGCTGTGTGTGTATGTGTGTTTAATTAATTAAGGAGCCTAGGTGACCATGGCATGCTTATGCTAGCAGTATAGAAGTACATACTACATGCAGGTGTAGAGTGGCACAGAGGTAACGCATTCGCCTCGTGCATGATAAACCCGTGTTTGAACCTGGGTACAGGGGATTTTTCCTCTCACTCTGCACTAGGCCTTATGGTCTGAATGTGGAGTCTTTCGGATGAGATGATAAACTGAGGTCCCGTGTGCTCATGCACTTAGCACACGCTAAACCCAGTGGCAACACGAAAAAGTTGTCATTTGGTCAAAATTTACACACACACACTTCCTTCCTCATCAGTCACAAAAATCGCATGCAAATAAAATTTAAAGAAAGGGTGGCGCGCCTCTGGCTGTGACGCAGTCTCTAGGTGGGAGCAACCTGAGTTTCACAGACGCCTTTGTGACTATAAAATACCAAATGTCAAAATTTAAAATAATAACATATATATTCATGCAAATTGTGTGCTTAAACAAATAAATAAATAAGATTTTTGTAAATGGTAAGGGTGTAAGAAACATACCATGCAATGCATGTGGGATTTGATGCACATAAGCAAGATATTTGGGGATTTTCATGCTAGCTGCGACAATATCCTTCTTCTTTTTTATATCACACCTTCAAATGGGAAAATACTTATATCATGAAGATTAGGAGCATGAGAGAGAGAGAGAAGAAAAAAAGAACAACAAAACAGAGAATGAAAACAGCGCTTTGTGAAATCTGAAGAGAAAACGTGGTCACCCATTTTCAAGAATATGTGAGTATTCTAAACCCATAGAACACCATGAAGACAAAATGTCAAAAACATTTTTTGGGGAAAAAAAAGCATTAAACAAAAATACTTGGAGAACCTTTGCCCTAAAAAAAAAAAATCACAAAAATCTCACAGCATGCCAACTTAAATGAAGTACTCGCAACTGAAGTGTCGAACCAAAGGCAGTTACATTTCCGAAATGGGAAAAAAATTAAAATATATACCCACAAGAAACTCAAAATACAGCAGTAGGCTACATGGAAATTGGGGGCAGGCAGGATGCAAAATGGAAACTGAAGATGCTATACAAAACGAACCACAACACCTAATCGCTCCACAAATGCAAAGAGGAGCCGGGAGTGGGAGATGAGGGGTAACCATGATGCATCACAATATCGAAACTTACTGGTGGGCATCTGCATTTTCTGGCCCTCGTAATAGGGCAAGTACACATGTTGCTCGGAGAGAGGTTTACCAAAGAGAGGGGACTGTGGCAAGAAGTCGTCCGCTGTAGGCCGGCAAACAGAGCAAGCAGCGACATGACATGACATTAGCAGTGAGTGCAGCGTGACAAAGAACCAAAAGCTCACCTTCTCCACCAAACCATCTGTGTATCATAAAACACTGTCCGTGCCAAACACAGACACAGTGAAAAGAAAATAACAAGTATCGTATTTTACGGACTAAAAAGGCGATACTTTTTTCCCAGACTGAGATCCCTGTGCCTTATAATGTGACTGATAATATAGTAAGGAAATAGAGTAACAAAATCTGAATTTTGAGTCAAATCTGAAGGGTGCGCCTAAGAGTCCGTAAAATACGGTAATGGCGAGAAACATAGAAGAGTATTACCAAGGGTTTGGATAACTAACAGAATAAAACGCACAAGTAAATGTTTATCCAAATTTTCGCTTGGAAGAATATCAACAGAAAGAAAATAATCCATTCAAGTATTTCATCCTGGTCCCCAGATACGCAGCGTGTGGTAAGGACCTAAAGCCCCTCAAGTGTTTTACTCGTACCAAAAAAAAGAGAAGAAAATTAATCCAGATTTCAAAAAGTTGACATCTGTGTGATATGAATTAATGATAAATAAGGTCAAATGTACTATTTAACGCCATGTAGCGCCATAGAACAAAACCTGAAATGGGAAATAGCTGGTCAAATCCAGGTTTGTGTGACCATATACCGCATGTTGTTATAATATGCAAGTGCATACTAAATACATAACTTAAGCTGTGGCCATGTGTAAAACAATAAGAAAGCAGGATAAACAGAATGATTGAGAGCATGCGAAGGAGTGATTGCACTGAATATATGCATGTTCCTACACTATGATTTTAACCTTTGTGGCTCTGGGTGTGTGTGTGCGTGTGCGTTGTGTGGTGTGTGTGCATGTGTTTATGTGAGTTTATGTCTGTTGCGTGTGGGATAGCCTTTTTCAAATTCATCCCCACCCTAGTCTAAATTATTTCCCCATTGGCTGCCCTTAAAATGCGTGCACAATAATTGAAGACATTTATTTCTGAATGATGACCAACACCTTTTCATCACCCCCTTGATGGACTGCTGACATAGTAGAACACACTACCCACAGGCCAACACCACAAGAGGCACTCCACATTGGGCTACATCTAAAGGGTTCACAGACAGCTCTGAGGTTGAAAGGGGGGGAAACCTGATCTAGTAGTCTGTTGGAGGGAAAAGGGGAAATCTACAATCTACCTCATGCCAACTGCTGAAAACTCAAAGAATAACATATATCCTTTATCCCCAACTGTTTCCCTGATATTCTAATATCCAGGGCACAAAAAAAGAGAGCAAAAAAGGGCAAGGAAAGAATATGCCATTAGAATACACAACTATCTCTTAATAGATCTTTTTTTTAGCAAACCGGAATTGCTGCTCTTGATAATCTTTGAAGTGGTTCTCTTCAACATAATAAAATAATAAAAAATCTATTTGTAGATAGTTACCGCCAGTAAGAGAGACTGAAAATAGAAAGACTTGAATGTGAAGGTAGTGGAAACGAAGGAGAGGATAAAAGATAGGCTTACGAAACATATGCCATTTTGACCGCAGTTATCAAAGTATTTTTACCTGAAGATTTTCTTTAAGCTTTAACTTAAACTTCTTTCACTATAATACCGAAAAGAAATGTTCTTTAGCTGTTTCGTAAAATCTTCCCATCTTTATGTTAGATACTAAACATACAAAGGTTAAAATGCAGAAAAAAGAGTGCTGTAATCCAAACTGGTGCTGATAATTATACAGATATACGCTATTAATAATGTCAGCAAAGGCACAAAACAAACTTCTATGGCGCTAACTGATTTTCTGTCTCAGAGAGGCTTGGTTGGCAAACTGACATACACCAAGTGCTGGACTATACACAGAACCACGCGAGACACACGGCGTGCGAGGGAAAGGCTCTAGGAGTAGCATCAGGTTGAGGGCTTCCCCCGCACACGCGTGCGACACGCAGCAGTGAGCACCATCACGCCCCACCACACACAGTTACCACAGGCGTAACACCACCACGGCACAACGACGCACCACCACGCTACACCATGACTCGCCTTCAACACTTTAGTTTTACCTTGCAGCTCGGGAGGCGGGTGTCCCCAATTGGAGAACACATTGTAACTCCGAGAGCGCCGGAAAGATCCGTGCGTGCCTACAAGGCAGTCACAAAGACTTTCTTTAGCTTCTGTTCCCAATTATAGGGGGCAGAGAACGAGCACAGATGGTGGTGGAGAACAGAATGGCAAATGCTGGCCGAATGTTTTTCAGGAAATTGAAAATTGAGATAAATTGTTATCCAAAAAGACTCTTCAGCTTCTGTTGTCAATGATAGGGGGCAGAACAAGGAGGGATGGCACTGGAGAATAGAATAACAAAGCCGGCTGAATGTTTTCAAGGTTTGGGAATGAATGAACAGTTGAAAAAGACTTCAGCTTCTGTTGTCAATGATAGGGGGCAGAACAAGGAGGGATGGCACTGGAGAATAGAATAACAACCCCCGGCTTAATGTTTTCAAGGTTTGGGAATGAATGAACAGTTGAAAAAATGAGATTAAATTGTTAGTCAAAAAGACTTTTTCAGCTTCTGTTGTCAATGATAGGGGACAGAACGAGGAGAGAAGGGGGTGGAGAATAGAACGGCAAATGCTGGCTGAATGTTTCAGAGTTTGAGGAACGAGTGAAGTGTTAGAGAATGAGATAAATGAAGGAATGAAAAGCCTAAAAGAGCAGATTGAATCCATTCATTTTGAAGGACATAGAATTCTAATGCTGTTGGGTTTAGAACCACTTCTGTAATTGGCATTCAAAAGAAAAGATGAAAAGGTATGGACACAGTGGTTGAACACAGAATAAGACCAGTAATTTATCTTACTCAACCACACACACATACACATACAGAGACACACATTCACACACACAAGGGACATGCAGACACACACACACACAAATAAAAGAACACAACCATACATATTCTGTATTTAGCTTTGGGATGAAGAGCCTACCATCAACCAGAATTTATGCACGCATTAACATGAAAGTGTTGATGCGCACACAAAAGTAGACACAAATATAATACACATAGAGTCGCAATCATAGAGGGGGACATTTTTTTTATGCCATACATGTCATTACACATTTCATTCATTGAACATCAACACTCTGCATCATTAACGAACTTGTTTAATTTTTACAGTCCAGCATGCAAATTGCTCTGGGGTAGATGTCAAAGACCTCAAACAGACAAACCTGGATTAAGATACAGATGGTAGCTGTGGAATACAGGAACCCAACCAATATTGTACATATTCCCGATGAATCAGTCTTGAATAATATTAAGAGCCTGCTACATGTCAACTACTATAGTACGACACGATTTGATCACGTGGTCTCGAAACTAGAATCAAATTTGTTCTTCGAGACCACGTGATTGATTCAATCACGTGGTATTGTACAGTCGTGCGATTTCAGTTGACATGTAGCAGGCCCTTTAGGCTCAGCACTTTGGGTCAATCACCATGATTCTTTCAGAAAGAGATCTTTTCTACTAATGTTGACATTTACCTGAAGTCAAGCATCATTACAACCTACATTTCAATATTCCCACCTTTTTTTGCTTTAATTAAAAAAATCTTTGTTCACACTAATTATTATCCCAATGCTTTCATTATTGCATCAAAGTGTTTCATTTTTACGTTACATTTTTAGGCAGGCAAATTTTTTTACATTTTGCATGGATAAAAAAACCACCCACACTTAAACTTCACATCTTTGATAAGTAGAAGAAAGAAAAAGGTTTTTTCTTAAAAGTGCAACCCACTTGCTTCTCCAGTGTGAAGAAAATTGCTAGCTTCATGACATGACCAACAAAAAAAGTGCTGAGCAAAACGAATGAAATGAGTACTAAAGATCCAATTAGTATTAACAAATTGATTTGACCAAGTAAACCGAATAAGGTTGTATTAAAAGTGATAAAAATCAACAAGAAACGAATGTTAAGGGAAGCCCCTTGTACCCAACAGGGGACAAAAACAAACAGGCACTGGCGGACATTACTTTTCCTGATACAAACAAGTACCACAGACAGAACAACTAGCTGATATGTGTAGTACAGGGAAGGAGCAGAATGGAGAAGAAAAAAACGAAGAAAAAAACAGCAAGCGCCTCTGGATGTAAGGTTTCTGCTTCCATCCCCCCCACCTCGATTTGTACATCCAGAGGCACTGGCTCCAAGCCAGAATGTCTTTGCCTGGCGTCCTTACATTACCTTGCAGACCACTGCCGAAAGTCAACAGCGACAAATGCTCGCTACGGTAAGAGCCCACATAAGAGCTCCCTTGAGGAAAACACCCAGGCAATTAACCATTACTATGGCAAAGTTTAATGTTATTATCAAAGCAATGAAATACAAATAATCTGAAAAATAAATAAACAAAAATGAAAGAAAACCGTAACATATAGTAAGTACAATGATAAAAAACAACAACAAAAAACAAAGTACATAGCAAACAAATAAACAAAACCCAACCAGTTAACATACAAATTTATTAATGGCTAATTTATTAAGTCATTTATAAAAATCCTTCAAGTTTTATTTAGATAAAAAAACAAATACTTGTTTTCTTCAGAGAACTTACTTTACTCTTGACAAACCGACCCTTCTTCATCATTATACATTAAAGCCTTTTATTCTTCTAGCGCCATTCACCCAGTACATCACTCTACACTCCCACCAAATGCAAAGACATTCACTGCAAAATACCCTGCCACGTGTTTGTCCAGTATTTGAGCTTATCATTATGTCAAAGATTTTTCCGTTAAAGCAACGCATGCGCACTCCAAAAAAGTTACTCCTCTCTTGTCGGTTGAGACAACCAAGAACGTACAAAAAATACATGGCGCTAGAAGACTTGAACATCCTGTTGAAGAAAGAGAAAGTCAAAAGCAAAAATAAAAGTAACTCTAAAGTTTCCTTATAAAAAGAATATGAAACTTAACCAACAAAATTAAAATCAACACAAACTGTACAACCACAGTAACTGCTTAACATGTACCACCAACACAGAATGTTTCCCACCTCCTTCGTCCTCAGAGTCGGAGATGAAGGTCTCCTGCATGGTTTCCGGGGAGACGACCTTGTACTTGTCCTCGGACACCGGCATGGTGTCCTGGATTTCCGTCACGGGCTTCAGGACATCCACCACCGAGATGTAGCCCAGCTTATGGGCGATGGCCAGCGGAGTTTGACCGTTCTGTTGGTCAATAAACAAAACAAAGACCAATGAAAACGTGACACTTGTGAGATTGAGATGCAACCCAGGACAAACAGGACAAAGACCAATGAAAAAGTGACACTTTGAGATGTAGCCAAGCTTTTGTGCGATGGCCAGCGGAGTCTGATCGTTCTGTTGGTCAATAAACAAAACAAAGACCAATGAAAAAGTGACACTTGTGAGATTGAGATGCAACCCAGTGTCTGGGCAATTGCCAGTCGGGTCTGACTGTTCTGTTGGTCAATAAACAAAACAAAGACCAGTGAAAAAGTGACACTTTGAGATGTAGCCCAGCTTCTGGGCGATGGCCAGTCGGGTCTGACCATTCTGTTGGTCAGTGAACAAGACAAAAACAACAATGAAAACATGACACCTCCTCATGTCAGTTAAGCTCTCAGGGCACACAAAAGCACCGAAACACACATTTAAATTCATAAATGTACATGTTTGCATGCAATCGCGCGCACACACACACACAGACACACGCACGGCACAGACACACGCGCGGTTATGATTATATCCACATTTCTCCCCACAAAAGAGAGGATAATCAAACACTTACGTTGGTGACAGCGTTGGGTGAGGCCCGGTGTGGTTGACGACTTGCACATGTCCTTGCTGGGCGGCCTGGAGGAGACCCATTATGGAGCATAAAAGTAAAATAAACAAAAAACAACTTACGTTGGTGACAGCGTTGGGTGATGCCTGGTGTGGTCGACGACCTGCACGTCCTTGCGGGTGACCTGGTGGAGCGGGGAGTTTACCCACTTTGGATCAAAATAAATAAAGTAGAATAAACAAAAAACAACTTACGTCAGTGACAGCGTTGAGTGAGGCCTGGTGTGGTTGACGACTTGCACATGTCCTTGCGGGTGACCTGGTGGAGCGGGGTGTAACCCACTTTGGATCAAAATAAATAAAGTAGAATAAACAAAAAACAACTTATGTCAGTGACAGCGTTGAGTGAGGCCTGGTGTGGTTGACGACTTGCACATGTCCTTGCGTGCGACCGGGTGGAGACCCACTATGGAGCAACAAAGCAGAATGAATAAAAAACAACTTACGTTGGTGACAGCGTTGGGCGATGCCTGGTGTTTCAACAGCAGGTTGACGACTTGCACATGTCCTTGCTGGGCGGCCTGGTGGAGCGGGGTGTAGCCCACCTTAGTCGTGGCGCTCACTGACGCACCTTGGTCCAGCAGGAAGCGCACCATGTTCAGCTGACCAAAGTGACACGCCGTGTGCAGCGGGGTGTAGCCAGCCTGAAATGCACAGAAAAATGATAATGATGTGCAAAAATAAACTTACAAAGCAAAATCTTGTAAATGCTAAAGTCGGGCTCAAAAACAAATGTAAAATATGCAGTTTGACAATTCATTTTAAAGACCCACCACGTCACGTGTCAAAATCATGGTTTGAGCGTGTTTTCCCTCTTATAAGCTGGTAAGAAATCTTAATAAATCTTCCAAGCATAAGAGGGAATGTGACACGCGACGTGGGGGGTCTTTAAAGCATTTTCTGGGTTTTTTCTTTTCCTTCTTTGTTCTAATCATTTGATACAAAAGACTGATGTGTCAAAAAACATAACAAAAGAGCAACAAGACTGCACAAAACCCCATACACACAGTGAAAGTAGGGTCCTAAACAAATGTAAAAAATGCAATCATAAATTCATTTCACAGCTAAATCCCCCCAAAATCTTGTTTCACAAAGCTTTCTGTCTGTGAACTTTACAAGGGGTTCTCGAACAGCAGATTCGTAGATGGATGAATGAGAAATAAAGAACAGTGGATTGAATGCTGCAATGTTTCTGCAAGTACCGGTAATGACCGAATGCAAGCGCAGAGTTTAACGACATTTGGTGAAATGCGCAATATAAAATGCCACCTATGATGATGATGATGATGGTGATGTTTATGATGATGATGATGATGATGATGATGATGATGATGATGATGATAATGTCTATGATGGTGGTGATGTTGATCAAAAGTTACTGACCTTGGTCAGGGAGTCCACCTCAGAGGAGTGTTTGACCAGGATTTCAGCCACCGGCACTCGGTCTTCCTGGGCTGCCAGGTGCATTGGAGTCAGACCGTTCTGAACACAGGGGGGAAAAAATAATAAATGAACAAACAAACACATAAATACAGTAAATAAAAATTTAAAATCATAGAGAATCTATAGACACTGCAACCACCACCACCCCATTCTGATCGGAACCCTAGATACTATATTAAGATGCATAATTTTACTGTACAGTTTCCTAGATTCCATACATACAGCAATACCAAATAGACCATAGGATAAGATTCAGCTGAGATAGTTAAACTTACAGTTCAAAGGAAAGATCCTGGGTAAAAACAAGGAACGAGCCGTAGATCTAAAAAATGCAAACATGAGTCGAGTCTTCTTTAAATAAGACAAAAAGGTGAAAAAATAAATGTGTTAATGTGTAGCAAATGAGAGAGGCTCAAGCATTTAGGGCCAGGGCAAAAAAGGACCTAAGACTCACAAAATGCAAGTATGAGCCCAGTCTCTCTTTCAAAGTAAGGCAACCAGGGCAAAAAAGGACTGAGCATGCAAAGTAAGGCAACAAAAATAGCACTGATTAAAAAGTGTGAGCAAACTCGAGAGGTCAGAGCATTTGAATTCCTCACATTTGCCACATATCAAAACAGTAGTCTCAGTAATGGCTTTGACAAACAAGAGCCACATTTAGTTCCCCAGGTGCCTAGAAGTAGCGGGGGGAGGGGGGGGGGGAAGAGGGAACAGAGGGGGAGTCTACTCACGTGGGCTCTGGCATTGACGTTGGCATCCTTTTCCAGCAGCAAGGACACACCAACAAAAAAAAAGAAAAAAAAAAATCCGTTGGCATCCTTTTCCAGCAGCAAGGACACAATGTCCGTGTGACCCTCCTGACATGCCAGGTGCAGAGGGGTGAACCCATTCTGAACAGAACAAAACAAAAGATGAAAAACTACACTACACATTGAACAGATGAGGCAGTGTCAAGCAACACTGTTTAAAACCACAACAATCCAATGATGAGCGAACACATTCTGAAAGGAGAAAAATCCAACAACCAACGAACGCCAACTTATGAGACAATGTAACTCCTCACTCCATGTAAAGGAACAAACCAAACCGATGATATGGGTACCATGCTTTACCTTCTTGAAGTTCTGTGCTTGTAACTTCCTCTAATCTGCCACTCTCTGTCACTCTGCCTTTTCCCTTTGCTTTCTATCATCTATCTTTCTCACTTATTGACCCATTCTCCTGTCTTTAAAAAAACAATCTCCCAAATAACTTTTATCCTTTGAGCTCCTCCAAAATCAGAATGTGTCAGTTGTACGCAGCGGGGAGACCAGTGAAAACTGAAAACTGGACACATGTGTCAGCTGTACGCAGCAGGGAGACCAGTGAAAACTGAAAACCGGACACATACATACCTTACCCATTATGGCCATATGGCCTGGGAACGCAGAAGAAGAAGAAGAAGAAGTCCGTTAAACATGGTAAATCAGCAGACAAACAAGAGCTGTACAGATCAAACCTACCTTGGACTCGCAGTTGGGCTTGGCCCCGTACTCCAGCAGTGTGGTGGCGATGTCCATCTGGTTCTTCTTGGCGGCGATGTGCAGGGGGGTGTAGCCGTTCTGAAAGGTACCTAACTTTGTCAAAACATCAGTTCATGTTCTGTGCCAGTGAAAGGTTGAGGAATGCAAGGAATGAAAAGTTTAACCAGTCCATTCATCTTCATGTCAGGGCTGCCTACCCTCTGTTACAGTTTCCAGGGACAAACTACTTAAAAACCAGGGACAGAGACTTATTTCCAGGGACAAACATCATAATGTCACGCATCAGGGTCAACACAAACATCAACGTTTGAATATTAAAATATATTCATATCACATATATGTCTATGAATAGTTTCATGATCTAGCAACATTCAGTGACTTTGGAATTTTTGGTAGTCTTTTCTGCTTTTTGGTGTATTCAAGATCCTTTAGTGTTCAGTAACCTTTGTGTAACATGTCTGTAAGGAAAATTTCAATAGTATCTGTTGTTTGGGGTGTTCCTGTGTTCAATAGTAAGGTCAGCTAACAAGACAAGCGATACTTTAAAAAAAAAAAGTGATTCTTCAGTTCCAGGGACACCAGATAGAAAAGTGGATTCCAGGGAAAGGGTGCCATTTTTGACCGTTTCTAGGGACAAATACCCCTTAGGGGGGACGGTAGGCAGCCCCTGTCAAGTCTAATCAAGATAAGAAGTGAAAAGAAACGCAACAGGAAATAGTGAAGCGCAAATATTAACCTCCCAGTCGCATGTCACATCACACACACATTTACACGCACAAATGTACATATAAACATACAGAATTTTAATTATTTCTCCATGCACATAACCAGTAATGTTCAAATAATGTACATATGTGCTTGCTTACATATACACACACATGTGTGCACAGATGCACACACATGCAGAGCCCTCTGCTTGATCTCTTGCTGCAGCATGGGAATTGAACAGCAGTTGGACTACTCTGATAATGGTTGTAGTGGATTCCCTTCCCCTCTCTCCACACTCACCTTTGCTGTGGCTTGGGGGTTTGCCTTGTTCTCCGACAACAGCTCTGCCATGTTGATGTGATTGTAGTGGGTGGCCGCGTGAAGCGGGGTCAACCCGTCCTCACCCTGAATATCTCCCTATTCCCCCTTTCTCTCACTCTCCTTTATCTCTCCCTCCCGCTATACTCACCTTTGCTGTGTCGTGAGGGTTTGTCTTGTTCTCTAACAGCAGCTGGGCCACGTTGACGTGGTTGCAGTGGGTGGCCACAAGGAGGGGGATCAACCCATTCTTGCCCTGGATGTCTCCCTACCCCTCTCTTTCTTGCTATGCTCACCTTTGCTGTGGCGTGGGGGGTTGCCTTATTCTCTAACAGCAGCTGGGCCACGTTGGTGTGGTTGTAGTGGGTGGCCACAAGGAGGGGGATCAGCCCGTTCTTGCTCTGACATCTCCCTATTCCCCCCTTTCTCTCCATCTCCCTTCTCTCCCTCTCTATTCACCTTTGCTATGGCATGGGGGGGGGGGGGGGGGGGTTTGCCTTGTTCTCCAGCAGCAGTTGGGCAACATTGACATGGTTGCAGTGGGTGGCCTTTTCTTCTCTCCATCCTTCTCTTTCTTTCCCTCGCTCTCTCTTTGCATATTCACCTCTTGTCCATATTCTTTCTCTCCACACTCACCTTTGCTGTGCGGTGTGGGGGTTAGCCTTGCTCTCTAACAGAAGTTGGGCCACGTTGATGTGATTGTAGTGGGTGGCCACATGGAGGGGTGTCAGCCCGTTCTTGCCCTGATACCTCCCTATTCCCCCCCTTTCTCTCCCTATCTCTCTATTCACCTTTGCTGTGGCGTGGGGGTTAGCCTTGTTCTCTAGCAGCAGTTGGGCCACGTTGACGTGGTTGTAGTGGGTGGCCACGTGGAGCGGGGTCAGCCCGTTCTTGCCCTGGATGTCCGGGTTGGCGTCCTTCTGCAGCAGCAGCCGGGCCACCTTGATGTTGCCGTACTTGGCTGCGATGTGCAGGGGGGTGAACCCCTTCTGCAGAAATGATAAAGAAAAAAAGCAGTTATTTATTAAAATGATTTTTTTAAAAAGACTTGACACAATCAACAAGGCTTAAGATTTTGACAAAATCAAGAGTTAAGATTTAAATATCGATGGTCCTATTGGCAGTTACGATTGATGGAGTGCTTGTCACAAGACTTGAAGATAATGGTTTATAAAAGGAGTATACAACTTGGTAGATCATTAAACAATTCAGCCAATGCACCACACCCCCAGAACATATTCCCACACATAAAAACACACACACACACTCCTTCTCTCTCACTCACTCTTCCTCCCCCCTCCCTCTCATTCCTTTCATTTCTCCTCCCTCTCTCTCTCCCTCCCTCTGTCTCCATCCCCCTCTCTCTATCCCTTCCTCTCTCTCTCTCTTTCCCCCTCTCTGTGTGACCTTGGTGGTGACGTTGTGGGAGGCGCCCTGTTCCAGCAGGACCTGGGCCACCTCGTCGTGGCTCTCCTTGGCGGCGATGTGCAGCGGGGTGTACTTGTCCTTGGTGGTGGCGTCCGGGCTGGCCCCGTGCTGCAGCAGCAACACCACGTTGTCCACGTTGCCCAGGCGAGAGGCGATGTGCAGGGGGGTCTGCTGCTCCTGCAATGAAATAAACCACCAATAAACCATCAGTAATCATTGTGTAACGTTGTCCATGTTGCCCAGGCGAGAGACGATGTGCAGGGGGGTCTGCTGTCCTGCAATGAAATAAACCACCATCAGTAATCATTGTGTAACGTGTCCACGTTGCCCAGGCGAGAGGCGATGTGCAAGGGGGGTCTGCTGCTCCAGCAATGAAATAAACCACCAATAAACCATCAGTAATCATTGTGTAACGTTGTCCACGTTGCCCAGGCGAGAGGCGATGTGCAAGGGGGGTCTGGCGAGAGGCGATGTGCAGGGGGGTCTGCTGCTCCTGCAATGAAATAAACCACCAATAAACCATCAGTAATCATTGTGTAACGTTGTCCACGTTGCCCAGGCGAGAGGCGATGTGCAGGGGGGTCTGCTGCTCCAGCAATGAAATAAACCACCAATAAACCATCAGTAATCATTGTGTAACGTTGTCCACGTTGCCCAGGCGAGAGGCGATGTGCAGGGGGGTCTGCTGCTCCAGCAATGAAATAAACCACCAATAAACCATCAGTAATCATTGTGTAACATTGTCCACGTTGCCCAGGCGAGAGGCGATGTGCAAGGGGGGTCTGCTGCTCCTGTAACACAAACAACCAAACAACGTTCTTAGTCACATCATTAGGGTAGGCACATTCTGTCCACAAAGTTCTCCAGCAGTATAACTTCATTCAATGCACTACTCACAATGAATAAAAGCAAATCCCTTCACTATCACTTTAGTGAAATTTTTAAGCCCACACATTCTATATCCAGCAAATATGTCACTTTATTTCTACCCTCACCCCTTCTTTCACTCCCTCACCCTAGCTCTAGCATTAATTGCAGCGCCGTTCCACAAGACGCAATGATCTTTACTTCAAGACGCAAGTGATCAAATGCACCAAGGTTTCTCAAGAGCAGCCAACCAACTTTCATTCAAACAACCTTCATTTATAACTTCCACAACTCGTCCTGGCTCTAACATTTGACAGCACCACCATTTCTGATGTAGAGTACTAGACCATGTATGATATGAGATAAATCTGCACAGTCTTTCAAAAACACCCAAAACCAAACAAAAACAACAGCAACAATAAAACCTCAGGAGAAACCCCACAAAAACCCTTCCTTCAAAATCCCTTCCCCTGTTCTTGTTTGACCCCACTGACCCTGGCTCTAGCATCGACAGCGGCGCCGTTCCTCAGCAGGATGCGGATGATGTCAGTCTGGTTGGCGCGGGCGGCCAGGTGCAGGGAGGTCTCACCACGCACTGTGGGGGCGTCAGGGTAGGCGTTGTGCTGGATCAGGTACAGCACGATGTTCATGTGGCCCATGAACGAGGACACGTGCAGCGGCGTCAGGCCAGACTGTGGGTCACAGAAAAAAGCAAGCAAAATAATTATATAAAAACGTGTCTTTTCCCTTTGTACCAAAAGCTAGGAAAAATGTATCAGTATTGTCAGGCTGTAATGGCACGCAGAAAACAACAATAGCATTCTAAATCAAACTGTGCCTTTTCCAATTTCCAAAAGTTGATAAATCAATATAGGTTCAGATGGCAAAAGGTGCACAGAAAACAACAACAAAACTGGATCAAAATAATATGTATTTTCCCTTTATACCAGTTATCCTCTTTTTGTATGAAAAAAATAAAGCAGCATCAGGTCAAATTAAAAATGATCAACCCAAGATAGGAGAAAAACACGCCTAAAAACAAGAGAGAGAGAGTTCAGTACAAAGGCAAATTAAAACCAAGTCAAAAGAACAATAATGAAGAAAACCCTGTCTAACCTCAGTGGTGGCATCGATGGAAGCCCCGTACTTCAGAAGCAGCTCAACCACCTTGATCCTGTTCTTCTTGCAGGCAATGTGCAGTGGTGTGAAGCCATTCTGCACAGAACAATCACATCATGCTAACAATATGTGTAAATTGTAATATATCCTGTTCTTCTTGCAGGCAATGTGCAGCGGTGTGAAGCCATTCTGCACAGAACAATCACATCATGCTAACAATATGTGTAAATTGTAATCTATCCTGTTCTTCTTGCAGGCAATGTGCAGCGGTGTGAAGCCATTCTGCACAGAACAATCACATGTTAACAATATGTGTAATCTATCCTGTTCTTCTTGCAGGCAATGAGCAGCGGTGTGAAGCCATTCTGCACAGAACAGTCACACAGTGTTAGTATAATACCTGGTAAATCTATCCTGTTCTTTTCGCGGGCAATGTGCAGCGATGTGAAGCCATTCTGCACAAAACAGTCACATAATGTTAGTATAATACCAGGTAAATCTATCCTGTTCTTTTTGCGGGCAATGTGCAGTGATGTGAAGCCATTCTGCACAGAACAGTCACATAGTGTTAGTATAATACCTGGTAAATCTATCCTGTTCTTTTTGCGGGCAATGTGCAGCGATGTGAAGCCATTCTGCACAGAACAGTCACATAATGTTAGTATAATACCTGGTAAATCTATCCTGTTCTTTTTGCGGGCAATGTGCAGCGATGTGAAGCCATTCTGCACAGAACAGTCACATAATGCAACAGCAATGTATGATCAATCTTGTTTTTTTGCTGATCAATCATTCATATACAATTACAGGAAATGCTTTTTAAAATTCTTTTGTAAATGGCAAATGTTTACACATCCCAACAATTCACAGATAAACAGTCTTTTGCAAATAAACTTCATTGCTATTTCTCGTTCATGTCTTCAGACTTAAATTTACACTGTTCCATGCCATGACCCCATTTTGTTGTGCAGCTCTCTCCAATGTGCATGCTAAGTGTTAAGGAGCAAATTCCATTTTTGTTCACATTATCAGTAATAAGTCTGTCTTCGAAACCAGGGGGTAAGAATCAGTGCATGAAATATGGCTCTCAATTTTTAGAGGGTCACATGGATAGCTTAGCGAGTCTCTCGCTATCATTCTTTAACATTTTGGGGGGAAAACTTGGCATGAGGTAAAATGTTTCTTCGTTCAATGACGTGTGTCAGATGGGAGATCTGAGCGTCACAGACGCACATCTGTGCTTAAGAGCTAACAATCCCCCATGGGGATACCGGGGGGTCTTTTGCATAAATAGTTCACCCATCTTCTGGAAGTTCTGTGCTTGTAACTTCCTCTAATCTGTCACTCTTTTTGACTCTGCCTTTTCCCTTTGCTTACTGTCTGTCATCTACTATCTTTCTGTCTTACCAATCCATTCTCCTGCCTTTTTTTCTCAAGAAATATCACTCTCAAAAAGATTTCCTCGAGCTGAAGACGGACTTGCTGGGCCTATTTCTTAGTTAGGCGCATAACGGCAGCATGACGCGTCTGCGCTCATAATTGACAGGACACTGTCTGAACGATCGAAGAAGAAGAAGAAGAAGAAGAAGAAGAAGAAGAAGAAGAAGAATCAACACTCCGTATACTTTGTAACAATACATCGCATCACACTGAACAACAAGTTGGTGACTCACCAGGGCGCGCGAGTTGGGTTCACACTTGCGATCCAACAGCAGCTTCGCGGTCTCGACGTTGCCACAGTGGGAAGCCACGTGCAGTGGAGTCAGGTAATCCTGCCACACCAGCCAGGCACAACGCGTCAAATCAAGGTTTTCACTGATGTTTTACTTTACATCTCAAAATACAATCATCATCCTTTACAGTCTAGATAGGGCACACACATCTCATCAAATCAGGGATTTTATATTTTTTTACCTGCACCATGCAGTCCTCATATACATCATAAAGTATATTCACACATCTCGTCAAATCAGTCTTCATTGCTAATTTTTCATCTCCACCACACACCATAGTCATTATTTTTAGCCACAAAGAACAACCCTAGTTTTCATTCTCCTCCCTTCCTTCTTTATTATCTTCTTATAAATTGTCATAGGTCAATGTTCGTTTCTAGCTGTGAACGTCTTTCTCCCTTTGTTTAACATCAACTAAATTTGAACTTCATCCTCCGTTTCATGATTTCTCCCACCGCAGCATAGTTACAAGCAAGGAACCCTCCACTAAGAGAGAGGGGCTAAAGCAACGTTAGCAGCCAGATACTTCTTGAAAGCTGGTGCAAAAGGATAACTGCTTTGTGTTAAAACAGCTATGGATTTTTAAATGTATGTATCCACATATAATGTGTATCTTTAAGTGTGTATTATGTGTAACTTTTGCTCCTATTCATGCATGCTGAATGTCGATGTCTTTGTTATTCTGGCACCTGAACAAAATTTCTCCTTGGGAGATAATAAAGTGAATTTGATTTGATTTGATTGATTTAAAGGATGGGTTATCTGGCCATGTACTTGGTAGTGTTCATGACTTGAACCCTGTACAATACAAATGACCCAGAAGGGTGAACACTTACCACTGTGACCTCATTCACGTTGGCTTTGTGGTACAGCAGCAGGCGGGCACAGTCCACGTGGTCCCCTTGAGCCGACATGTGCAGCGGGGTCAGTCCATTCTGACAGCAGAGGGGAGGACAGGTTTTAAGGCATGGTCATTATTACCCAATATGCATGTGGAAATAGCTAATTTATTATGTAGCATGCTTTAGGAATGGGGCGCTTCATCATTTCATGTAATTATTTCTACTACAAATTAAAAAAATAAATGTCAGCAATCAAAAATGGGGGAAAAAAATCAAGACATCAAGTTCACGATTTTGTGTGACACCACAATTGCTATTGATGGTTGCTTGCAAGGACTTCCAATCTCAAAAGGAATAAAGAAGGCCTAGGGGCAGTTGAGTTCTTGCATGAAACCATTGCAAGAAAGAGAGATGTACAATAACAGGCAAATGATTTAACACAAGGTGCAATAGATTCTGCATAAAAACACATGGAATTGCCAAACTCATTGATCACATTGTATTGTAATGCATTACCTTTCAAGTCACAGAGACTGGTCTCTGCGAAATTTGGGTTACACCCACCTGGAGAGCGTGTTGCCGCTAGAACAGCGGCAACTCTTTTTTTTTTTAAACATAAAATTTGACCAATTCACAACTCATTTGTTGCTACAGGGTTGTTAACCGTGCGCAAAGTGCACGAGCAAACGGGACCTTATTTTTTGCCATCTGATCCAAAAGACTTAGCTTTCAGACTCATCCGAAAGACTTAGCTTTCAGACTCATCCGAAAGACTAGCTATCTGACCATAAGTGAAGAGTGAGCAGAATACTTTCTGCTGCAGCCACAAATGAACCCGGGTGTGTTGCTTTACGAGTTGAACGCGTTACCTCACAGCACAGGCATACAACATGCACCAGGCTAAGCACAGACTATTCACCACGCATATCCAGTAGTGTTACCTTGGTCTTGGAGGAGTGCGGTGCCTCTTTCTCCAGCAGCAGGTCCACCACGGCCTGGTGTCCACTGCGGGCAGCACAGTGCAGGGGGGTCAGCCCATCCTGTGACACAGCAACACCTTGAAGTGTACGATGATTATAACACATCATTTATCATACATCAATGTCCACTGCGGGCAGCACAGTGCAGGGAAGTCAGCCCATCCTGTGCACAACACCATTACATTAACATGTGCATATAGGCATGCACAAGCACACACATACATGCGGAAATGCACACACACGCACAAAAACTCAGCACCTTCCTCTCCCTTCTCCATGTAAAAACACAAGCACATGCTCAAAAACTAATCATGTACGTTCCTCTCCCTTGTCTGTCTTACATCAGCACACAAATGCGGACACAAATGCACACACACGCAAGCACACACACACACGCATACTCACACACACTCACACACAGAGTTTTGCGCATACACAGACACAATCTCTGTGTCTCCCTCTCTTTCTGATACTCCACTCTCTCTTTCTTAATCCCATCTCTCTCACTCAATCATTCACTCTCTGTCTCTGTCTGTCTTTGTGTGTGTGTATGTCTCTCTCTCCCTCTCCATCATTCAGTCCCTCTCACCCTGGTCTTTTCGTCGATGACCGCCCTGTGATCCAACAGCAGCTGCACCATGTTGCTCTTGCCCCAACGTGAGGCAACATGGAGCGGCGTGATGTTGTTCTGCACACACAATACAACATAATAACAGTAATAACAGCTGCACCGTGATGCTCTTGCCCCAACGTGAGGCAACATGGAGCGGCGTGATGTTGTTCTGCACACATAATATAACATAATAACAGTAATAACAGCTGCTCCATGTTGCTCTTGCCCCAACGTGAGGCAACATGGAGCGGCGTGATGTTGTTCTGCACACATAATATAACATAATAATAGTAATAACAGCTGCACCATGTTGCTCTTGCCCCAACGTGAGGCAACATGGAGCGGCGTGATGTTGTTCTGCACACACAATATAACATAACAACAGTAATAACAGCTGCACCATGTTGCTCTTGCCCCAACGTGAGGCAACATGGAGCGGCGTGATGTTGTTCTGCACACACACAATACAACACACAATATAACATAATAACAGTAATAACAGCTGTACCATGTTGCTCTTTCTGGCAACGCCTTGCATTTAAAACTGAATTGTAAACAAATTGTATTCATATGCAAAAAAGCATTAAAAGCAATAAAATGTACATTTTCCCCAAATATCATGCAATATTTGAACTACCCTATTTTACGGACTATAAGGCAATACTTTTTTTTTACTAGACTGAGACCCCTGCATCTTATAATGTAGTAAGAAACTATAATAACAAAATCTGAAGTTTGTGTAAAATTTGGGGGGTGCGCCTTATAATCAGGTGCGCCTTATAATCCATAAAATATGGTAAATACAACAAAATATCTACAGAAGATCGTTCAAATTCTTGGACTAACATCTTCATAAAATAAATCAACGCACAACAGAAATTGACTCCAAGAAAAAGAACCAGCTCCTCAGGGAACTGACTAGACACCCTCTTACACAGAAATAACCTTGATAAATTGTCGCACAGACGCTCAAATAAATTAAGTCAGCATCAATCAACTAGCACAGAAAACTAAACAAAGAAACCGAAGAAGAAGAAACAAGAGCCATACACATTGGCACACTTTAACCCTTTCACCGCCAACGTCGCATTTTTGCACAATGATTTAACACCCATGTCACTAAAAGGCATCAAATCAGGGTCTGTTACCCAAAGACCCTGTTCTCTTAATTTTGGGAGGTCAGGATATGCCTTACTTTAAATATGCCACAGAAGAATCCCCAATATTACAGCCATATTTTTTTCTCTACGCAGGTAAGTTTAATGGAATTGTTTTGCTGAAAAATGGCTGGCGGCAAAAGGGCTAAAATTTTAAAAAATTGCAACCCACCTTTGCTTTGAAGTTGACATCGGCACCTCTCTGAATCAGCAATGTGCTGACATTGGTGTTTCCATAGTGGCTGGCAATGTGCAAGGGAGTGAATCCGCTCTGTTCAAACACCAAAAGACACAGCAGTGAAGCTTTCACTTTGATTGAAAATAGTTTTAAAACCGTCTTCACTATAAATCATGACTGAAAATTGGTTTCCATAACCAACTATTGGTAAACAAACTGAAGGCTCATAACCTATAACTATACTGTTTGGAAGATAAAACTTCCAGCTTGTGTACAGACAAAAATGACATTGAAAGGTGTGTGTGTGTGTGTTCGCGTGCACGCAAGTGTGTGGTGTGTGTGTGTGTGTGAGTGAGTGAGTGAGTGAGTGAGTGAGTGAGTGAGTGAGTGAGTGAGTGTGTGTGTGTGAGTGTGTGTGTGTGTGTGTGTGTGTGTGTGTGTGTGTGTGTGTGTGTGTGTGTGTGTGTGTGTGTGTGTGTGTGTGTGTGTGTGTGTGTGTGTATGTACGTGCTAGTGTGCACTAAAAATGGCAGATCTTCGCAAAAGTTGACATTATTTCATTGCTCCCATCAGCAGTGAGATTAGAGTAAAAAAGTACACACTCAAAGAAGACACCCCCCCACACCTTTCTGTGCCTTCTGATTGGTATACGACTTGATGCAGAAATGTGGTACTTAATAATTGTTTCTTTTCTAAAAAAACCACACCTAAAAAAACATTTGAGAAATGGAACGGATCTCTTAAAATTTCATGGAAAGACTGGACAAGTTTTGATTGCATGCAAAAATGGAGAGATAAAAAAATGAAGAACAAAATAGATTTGAAATCAAATACAAATGAAAATTCATGGAGACAGTCCTTAAAATCTGAAACCAACATCTCATTATAATACTAATTTTTTAAAAATTAAGGGTGGGGAGGGAGTAGATATTTTAGTTTGTTCTTTCATAATCAACATAAACTTCACAATTTCAAACAAAATGCAGGAAAATGTAAAAGGCATCCACTATTTCACATTCGAGATGAGAAGATTTAATGGCCGACAGTGGAAAAATAGAAGCATTCCTCTACAAGTTCTGTGCAATCTCAGGGGGGAAGGACACTCACAGGAGAACAAAAACATGCTGTTCCACATAAACACCAATACACATAAACTTAAAGTGTAAGCCTACATGCAATAATCTTTTTAGAAAATGAAACAAAATACATTAGGAGAAATCAAAATGAGATTTGAATTTTTTTTAAACAGATGGAAACTAAATACAATGATTTCTTTTCAGTCAATTTGTCTTGTTTCTTAATTTAAAAATATACATTAAAAATCAAAACTTTTTATGTCAAAAATCGATTCACTATATTTTATCAACATCAGTAAACTTTCTAAAATACTTGCAGCTCACAAGGCTTAGTCTTGTTCATTTAGACAGGGAGTGCATCACATTGATCATTTAAGAATTGAAGCAATCACATTAAAAACATTTCAGAAGAGAATCAGATTCAATAAAGCTGTCCTGATTGTGTGCCTTAAATCGTTTATATATGTTTGTTCCAAATACTCACAGTTGTCAAATTTCTTAGAAAAATAAACACACACACAAAAAAAGAAACAAAACCAGAAATACTATAATAGTAAAGACCATGATAAGATCGAAAACAAGTACAGTAATAGAATTATTTTTTAAAAATCTGCAATCTCATATAAAAAATTTTTCTAAGACCTTGAAAAAGGTCCAAGAAATAAACCCAGGACGAAATATTGGGATAATTTATACACTTGTATTTTTTTTCTAAGTGCGATTGTTCTTTCTTTCTTTATAAGAAACATATTGACAGCCATAAGATTATCACAAAAACTGCACGAGATTATTACAGAAATTGTACTTCATGTACTTCATACAACTATTTGCAGCTGATGTCATTTCTGTGGAGAGAGAATCGTGCATGTCTTGTAGGCATTGCCCATGTAGGTGTTAAAACATGCAGTCAGGTGCAGCTGTGCAGTACATAGAAGAGAGCAAGCAAACATGCATACAAACATCAAAGGTTAACTATGTTCTTACATAAGGAGTTAAGGAGTGAGTGAGATTGATCATTATTGTCTTATGCTATCATTAACGTGTCTGTATGACTGATCATCATCATCATCTTTTGTTATCAATAAAGAGTGTGTCAGATTGATCATCATTGGGTTTTTTGTGTGTGTGTCATTATCAAAGAGTGTGTGAGATTGATTATTATTGTCTTTAGTCATAATTAACGACTGTGCATGATTGATCATTATTCTCTTTTGTTATTATTAATTAAAGAATGTGTGTCATTGATACAAAAGAAAAATGCATTTATCAGACATATAAGACATACCTCTATAATTCTGATCATCTGTCAAATATGTGAAAATTGGTTCAGTCTTGTGATCTAACTTATAAGAAATCAAACAATAAAACGACAAACACTGAGCAAAACTTTCTTTGTTCCTTAGTCTTTTCACAAAACTGTTTGTTTCACAATACAAAAAGGGTGTTTTTTATGTTTTTAAAAATAATTGCTCCTTACTTTTAAAAACCACTGTGGAAAAAGTTTCACTTTTTAGAATAAAGCCTTCATTCATTAAACACTTCCTTTGGGTCTCATTATATTAAACAAATGTTTCAAACAATATTCTTTAGTCAAGCATTCTCCAAAGAATCAATTTGTTCTTGACTCCTTGAAATGTTTTTGAATTATCCTTATAATTGAGGAAAGGCAACAAAAGGGATCAACTGAAAGAAAGAAAAAGATAACCACGAAAGACGAGCAAAAAAGAGTGTATTATTATTCATGTGACATTTTTATAAATCCTATGAACATTTAGAAAATAATGAGTTCTATTCTCAATTCTGAAAATCAGTACAGGAATAGAATAAACAACACCACATATGCACAACAACTACTAAGATAACAACGCAGAATCGTCAGAGAAAACACGAGTCTCTAAAGCCAACCAGTAAAGGAGTTGGGGTCTGGTCGTTTCGAGCGCAAACCATTTCGTGCGCTGGTCGTTTCGAGCACAAATTTCACTTTTTTCTAGGGTTAGGGTTAGGGTTAGGTAAATGAGCACAAATTTCACTTTTTTCTAGGGTTAGGGTTAGGGTTAGGTAAATGGTTCAAGTAAAGAAAGAGTGAAATTAGCGCTCAAAATGGTTTGCGCTCGAATCGACCCGTGACCAAGGAGTTCACACAAACACAATTATGGAAAAAAGCCTGGAAGGGGGGGAAATAATGACAAGAAACAAAGACATCCATCACAAAAAGAACCGGCAACATCTGCCACACACACAAAACACACTGACACAACGACTGCCGCGACGGACAAACCTTGGTGGTGTCGTTAACAAGACCTCCGCTCTATGTGGGGCATGAAAAGGCAAGACACCAGAGACAGCGGTTAGTAATGATAAGACATCACAGTCAACTGGCACCAAGACACGGTACAGGGCTTTACGTGGTAAGCCTTTGGTTTGTCGCTTGACACACACAGCAATCCGTAATGCTATTGAAACATGTGACCACATTCCATGAAAGTTCATCCCTGGACTATGACAGTCAGATCATGCTTAAAATGTGCTCCGACAATTGTGTGCAGTACCGAGCAAGTTTCACAACAACAAATCAAACAGTCACTCAAAGAACCAACAAAATCATGTCTCCTGTCTCCAAATCTTCACATTCACACATTTCAAGAAAAGAACCCTGAAAGATGCTTGATTCTTTATTTATTGGGCAGTCTTCAAATACCAAGTCTCTTCAGTAAACAGTTTGGTAAATAAATCAACAAATAGATTTTTTCACCTTATTCTGCTGTACCAAAAAATAAGGAAACCCTTTAGAGAAATCAATAACTTGTTTGTTTTATTTTTCTTTTCTTTTAAAACTGTTTTTAAAGGGTGATGTTTGATTACCCGTATAGTAGATGGGCTAAACACAGAGAAAAGCTTGAGCTCAACTACTTAAATAAACTACCTCTCTTTGTAAGGTAACATATGATATTACAAACTTTAAGAAATAAGCAAGCAGCCAACGTAGTCGTAAAAGCACCACGCACTTTGCTGTATTAAAATCTTTGTGGCGCTTCTCCCTCCATCTTTAAACTATTCTTAAAATGTTGACTTTGCCCAGGGCTCCCATTTGGGGGTCTATGAAGCACTAACATTCTAAAGGACCCTCTAAAAGAATGTGCAGGGGGTCCCAGGGATGCACTAGAAAAATTCTGTTTAGCATTCGCAAACCCCCTGGGACCCTCTATCCCGCCTCTAGGACCCTCTATACTGTAAGTGAAGGAGTCCCTGGGACCCCTTGTTTTGCGGGATGATTGGGAGCCCTGTTTGCCCAAAGATCACCGTTAAAACACAGCGGCTCCATGTACTGACCTTGGTCTGCAGGTCGACGTTGTTCTGCTCGTTCTGCAGCAGCAGTGCGGCGGACTTGACGTCGTCCTTCTTGGCGGCGATGTGGAGGGCGGGCAGCCGCACCTTGCCCTTGGTGTCATGCTCCAGGAGCACGCTCACCACACGGTCGTGACCCTGCTGCAGCGCCACCGCCAGGGGGGTGAACCCGTCCTGCTCGACAAACCGACACAACTTCACCTTTATGACATGTGGTTAAGTGATGGCTTGACTTACTTCTTTTTGCATTCAATTATCTTAGGCAAAAACAATAAAATATATAAAGGGTAGAAACAGGTACCTGGGGAGGAGCGAGACACAACAGTTTAACCCTTTCACCGCCAAAGTCGCATTTTAGCACCACAGTGATTTAACACATATGTCACTAAAAGGCATCAAATTGGGGTCTATTATCCCAAAACCCTATTGGCTTAGTTTTGGGAAGTAAGGATAGACCTTATTTTATATATGTGTCACATAACAATCCCCAATACTGCAGATGGAGTTTGTTCTCTACCCAGGTAAATTTAATGGGAATTCTTGCCTGAAATATGGCTGGCGGTGAAAGGGTTAAATAATACTCTTGTGTTGTAGAGCCACTGCCACCTTCACAGTCCCCTTAATATGTGGATGTATATAGATGGCGGCGGCTTGACTTATTTCATGGTACATTCAATTGTATCTAAATGCATTTCTGGGGTGTGTGTGTGTGTGTGTGTGTGTGTGTGTGTGTGTGTGTGTGTGTGTGTGTGTGTGTGTGTGTGTGTGTGTGTGTTAGTCGCTATTGTTATCGTTTTTTATCCATCATGATGTCAGAATTCATCCACCACATTACACACCTCTCAAAATCTTTAAACATTTTGATGTGATTATCATAAGAATGATCCTTTGATTTAAAAACAGGCTAAAGGAAATGTGGCTATAGATACATCAGTGAATTAGACATTCATACCATACTTTTGAAAAGGAAGCTAATCTGTTTTCATGTACAAGACAATTGTTTTAAACATAGCTCACAAAAGAACTACTTTGCTGACAAAGAACAGGTTTATTTAACACGGTCCAAGTCAGGTTCAGGACATACTACTCAGCAAGTAAAGATTTTTGTGAAAGTCTTAATAGATATGAACTGCACCTTGGTCCATATGAAACCTCCATTATTCAAAATCTCCAGGCTATATTTTTTGTTCTTAGAAAGAATAAACCAGTCCCCACTCCCCCAAAAGTGAAAGACAGCCTGACTACCTCAGTGGCCAGACTCTGGTTAGCCCCATTGGACAGGAGGTAGCGAACGACCTCAGCGTGACCCTCCTGTGCAGCCATGTACAGCGGGGTGAAGCCAGCCTGAAAGGGAAAACAGTCACTGAAATGTACACTCCAGCCATGAAATATGTATCATTCTAAAATAAAATAGATAGTTCATACCTGAAAAAAATCTGCTTCAAAACAGAAAATCTTCACAAGGGTACTACAGTGGAACCTCCCTTATAAGACCCCCCCATTATAAGACTCCCTTCCACTTAAGACCTACTACTCCGAGACATTGCCCTTCTTTGTAAGCATTAAAATGACCTCCTTTATACAACTCCCTCCCACTAAAGATCTTGTTTTGGATGATTTTCTAAGGTCTTATGAGGGAGGTTCCAATGTACAGTGGAACCTCCCTTATAAGACCCCCCATTATAAGACTCCCTTCCACTTAAGACCTACTTCTCCGAGACACTGCCCTTCTTTGTAAGCATTAAAATCACCTCCTTTATACAACTGTCAACTCCCTCCCATTAAAGACCTCATTTTGGTTGATTTTGTAAGGTCTTATGAGGGAGGTTCCAATGTACAGTGGAACCTCCCTTATAAGACCCCCCATTATAAGACTCCCTTCCACTTAAGACCTACTACTCCGAGACATTGCCCTTCTTTGTAAGCATTAAAATGACCTCCTTTATACAACTCCCTCCCATTAAAGACCTCATTTTGGTTGATTTTCTAAGGTCTTATGAGGGAGGTTCCAATGTACAGTGGAACCTCCCTTATAAGACCCCCCATTATAAGACTCCCTTCCACTTAAGACCTACTTCTCCGAGACATTGCCCTTCTTTGTAAGCATTAAAATCACCTCCTTTATACAACTGTCAACTCCCTCCCATTAAAGACCTCATTTTGGTTGATTTTCTAAGGTCTTATGAGGGAGGTTCCAATGTACAGTGGAACCTCCCTTATAAGACCCCCCATTATAAGACTCCCTCCCACTTAAGACCTACTTCTCCGAGACATTGCCCTTCTTTGTAAGCATTAAAATGACCTCCCTTATACAACTCCCTCCCATTAAAGACCTCATTTTGGTTGATTTTCTAAGGTCTTATGAGGGAGGTTCCAATGTACAGTGGAACCTCCCTTATAAGACCCCCCATTATAAGACTCCCTTCCACTTAAGACCTACTACTCCGAGACATTGCCCTTCTTTGTAAGCATTAAAATCACCTCCTTTATACAACTGTCAACTCCCTCCCATTAAAGACCTCATTTTGGTTGATTTTCTAAGGTCTTATGAGGGAGGTTCCAATGTACAGTGGAACCTCCCTTATAAGACCCCCCATTATAAGACTCCCTCCCACTTAAGACCTACTATCCGAGACATTGCCCTTCTTTGTAAGCATTAAAATGACCTCCTTTATACAACTCCCTCCCATTAAAGACCTCATTTTGGTTGATTTTCTAAGGTCTTATGAGGGAGGTTCCACTGAAGTAACAATAGAATATGACAATAAAAATCTGATAAAAAGTCAACAGTTTTGATTTGTTTGTAAGTCAGGTGAAATGCACTCAAATGTCAAAACAATGAAAGGCTTTTATGTGTACAAACAGTAGCTCAGCCATTCAGTCCGTGGCTTTACATCAAATATTTTTGAGCATGAGCTTGTCAAATCAGATTGTGTAGCCGGCAAGCAATACGAATGCTGCAGTAGGCTTAGGACTTAAACATGCATTTTTCTTTCAAATTCAAATGAACAATGTGTCTTTTAGTACTTAACTTTTGAAGCCTAAGTGAAACCTAGCAATCAGTGCCAAAAAGAATTTTTTTAGCCCAACTTATGCACAAACAAACATAAATAATAAATCAGCTTCTTATAGTGTATTTAAAGCTTTTTAAGCTTCTAGTTCTTTTTTGATTCCAATTCCATGCGAGTCCATGTTTTTTTCTTCTTCTTCATCTTCGATCGCTCAGACAGTTTCCTGTCAATTATGAGCACAGATGCGTCATGCTGCCGTTATGCACCTTAGGCAAAACTTAATTAGGCCCAGCATGTCCGACTTTGACTGGAGGAAATGTTTTTGAAAGTGTTTCTTGAAAAAAGGCAAGAGAATGGACCAGAAAGACAGAAAGATAGTAGATGACAGCAAGCAGAGGGAAAAGGCAGAGTCAAAGAGAGTGACAGATTAGAGGAAGTCACACGCGCAGAACTTCAAGAAGGTGGGGGAACTATTTATACAAAAGACCCCCCGGTATCCCCACAGTCCCTGCTTCAACCAGGGTCTTGACAATATCCCCATGGCCCGCCAACGAGGCAATGTGCAGGGGCGTGTTAATACAATACAACACAATACAATACAGTCAGGCCTCTATTTTAAGGCTGCCAAAAAGCCAGGAAAAATCGGTCTTAACCCCTTGACTGCCACCAACGTATTACGTACTGACCTGATGGCATCACTGATGATGTCATCAGATGAAGAGGAATAACTCTGATATGCTGGCTTTTGCTCTAACACAGTCAAGAGAGTTATATCCCCAGACCATTTTGCCAGATTGGCTCCTATCAGTTGTCATTTTTGTGGCATGATTTGCCAATGGTTTTTTCTTTAATTTTCTCTGGCAATCAAGGGGTTAAATTGGAGGGGGTCTTATAATGGAGGTCGTTTTCATAGTAAGAGTTAAACATCCGTGCCAGAAAAGTCAGTCTTAAACGAGAGGAGGTCTTTTAATGGTGGGTCTTATAATAATAGAGGTTTGACTGTGCAATGCACTACACTACACTGACCTGGGCCTGGAGGTTGACGTGAGCCCCTGCGTCAACCAGGATCTTGACAATGTCCCCATGGCCAGCCAACGAGGCAATGTGCAGGCCTGTGTTCCCTTTCTGCATGTGCAAAGATAGAGAAAATAACCGTTAGAAACAAGCTTGTGAGGACATTGTATCAGATTTATGTTAAACTTTGTTTTCTTAATTTATAACAGTCAAAGGCATTTTTGTTTTCTCTGAAAGTCAGAGGCATTTTAAAACTTACATAACATGAGAGATCCTCCTCCAAAAATGATACAGGATGTTTGTTTGGAGTAACAAAGTGAATGAGTGCATGAGTGAACAAGAGAGTGGATTGTGTGAGCAAGTGAGAAAAAGAGAGTGAATTTTGTGAGTGTGCGAGTCTGTAACTTTTGTCTTGCTTTGTGCATCCATCTCTCAGCCTGTCTGAGTTCTTGTGTTTCTGTTTCTGCATGCAAGCATTTGCGTCATCTATGCGTGTCATGTCTTTGTGTGTGTAAAAACATGCATGCATGCCTGACAGCCCTGCATGCGTTCAACGTATGCATGGACGAGTGTGTGTGTGTGTGTGTGTGTGTGTGTGTGTGTGTGTGTGTGTGTGTGTGTGTGTGTGTGTGTGTGTGTATGTGTGAGTGTGAGTGTGAGTGTGTGAGTGTGTGTCAAGTCAAGTCAAAATGATCGTTATTGAGGATAAAGGAGTAAGCTTGACAGCTTTTTTTCATCCTGTCCTCAGAATGAAAAGTAAATGAAAAGAATGAAATGAGTGTGTGTGTGTGTGTGTGTGTGCATGTGCGTGTGTGTAAATCTAAAAGAGAATGGTAGTAACTGTAAGGAGAATGGTATAATTAGGTACACTAATCCCTCCTCACCTTGGTGGCTGCCTCTACGTTGGCTCCCCGGCGCAGTAGTTCTGTGACGATGTTCACATGACCTTCCTTGGAGGCCAGATGGAGGGCATTCAGCCCGTTCTGGAAACAAGCAACCAAGCAAGCTGACAAGTCTTTCTCGCAAAAATATAAGGTCTATGAAGAGCATTGAGCCAATTCTGAAAAGCAAGGAAGCAATGTGACAAGTCTTTCTCACAAAAACATAAGGTCTATTATCATTATGAAGGGCATTCAGCCAATTCTGAAAACAAACAACAAAGCAAATTGACAAGGCTTTCTAACAAAAACATTAGGTCTGTGAAGGGCATTCAGCCCATACTGCAAATAAACAACTAAAGAATATGACAAGTCTTTTTAACAAAAACATTAGGTCTGTGAAGGGCATTCAGCCCATACTGCAAATAAACAACTAAGGAATATGACAAGTCTTTTTAACAAAAGCACAGGGGCTATGAAGGGCATTCAGCCCATTTTGGAAACAAACAGCATAGCTAGCATCAAAACTATTCAAACAGTTAAACAGCAATAATGATGAAAATAACAACTGCAGCAGAAGCTATGACAAACATAACTGGTCCAAATCATCACAACAGACCCAAATTTGTACCCCCACCCCCACTCTTTATTGTAATAAAAACCTCTCAGTTGTGCAAAAGTTCAAACAAAAATGAAGGGACAGTGAAGAGGCCGCGAGGCCTAATGTCCTAACTACCTGACCTGACCTGTACCCCCACTCCCACATGCGTTATTCAAGTACAAAACAAAGCGAATGAACTTTTCTCCCAATCTGACTAGCAAAAGCCAAATGTTTTCGTGAAAATAGGCGTGGACTCACTGGGTTGCTGGTGTTGATGTCGGTGCTTCCCTTGAGGTACTCCAGTACTTCCTGCAGATTCCCATCACGAGCTGCTCGCAGGAATCCAGCGTTCCCGTCACTCTGCAAAAAAAGAAGAAAAAGATAAATTAAAAATACCCGAAAACAAACGAATGCATACACACACACACACCTTTAAACAAGAGTATTAATTTATACGTTAACGTAAAAGATTGTTCAACTAAGAATATAAATTTTCTTTTAATAAAAAAAAAAAAATCAAAGATCCAGACAATTTCCATTAGCAATGCAGCTTTATTCACCCAGCCTATTGTACCTTGTTGCCTTTCTTTTTCCTTTTGTGTTTTCCTTTATCTCTTCCAAAAACACAATGCGTATATCTTCGCTAATCATATTATTTCCATCCTGACCTACTGGGTTTTTTCCCCACAAACTTTTCTCCATTAATTTTATGGCATACAAAGCAAACAATAAAAATAACAAAATATGTCTGACATTTGACCGACGTTTCACCCAAATATTCTTCCACACTGTATCCACTTTCCCCTTGAAACAATTTGTTTTGCCAGACAAAACATTCACCATTGAACGACAAATGACATCTTAGAATCCAAGTTCCAAGAGAGAGAAAAAGGAAGAAGTTGATTAATCATTATTAGTACAAAAAGAGAGAGAGAGAGAGAGAGAGAGAGAGAGAGAGAGAGAGAGAGAGAGAGAGAGAGAGAGAGAGAGAGAGAGAGAGAGAGAGAGAGAGAGAGAGAGAGAGAGAGAGAGAGAGAGAGAGAGAGAGAGAGAGAGAGAGAGAGAGAGAGAGAGAGAGAGAGAGAGAGAGAGAGAGAGAGAGAGAGAGAGAGAGAGAGAGAGAGAGAGAGAGAGAGAGAGAGAGAGAGAGAGAGAGAGAGAGAGAGAGAGAGAGAGAGAGAGAGAGAGAGAGAGAGAGAGAGAGAGAGAGAGAGAGAGAGAGAGAGAGAGAGAGAGAGAGAGAGAGAGAGAGAGAGAGAGAGAGAGAGAGAGAGAGAGAGAGAGAGAGAGAGAGAGAGAGAGAGAGAGAGAGAGAGAGAGAGAGAGAGAGAGAGAGAGAGAGGGAGAGAGAGAGGGGAGAATAATAATCATTATCAGTAAAAAGAACGGTTTTTCGTCACAGACAACACTGAACTGAAGCATTGATTTCTTCCTGTATATCCCTCGTACTGCTACGTCTCTTTACGAGCATTGTATTGCCTGCTGGTTAATGGTGTACGTCATTAACTACATTTCTGCAGAGCAAGCACAGTTTTCAGCAACGCTGTATCCTCTATGATGGGAGTTTACAGAAAACTTGGGCAGACATTTCGTCTTTCTAAATGATTCGTCACAAACGAACATAAAACCTTATTAATGTTTCTCAAAGTAAACACACGAACACCATTTTTTGAAGCTTTCAAAACCCAACGTTTTTTTCTTCAGGAATGAGTGAAAGGAAATGAGATTACACAAAACTTTTACAGGTACAGGTTTAATAAAACCTTATTAAATTAGCACTGAGATTTTTCTATGTGTTTTTGTGTTCTATGAGTTTTTCTCCTATGCACACTCTCCCTTTCTTACGTATTTATTGTGAAGTGCGTTGGTTCGTGTGTACTCCCCCTTGAAACCAGAACATCACTGATGGCCAAGGCACAGATTATATTAATTAAAGTGAGGTAACATCCTGTGATTTTCTTCTGGCCATATTTAACCGTAAACATATCTACATTTTCTGTTTTTTCCTTGAACTCTCTACATGTGCATAATGTGCTTCTCTCTTCCTGGCATTCTTCCACTTGTTGACTTCTATCCCCCTTTCCGTTGAGTAATAGCCTTCATAGGCTCCTTCAATGTATCAAATACAGATACAGACAGATACAGATACACACTAACTGTAGACAAGACCATCAAAATCACTGCTATCGCTTCACAGCTTGATGGACTGCACTGAAACCTTAGCTGAAAATGAATCGTCTCTTTCTCTTGCACATGCTTAAACGTGCACATGTACACCCACACCTACAAACAAGACTGCAAGACACATTTCCTTGTTTTAAATGGGAACAATAAGTAATAATTGATTGAAACACACACAGAGAGAGAGAGAGAGAGAGAGAGAGAGAGAGAGAGAGAGAGAGAGAGAGAGAGAGAGAGAGAGAGAGAGAGAGAGAGAGAGAGAGAGAGAGAGAGAGAGGGGGGAGAGAGAGAGAGAGAGAGAGAGAGAGAGAGAGAGAGAGACGAGAGAGAGAGAGAGAGAGAGAGAGAGAGAGAGAGAGAGAGAGAGAGAGAGAGAGAGAGAGAGAGAGAGAGAGAGAGAGAGAGAGAGAGTATCTGTATTGAACTGAAGGAGAGAGATATTTAATTTTCTTGATCTGCTAGCATCAGTTTCAGGTATCTGTGCTTCTGTTCAGTTTGTGTGCACATGGTTGTCTGTCACGGTCTCACACAGTCTGTTTCTTCTCCTCTCTATAGGCCATTCCATCCCTGTTCTCTTAGTTTATGTCCACACTGTTCCTCTATGCAAATATTACCCTCTCCTAATCCAACAGTAGTAAAGCAGTAATCATCCCAATCGATGCCTGCAGCAATCAATCTAACTCCAACACCAGCGACTGACACTGACAATCTGTCTGTCTGTCTATGAAGACATGAATCACGGTGTGCACACATCATGCAATTCAGAGGCAAACAGATAGAGGAGAAGGTGGACAAATAGAGACATTGGGAGCAAAAAACGGTCGATGCAGAATATGAGTGAGTGAGACTGTGTGTGTGAGAGGGAGAGAGAGAGAGGGGGGAGGGAGAGAGAGAGAGAGAGAGAGAGAGAGAGAGAGAGAGAGAGAGAGAGAGAGAGAGAGAGAGAGAGAGAGAGAGAGAGAGAGAGAGAGAGAGAAAGAGATGTGTGTGTTTGAGAGAAAAATAAAAAGGTTGATGCAGATACTGAGACAGTGAGTGAGTGCGTGCATGCATGTGTGCGCGTGCAAACAATGCCTACTTGACAGGCGCATGCCCACTTTTCAGTTGTACACTGGCTCATGTATTCAAATTCAATCATCTCATCCCTTATCGTCATTCATGAACATGCACAAAACTGACCAGCAACGACTGAAATCAATGCAATCCGAATCCATCCAATGTTGTCACCCATAAATATTGAATGATACAGTCGCTGTCATCATTAATATTCATTCAGTCATCATGTCAAAGCGGCAAGACAAGTGAGATGACACTGACCACCACTTTCATCACCACTATCTTTCAAACAGCCCCCCCCCCCCCCCCTTCTATCTCCAACAGGTACAATACAGACATTACCACCTCTTTCTTCATCTGCCCTCCACCCACTATCTCCACCCCACCCCCCTTCTCTCAGTAACACCCCCCCCCCCCCCCCCAACGGGTAGCCGGTAGGGTAGCTAGAGCGGCAGCAGCAGCAGAGACAACCATGCTGACGTCATGTCTGACAAAAACCTCACACCACCTGTATCGATTTCCCCCCCCCTGGTCATTCCTTTCAACTTCTATACTACCCCCATCCCCCCACACACACTCCCCGCCACCCCCTTCCTCAGCACATGACACAATCCAGACCACCATCTCTCCCACCCCTCGTGGCTTTCTCCCCTACTTTAATCTATACACCCCCACCACCTACCCATCCCTGCCAATTCCAAGACATCGTTCTCTTCTTTTCATCGTATTTCCATGGAGGTAAATGCATTTATTTTATTTTATTGCATGTTGTGTCCAACTTTCTGCTTCCACCAAATAAACTTTAAACTTGTTACATGACTGTGTAAGCGCTTGTGAAATGGGGAAACACACACAGACGCATGTGCATGCGTGCACTCACACACACGCACACATGTGCATACGCGCACACACACATGTGCATACGCGCACACACACTTTAAAACCAAACATAAATCCCCAGCTAAACCCCCCCAAAAAAAAACGAATGGGCTAGGGGACCACAGCTACTGTCTGGTTGAGGATTAGACAGATGGTGTCCGGACCACAGAGAAGTGCCCAGGAAACAAAATGCGCCCCTGGAGGAAACCCATGTCGATTGCTTCCAATAGACCAGACCCTTTGGGAAGAAAAGGGAAGAAAACACCCAGACACAAACACTCACACAGACAGCCAGACACATACACACATGCGCACACACACACACACACACACACACACACACACACACACACACACACACACACATACTCACTCACTCACACCCACACCCACGCATGCACACACACACACACACACACACACACACACTCACTCACTCACACACACCCACATGCATGCACACACACACACACACACACACACAGGGCCACACCAGTTCAGGCCCCTAGTTGTGGCCTTGTCTACTTCACTCTCACCCACCAGACAAGAACTTTGTTTCTAGAACAGTAGGTCGTACCTACAATGACCTTCAAAGTCAAACAGTTAGGCAACAATATCATTGGCAGTGCATGTGTGTGTGTGTCTGGGTGTGTGTGTCTGTCTATGTGTGCGTGCGTGCGTGCATGTGTATGTGTGACACTGTGTGTGTGCGTGTGTGTATGTGACGCTGTGTGTGCAATGTATACATGTGTGTGCGTGCATGTGTGCGTCCCCAAACAAACAAATGTGGCATATTTCATAAATGGCAACATGATGCTCTGTTTGGGTTTACTTCAATTTTTCCCCTCACAAAAACTGAAAAAGCCAAGCAACTTGCAGATTTCATTTTAGTCTTAATATCCACAGTTCTGAGGACAGCAAGGAGACCAGATTACTGAAAACCAAACACATACATAACTAACCCATTATGGTTGTGCATGTTTGAAAGTGAACAATAGGGCATTTGCCACGAGTGTTCATTCTCTATACTAGACTAACTAATTTGCCCGCACTCGTTCTGCCCGAGTTGCGCTGACCTTTCTAATTCAACTCTCTAAATTCATCTCAGGGAAATTCAAGGTCGCTGTCACATGGCAAATGCCCTATTCTAAAGAGGCACACACCCACAGCAGCAGCTTTGCGTCTTCTCTGGCGAGTTGCCTCTTGATGATTGACCTATACTCATTCATACTAGTAAACTGTGGATATTAAGACTAAAATGGGGCCACTGGGACACTAGGGCAAACTGTGGAGTGGCCATGTACAGGGAGAGCAGGAATGGACAAGGGAGCAATGAGGACCACGGGAACAAATGCACACTGCATAATGGATGAACAGTGGTTCATTCTCTGGCCAGAGTTCACAGTTTCCTGTGAACTTTTTAATTTCCCAATGACAACAACAACAGTGACAACAAAATGAACAACAAACAATGAAGAATGTTGCACAAACGTACTGAAAGTGAAACGAAGAGAGGAGAGAGGGCTATAAAAGGATATTATAATTGTCGGATAACAGATCAGAGAGAGAGAGAGAGAGAGAGAGAGAGAGAGAGAGAGAGAGAGAGAGAGAGAGAGAGAGAGAGAGAGAGAGAGAGAGAGAGAGAGAGAGAGAGAGAGAGAGAGAGAGAGAGAGAGAGAGAGAGAGAGAGAGATTGTTACCAGTAGATAGGCCTGTATTGACTGACAAAAAATATTATTTAGATAATATTCGTTTTCTACCACACACACACACACACCCTCACCCCCTCTTCGTCCCTTTCCACACCCATTCTCTTTCTGCAAGTTGTGATATTTACCCATACTTAAACTGCACTGTATGTTTGCCTATGTGTCACCAGCAAGAACGAACGCAGCTTATGCCTCTACAAGTACGTGTATGTTTACACAGTGGATATTAAATAAAAAAGAATCTTTCAGTGTACAATGCTGGACGGTTTTTGTGTGCATACCAGCTCTCTGTCTGCTTCCCTGTGAATCTGTGTGTGTACATTTGCAAGAATGATACCTGCAAGAACATACGTATGCATCTACACACACATTATACACAGAGAGAGAGAGAGAGAGAGAGAGAGAGAGAGAGAGAGAGGGAGGGAGGGAGGGAGGGAGGGAGGGAGGGAGGGAGGGAGAGGGAGAGAGAGGGAGAGAGAGGGAGGGAGAGAGGGAGAGAGGGAGAGAGGGAGAGAGAGAGAGAGAGAGAGAGAGAGAGAGAGAGAGAGAGAGAGAGAGAGAGAGAGAGAGAGAGAGAGAGAGAGAGAGAGAGAGAGAGAGAGAGAGAGAGAGAGAGAGAGAGAGAGAGAGAGAGAGAGAGAGAGAGAGAGAGAGAGAGAGAGAGAGAGAGAGAGAGAGAGAGAGAGAGAGAGAGAGAGAGAGAGAGAGAGAGAGAGAGTACGGATGTTGAGGGTAAACGGATAAGCTCAAGCTTCTTTACACCATGCCCTCGAGGGGAAAAAGAAAAGCCAAATAACATGAAAAAGAAAACAAAAAGAAAGTATAAAATGCATAAAAAGAATAGAAAATAACAACAGCCATGTTCACAGTAAATTGAAGAACATGAAAAAAAATTCTAGCTCAAATGAACACACAAAAACATACAGTATACCCTATAACTATACCAAAACATGCATACATAGTCTCTTGTGGTGTGTGCAAACACACAGGTGCAAATACGCTCATGACAGAGAGAGGGCGGGGGGGGAGGGGCACCTAAGCCGTGACTGGTCAAATTACCAAATCCCGATTTGAATGAGGCAAGAGTTCCACCATTGTAGACTTCATTAAGTTTCAAGACCCCTTGAGCCCAATTAAAGACCCCTTAGGCCCAAATTAATGAGGCAGAAAGCAAATTAGCTTTCCCCAAAGAGAACAGAGTTGGGTGGACACATTTCTTGGAGAAGAACAAAGAACAGTATGGCAGTTCAATAGAATAGTTCAATAGAAGAACAGTAAGAATCGCTCAAGTCAAAATTGAAGGGACTGAAATGTTATTTTGAGATAGCCAATATTTTTAGTTAAAAAGACTTTTCAACATAGAGATTATTATACTGGGACCCAAAAATTAGTATGAGTTATCCAGCGTTTTTGAGTGATCCGGTTTTGAGTGATCAGTTCTCCACTGTATTGATACCGTTTTTGTAAAACTGATCTCAATGAATAAGACTGACCGGCTTCTTTTTAGCATTAAAAAGCCAACAATATAATAATAGATTTGTGCCCCAAAAAATCATTAAATCCATGAAAAACTGGAAAGTTAAAGTATTGGCAGTGACAATGTGAGATTGAAGCCTCTGAAAGCTATAGATAGTTGCCAAAAGATTTCAATTGTAACAGATTCAATACTTTGACAGCAACAGACTCATAACTTCAATAAAGCATGCAGAATGAACACACTGAAAAGTAAAGTTATTGACTGAAACAAAATGAGATTAAAGCATGTAGAAAGCAGTCTCCAAAAGGTTCCTTTTAAATGTGATAGACTCATCACATGTGCCTTTACCACGAAAACAGCAAAGGGCAAGAAAGCTTGACTGCATCTTGTACCATCATCAACTTATTTCATTGCTGACCTTCGGTGTACAGTATAGTCAGAACATCTCCTGAGGATGGAGAGCGCCAGAGCCAACAGACACTCATCCATTATTCAAGCAGTCATCCGGATCTCTTTCCCATGGGCCTTTCAATGCCAGAGAAACAAGAACTCACAATACACGTCTATTGACACCAGGGCCACAGAAGAGACAGACTGGTCTAGCCCATTTCAGATGGAAATTGCTTTGCCAGGAAGACACGCATTTTAAGTGGTTTGCCAAGGTGGTGTAACATAAAACATGCAAGGCTACACTTTAATTGAAAAGTACTTTAAACTGAGCTAAAACTAAAAAGCGTTACTGTAAAATCGCACACATACTTTTTTCTCTTTTGAATATTGGATTTTATGATAAAAGTTGTTTTTGCACTCAGATAATGCACAGAAACAACAGTTCCCTGTTGTTGGCGGGAATTGAGAGCTTGACGGTTCTTACCATGGCAATTGCGGAAGTGTGATAATTTCATCAGAAGTGTGATAATTTCATTACTTTTTGTAGAACTTTTGAACTAAAGCTTTGCAAAAGGTAACAAAATCTAACGTAGAGGCAGTTTGGGAAATCATAAGAAAATTGTTTTAATCACATTACCATCCTCATTCGAGTTGTTCCGTCTGTGGCCATTCGCGGAGATTTAGCCATTTCAATTTGGATCACATTTTAAGTTTTAGAATTGCTTATGTAAACTCTTGCCGCTTAGAACTCAATTTTTAGAAAATGTACTCTCTCTCTCTCTCTGTGCATGTGTGTCACGTGAGCGTGTGCATGTGTGTATACAGTCACAAGTTTATGTTCACCCAACTATACACTTACAATACATTTATGCAAATGTGCTTCCTTGTTAGTCCGTCACCAAGACGGACTAGTGACGGACTATTGCGATGGGCTGGTTTGTATTTTTGTTTGTTTGTTTGTTGTTTGTTTTTTTGGGGGGGTTTTCTGTCTGTCCCAAGGATATCTCCCGAACCGCTTGACCGAATCGCGTCAAATTTTGTGTGAAGGTGTGCCTCCTTAATAGGAAGAGATCGGCGCAAACCATTTTGCCGTCGTGACCTTGACCTTGACGTACGACCTTGAAAACCGAAACTCTATTTTTAGCCATATCTCGGGCACCGATCAACATAGGATGTTGAAACTTGGTATGAAGGTGGTTTGGCTTATGCCCGTTCTGATGATGGCATACCGATCAAGGTCAAGGTCAAGGTCAAGAAGATCGCTGGGTCATTTTTTTCTCCTTCTGTCTGTCCCAAGGATATCTTTCGAACGGGTTGACAGAATCACGTCAAATTGTGTGTGCTGGTGTGTCACCATGAGAGGAAGGCATCCGCGCAAACCATATTGCCGTCGTGACCTTGACCTTGGCGTACGACCTTGAAAACCGAAAATCTTTCAGGGGCCATAACTCCCACACCGTTAGTGTTAGAGTCTTCAAATTTGGCATGAAGGTACTTTGGCTTATGCCCGTTCTGATGGTGGCATACCGATCAAGGTCAATGTCACGGTCCGGGCGATCCGTAGGCCTTGAAAGTGGTAGGGGTCTACACATTGGGTTTTAAGCCATATTTTCCACATTGGTACTTGACAGAAGCGCTTCAGATTGTGTGTGGTACTGTATACCCTAGAGAAGAAAACATCCGAGCATAAATTATCACCATGCTGACCTTGACCTTGAAGTGTGACCTTGAAAACCGAAATTTCCTTCTTTGCGCTATATGTTTCTTCTTCAAGCTGTATCTCGTGAACTAGAAGACAGAATCCCTTCCAATTTTGTGTCAGGATGTGACACTCTACGGGGTGTCGCAAGTGCGTGGCATTGCTGGTGACGGACATGTCTGCCGCTCGGCGACGCCCTTGTTTGTATTGTACTTGTACAAGACCACACTGTAATTTCACCTAATGTGACAATAAAGTATTTTTGACTTTGACTTTGAACTGGCAACATATTGACATTCAGATAAAAGAACTTTTTTCCCTTTATTATTACACTTTCTAATCATAGAAGATTTATTGCCAGCTAATGGCACTGCACTGCATTATTCTGTCTGGATGCTTTTTACCTCATATCGATTGCTGCCTTTTCCAAACAGACTGATCCAGTTGCATTAACATGACACATGCACGCACACACACAGAGAGAAAGACTGGCATGCATCTTTACTCATGCATGTTCAATCAATATTGCTACAACTGCTTGGTTTCTATCTCCCGCTCCCCCCTCTCTCTCTCTCTGGGGTATCTTTGCAGGTGTGCACCGTCTCCCCCTCCCCCCCTTCTCTCCTCTTTGATTTTTTAAATTTTTTTACAATACATTGTAAAGCGATTTTTTTTTTCGTAAGAAAAGCCAAGTAAACAATTCATTTAAACCATGTGATTCCAATGCATTTTTTGTCGTTGTGAAGTATGCGATTTAAGGATAAAGCAAAAGAATGTGTGTACACGCACACACATACTCTCAAAAAGGCAAACATGATTCACACACACAGTGACACACACACACAGTGATACACACACACACACAGTGATACACACACACACACACACATTCAAAGATTGTTGAACAAGAGTACTTATCAATTAACATGCATTGTAATTAAAGACCATCATTCAGGTACTTTGATGTGCTTTGAACACAATCACGCACAGAGATCTAATCATCTAACAACTGCTTTGCAGCTTCTCTACAATCCACCCCAACCCTTTGCAGCTTCTCTAAAATCCACCCCTTAACCAACTTATTGCTTCCCTTGCTGCTTTTCCTTCGGCACACCTACCCTCATTTATCCCCACCCCCTTTCAATTAATTGACAAAAACTCAGACAATGAAACACTTTTTTAATTTTCAGATCTTATTGTCAAGTTTGTGCTCCTAGCTAGGCTTTCCACACTCCCACCTCTCTCTCTCTCTCTCTCTCTCTCACGCACACACAACCCAACACCCCCCCCCCCCCTCCCCCTGTATAAGCCTACATACAAACTCTTGCATGGGTGCAAATACATAAAATGAAAAACCCTGAAAGGCCGGGGTCTAGGGGTAATGTCCCCCAGCAGCTGAAAAAAAAAAGGATTTATGAAGGTATTTTAGTTTGCTTTTTACACAATTTATACAAATGCTTATCTTAAAGTATTTGAAAAATTCAGTAGACACACAAAAATCTTGTTTGACAAATTTAAAAAAAAGGGAAATTCCTTTACTGGTAAAATTCAAAAACAGGAAATCCTTGTATTCCAGGAAAAGTTGCACCCATGTGCTTGTATGCACAGTGACAAACGTAACCATCCACGCGAAATCAGAGAAACAGCATGCACGCGCAAGCACATGGGGGGTAGGAGACACAGAGAGAGAGAGAGAGAGAGAGAGAGAGAGAGAGAGAGAGAGAGAGAGAGAGAGAGAGAGAGAGAGAGAGAGAGAGAGAGAGAGAGAGAGAGAGAGAGAGAGAGAGAGAGAGTAAATACAAGCAGACAGACAGACAGAGAAACAAGCAGATGAATAAACAGAACAGAGAGAAATAAATCATGAAAGAGAGCATGCTTTATTATTCCTCTCCAGACTGTTAGTCCTTTCTACAGAGATGCCATTGCCAGCCAGTGCCAGGCACCAAGACTTGCTACTATTTCCCGGTTTCCTGAAGGCCTTTGACTAGCCAGCAGGCCTTTGACTAGCCAGCGGCTAAAGGTTCTGAGAGAGAGAGAGATAAGCTATCTACTCCACCGTCAGACCACAATAATACTTGGTAGTGTTGGGTGCCCATAGCAACCAAACACCGCCAAAATACCACTCACGTTATCAATATTATTAGCAATGCAAAACTCCATAGCAAAAATATGGAGAATCAAGATCAAAACGCAAACCCAGGTGATGAGTAGGCCTACTGATTAAATGCAAACCGTAGTCTACCACGGAATGATGGAACCCTACCATACTCATTCAAAAACAAGGCTATTCGTTGATGATCTCTCGCTCTCTCTTTTTCTGCCTGTCTCTCTCTCTCTCTCTCTCTCTCTCTCTCTGTGTGTGTGTGTGTGTGTGTGTGTGTGTGTGTGTGTGTGTGTGTGTGTGTGTGTGTGTGTGTGTGTGTGTGTGTGTGTGTGTGTGTGTGTGTGTGTGTGTGTGTGTGTGTGCGTGTGCGTGTGCGTGCGTGTGCGTGTGTGTGTCTGCGTGCGTGCGTATGTGTATCTTTGTCACTCTCTCACAACAATAACACACACTATCTTGCTCGCTTTCTCTTTTACACACACAGTCGCACACAGAGAGAGAGATGGGGAGAGAGAGAGAGAGAGAGAGGGGGAGGGGAGAAACCCATGACTTCCAGTTTAATTTTCAACCCAAGGCCAAAAGCCCTGCACATCTGTCTCTGATACCTGATAATTTATAACACTCTCTCTTCCATCACCACTTTCCTCCTCCACACACCTTTTCATCAACGATCTGTCTCTCTATTTCACTGTGCCTCTGTCTGTCTGTCTCTGTCATTTTCTGAAAGGATCATTGCTTTGAATATAAGCATGGAACAGTGCTCTCCAAACTATAAATTTGAACAGTTGTGCGCCTCGTGCCTCCATACGGGGAGCTGGATGATCCCGCCCCCTCCACGCGTCTCTCCCCGTGGGGATACTGGGGGGTCTTTCGTAAAAATAGTTCTTCCACCTTCTGGAAGTTCTGTGCTTGTAACTTCCTCTAATCTGCCACTCTCTTTGGCTCTGCCTTTTCCCTTTGCTTTCTATCATCTACTATCTTTCTGACTTATTGGCCCATTCTCCTGCCTTTAAAAAAACCAACCTCTTCCAAATAATTTTTCTCTCTTGAGCTTCTCCGAAATCGGAATGTGTCAGCTGTACGCAGCAGGGAGACAAGTGAAAACTGAACAACCTTACCCATTATGGCCATATGGCCTGGGAACGCAAAAGAAGAAGAACAGCTGTGCGCCTCTAATTGGAATTCACACAGAGATATAAAACAAAAGAAAACAATACATCATAAATATCGATCGACTCTCTCTCTCTCTCTTTCAACAGACATATGTGTGTGTGTGTATGTGTGTGTGCGTGAGAGAGAGAGAGAGAGAGAGAGAGAGAGAGAGAGAGAGAGAGAGAGAGAGAGAGAGAGAGAGAGAGAGAGAGAGAGAGAGAGAGAGAGAGAAAGAAAGAGAGACTAACACAAGGTGTGTGTGTTTGTTCATGACTTCAAGCATACATGCACATATTTTTTGTGTGGAAGTGTGTGTGAGCGTATACCTGTGGATGCGTAAAACAAATTTGTAGGCCCTAAATGCATGTGAGTGAGAGAGAGAAAGAGAGTGTGTGTGTATGCGCATGTGTGTGTGTGTGTGTGTGTGTGTGTGTGTGTGTGTGTGTGTGTGTGTGTGCCCACTTGCGAGTGGTGCATGTACACTTGATATATATATGCAAATGTACGTTAAATGCACCCTCTCATCCACAAGAAAATCTGTATCAATTAGCTAAAAAAAATACACCATACAATTGACGTCCACGTCAATTGATCAACATAGAATATTAGGAACACACACACACACACACACACTTGACCTACCCAAGTCATCCACTTCTTCAACATCGCTGATAAAAAAAATCAATACAGATATACAAATAACAACAGTTTAGTGCAAGCACACACAGCACTCACTACCACACCACCACATGATTATACAAAACATTCGAGTCTGGCTAAGCATCTCGGTATAGTCTGGTCCCAGACACAGCATGCAGCCACCCATTCCATTTCCAACCACTATCAAGGAAACGGCACGCCACCGGCCCCAGCACACACACGCGCATGCACACACACACACACACACACACACACACACACACAAGGGACAATGCAATCGATTCCCTCTTAACATACTCCTGGTGGTGTTTTTCACACAGGCAAGCAAACACACACACACAGACAGACAGACAGGGCACACACACAATAGCATTGACCTTTAAAACACA
>CM065680.1:58826409-58843909 GCA_017654935.2 Phymorhynchus buccinoides
CTTAACTGCATGATAAAAAGGAGGGGTTACAAAACAAAAGAACAATCTGCCTGGGGATGGCTTAGAACACACTTATATATATGTATCTTTCTTCCTTTTCTATGCAGTATTACAGCTTCTACCTGTTATGCAGAATGCTTCCCACTCTATTCCTTTTCTTCTCTTGTACTACCCCCTAAAGTGCAGCAGAATCTTCAACTTGATGCTCTTCAACTCTTCAACCTGGTAGGTGTCAGGTCAATAACTCCCTGGCATTCAAACGAAATGCTTGGGATAAAGACATTGTAATGCAATGCAGTTTTTATCAACAATTAAAATCAGATGAAATAATTATCAAATGTTAATGATGTAATATTTATCAATTACAGTGAAATCCTGATAACTCAAAAATGAATAACGCAAAAACACTGGATAACTCACAATAAGTTTTTGGTCCAGTTTAACAATTTTTATGCAAAAAGGTTTTCTGAACTCAAAATATTGTCCGTCTCAAAATAAAATTTCAGTCCCTTCGATTTTCGCTGTATTATATTAAATGCAGTGTCTGTCTTAATTCATTCGATTCATATATACTAATAACTATGCAGTATTCATGATGACAATCATTATGGTAGTTATATTTAGAAAGCATTAAATCAAAATAATATCACACAGTATGGCCACTTAAGACTTTATCTTGGATGATTTTTCAAGGTCTTAAAAGGGAGGTTCCACTGTATAACTAAGAATGGATAAGTTATGTTGATCAGTTATAAAAATCGATCAATAAACAGTGATGGATTGAGAATCAATAAGGATTATACAAGTTAACATTAAATAAACAGGTCCATTATTCTAAATTATCTTGCGCCTAAAGTAAAAATAATAAGTTGAAATGTTATATCTAATGTGCCAATACATTCTGATACAAAAAAATTACCGCCCCCCCCCCTCTTGAAGCATATACACCATCAAATATAAATCAATAATCATAATCAGAACGCTAAGAATGTCTGGGACTAGGAGTCCGACTAATATGAATCAATACACAGTGATTAAATTTACACACATTCACATACACAAATTTTACTGATCCAGGCCTTCTGACCATGTCAGAGGGAAGGGGGTTACAAAAGGAAGCACAACAGTGACAGCAAATCGACGTCAATAACTACATTACAAAGTGAACATAAAACATAGTGGTTAAAGAGAGAGAGAGAGACAGGCAGATAGACAGACAAACAAAATGTCAATGGTTCAGTCTGTATGGTTGGTTGAGTGGTTAGCTGAGCAAACACTCACACCTACAGCTACACACACACCTACACATAACAAACAGACACACATAGTCAGTTGCGCACACGCACACGCACACACACACACACACACACACACAACCTGTCGACACACACACCTACACACACTCAAGTGTGCATATGTGTGCGTACGCACACACACACGCATGCACGCTCGCACACACGCACACACACACACACACACACACTGTCCCCTATGCCAAGATTTTGTGGCACAAACAGCAGTACATGTAGCAGCATCAACTGTGGAGGTCTGACTCTGACCAGCCAGACTTGGATGGAAGCATCAGGCAGTGTCACCAAAGAGTGCTTACTTCAAAGCCTAGCAACCTTGCAAAGAATGAAGCCAACTTTCTTTTTTCTTTTTTACGTTTTAAGCCCCTTATAGCCTGATTCCGCCCATGACATCCAATACTTTCTCCTACCAAGCCGTCTAAAACCGCCCCCGTACACCCACTTCGTTATGTATTTTGGAGTTAAAATTGCAATATCAAAAAATCAAAAATATCACATAACAAAAAAAACATTGCAAGTTAAACATTCTTCATTTATAGTTATATACAAACCCTGAACATTTGAAGTCAATCCATCAAGTAGTTATTTTTTAAGCAAAGTACCCCATTTCGGGCCCAGTTTACCAACATTAATTTGGTGGTTACAGGGAGCATAGTCATCATTTTAATCGGGGTTACAAGTGTTAAAATTTTCTTTTTGGGCACATACACACCACATTTCAACATAATCATTGTTTACCAACAGAAGCCAACTTTCTTACTTCCCACCTGGAAGATGAAAAGGTGGAAGTGTTAAGTATGGTAACAGAGGAGTTCACAATGATCCCCATCTGTAGTGTAGGTGAAAGGGTTCAGGCTTCAGTCAGCAGAGGAGTGTGACCTCTTTGTATATTCAGGCTTTTTGGTGTCACTGCCATCACACACACGCACGCACACACAGAATGATGTCTTCTTGTCTCTCTGTCTCAGTCAGTATTGTTTTTCTGCCAACTCCCTCTTCCTCTTTTCTTTTATTTTACCACTATGATTACATTTGTCCATATGTATACATAATCATTGTATTGTGCTTGTATGAAGTGTATGTATTTTCCCATTGATTATTGATTGTGGTTGATTTTTCTCCAGTTTATGTTTCTTATTTGTTTTTCTTATTAATTCATGATGACAGGATGTAAAAAAGCTTTATCAAGCTTATTCTTTTATCATTAATAAAGATCATTTTGACTTGACTTGACACACACACACACAGACACACACACAGACACATACACACGCACACACACAGTGTCCCCGATGCCAAGATTTTGTGGCACCAACAGAAAGCAGCATCCTCTTTGGACCTTTGGTCTCTGGCCAGCCTTGGGGGGAACTATCAGGGAATATGGCTGCTGTCCCTGGTGTCCTATTAGTAATTACTGCTTTCATCGACCTGCTATGGATTGTCCTGCAATGGACCTGCTATTGATTGTCCTGCAATGGACCTGTTATTGATTGTCCTGCAATGGACCTGCTATTGATTGTCCTGCAATGGACCTGCTATTGATTGTCCTGCAATGGACCTCGGACACTATTTCTAAATCTCCTAATAGCCACAGCTCTGTGTCAGATAAGGAGAAAGAGGTGTTAGGTTCATGCATTTGTGAGCATGTCTGTGAGTCATTAAGTGAGTTAGAGACTGAGTGTGAGTGTCATGTGTTTTGTGTGTGTGTGTGTGTATGTGTGTGTGTGTGTGTGTGTGTGTGTGTGTGTGTGTGTGTGAGAGAGAGAGAGAGAGAGAGAGAGAGAGAGAGAGAGAGAGAGTGTGTGTGTGTGTGTGTGTGTGTGTGTGTGTGTGTGTGTGTGTGTGTGTGTGTGTGTGACAGTAGAGAGAAAGTCAACACAAACATACTCAGATAAAAAAGGGTTTTTTTAAATTGGAGAGATTAAGAGAGAGAGAGAGAGAGAGAGAGAGAGAGAGAGAGAGAGAGAGAGAGAGAGAGAGAGAGAGAGAGAGAGAGAGAGAGAGAGAGATTTCAAATTCAATTCAATTCAAACAATTTTAATGACTAGGCCTTCTGCCCGTATCATAGGGAGGCTGGGGGAGGGGTTTGAGAGAGAGAGAGAGAGAGAGAGAGAGAGAGAGAGAGAGAGAGAGAGAGAGAGAGAGAGAGAGAGAGAGTACATGTTAAATGAGACCCCATTAACGTAATTGTTAATCACTTAAAAGCAAAGTTCAAAAGTAAGTTAATGCAGAAGTAACCCAGTAAAAATCTCCTTGATGTCTACATGCAAGCATGCACACACATGCACGCACACGCACACACACACGGAAAGGTGGAGAGAAAACAACAAAAGGGGCAACAGTTTCAAATTCAAGTTACTAGTAACGCTAGCAAATAGGTCACAAACACCACTGAGAACGCTTGACAAGTGGATAAATGGGCAACAAAACCCAATCCCCTAGTGTATGTCTCCGTGTCACACATTTTGCTTCTTACACTATAGACGTTTACTTCAAGTTGGGTTGTTTTTTTACACAAATAAGTGCAATCTAAGGAGGGGAGGGGAAAGACAGACTGAAATACACAAACAAACAAACAAAAACGGATAGCTAGACATTGAAAGTAAAGATAAAGCCACTGGAGTCAAATCTGGGCTCTACTGAGGGGTCCTGTTGCATGTCACTTTCGGGTGTGGGGTGGGTGGGGTAGGATGGATTGGGGGAGGGGGGTGAAGGGGTTTTGAAAAGACTTGATCAGCAAGACGTTTTAAGGAAAGATATTGGTCATATTTGCATAGCCTATATTTAACTGTCTGAGAAATAATTTCTTTACATCACAATTTTGTTTAACAGGATATACGACATCTGAATTGCTCAACTTTCAGTTGCCCTCATTGTGCACGTGTCATTTTGCATCTCATTATTCTGGGACGTTGCTTAGGCCAGTTAATATTCATTTAAGGTATCTGAAATATTCACTCGACAACTGACAAAAAATGAACCACATTCAATTCATGTTATGATGAATGACTGCCACTGGCTCAAGCACACTTTCTATGTATCATTCGATTCGCAAATAAGCGGACATGCTTACATGCACATGACTACCAATCCACTCATACATATTTAAACTCTCTCCTTTTTGTTGTTGTCTCAATTTGTTTCAAGATGACAGATCTTTCAGGTAAACACTCTCTCCAACACCCACATATTTTCTCTCTCTCTCTCTTTCTTTTTGTCAGTTGCCCTCTTATTGTGCACATGTCATTTCACAACTTAACAACTGACAAAATATGAATCTCTCTCTCTCTCTCTCTCTCTCTCTCTCTCTCTCACACACACACACACACACTTCTAACACACACACACACATACTAACACACACTAAATGAACACATGATATATACAAAACACACATACTAAATCGACATACACAAAGCACAGAACACCCACATGGGCCCGCACAGAAACATGAAAGCGCTAAAAGACACACAAACCACAAACACACGTGTTTGCATGCACAAACCACACAGTGACACACACTCATGAAATAAAGTGATGCAGACAAAGAAATAACAGAGAACCAGAAACATTTAACAAATAAAACACTACAAGACCAATCAATCATCAAACAATAACCCTCTACTTCAGATAACAATCCACCAGATATTAAAAATCAAACCCTAATCCTCTCTTTTTGAGATATTGTACCTCTTAATCAAACCTGTCTTTTCGTTTTGATCGTGGATTTCACTGTGTAACCGTGATGAGTGTGTATGAGTAAGTATGGATCATATTCCAGAACTTAAGACAGTATGTCAGTGATTAATCTTGTACTCCCAGTTCCATAAGAATTTTGTAATTATTTTGAATAAAAGCTTTTTCTTGTACTAGTTGTAGCTTCAGGGCTCCCAGGGACCCACATTTTGGGGTCTATGAAGCACTAAAATTCTAAAGGACCCTCTAAAAGAATGTGCAGGGGGTCCCAGGGATGCACTAGAAAAATTCTTTTTTAGCATTCGCAATGCCACTGGGACCCTCTATCCCACCTCTAGGACCCTCTATACTGTAAGTGAAGGAGTCCCTTGGACCCCTTGTTTTGCGGGATGATTGGAAGCCCTGAGTTTAATGGTTTATTTTGATTGACTTCTAACTACTTCAAAAGTTATCACTGTTCAGGTTTTCTTTTTCCCACCCTCAAACCCCAAATCTTGGCTTGTTAGTACAGTGAAAATTGAAGTCAAAATTGGAGGGACTGAAATTTTACTTTGAGTTAAAAAGACTTTTTACCATAAGGCATTAAGGGTACACACACATTAGACGCAGAAACCTCATGCACTTATCCGTAAATAAGTAAAAGAAAGAAGGAAAACATAAGCGCATGCGTTTCCACCGCGGAAACCTTATCCGGTAAATAAATGAAAGAAAGAAGGAAAAAATAAGCGCATGAGGTTTCCACGTCTAATGTGTGTGTGCCCTAAAGATGATAAAACCGGGACCCAAACATCAGTGTGAGTTATTCAGTGTTTTTGAGTTACCCGTTTTTGAGTTAGCCAAACATCAGCCAAACATCAGTGTGAGTTATTCAGTGTTTTTGAGTTACCCGTTTTTGAGTTAGCCAAACATCAGTGTGAGTTATTCAGTGTTTTTGAGTTACCCGTTTTTGAGTTAGCCGGATTCCACTGTAGTTGGTATTTTTTTCTCTCATACATTTTAACCCTTTCATCGCCACTTGTTGATTCAACACCCATGTCACTAAAAGTATCAAAGCAGCAAATGAGGGTCTGGTATCCAGTGGTCTTACGCCGGTAAAAACATAACCTACTTGGCAGACGTAATAAACAAACAGTTTTAACCAATGCTACAATGATTAGGCCATCATTTGTTTATCCACTGATTCTGTTTCCATACCATATACCTGAAGAAGAGAATGTAAAGCTTTAATCCAGTCTTTACCCCTTTACTCAGTGAAGTTACCTTGAATTGGTTGGAAAACAAAACTTTAATAATAATAATAATAATAATAATAAATAAAGCTTCTATAGCGCTCTTCGATGATAAAAAATCATCCTCAGAGCGCTTTACAAATATTACGAGAGGGGGAAAAAACCAACAAAAAAACAACAACAACCCAACAACAACAACAACCAACTCACGCCGTTTATCCCACGGATGTAGTATTTCACATACACATTATTGACACACACACACAAAGAAAAAAAAAAAGGCATGGACAAACAGACCCCCACACACCTCACCCTTTCAATACATAATTTATTCACAAATTCTCGGGGAGGGAGGGGGGGGGTGTCATACGAGCTCACAAATTCCCAAAACAATATGGAATGTTTTACGAGGCTGAGAGAGAGCGAAGGCTGGAGGGGGGGGGGAGACGTTGGAAAGGGTTAAAGTTTCTTTTCATTTGCTTAATCAACTGATTTTTCCGTGCATGTGTACATGTGTGTTTCATGTGAAAGTCACAGTGACAGGCACCGGAGGTAGAAGGGGAGCGAATTCCAGAAAGGTGGCTGAAAGGCGCGAAAGATGGAAAAGTTTCTGGCTGCTAGAACGGAGAGTGCGGGATGGGGGGGGGGGGAGAGGTAGCTCAATAAACCTACCACACTGCTTCATACTTGCTGCAGTGGCAGTGCATGTGTACTATGCACCTATATCAAGACAGTATGTGAATTTTGACTTTATGATCCCAAAGTGTGATTTCAAGTCACCTTGATCAGTTGATGTGTGCACAAGTGGTAGTTTTCCAGCAGTAAACAGGTTAGCATTTTCCTACTCTAGCATTAAAAAACCCATACTGAACCTCACACATTATTTACGCTATTATTAAGCAATCAATACTGTGTCAGAACAACCTGACACAGGCAACATCACAAATTAACTGCACAAATAAAACTGCTGCACTTTTTATTTTTATTTCTTTTTACAATGAATACAATACAATCTGATATCACCAAACGTGAAAAAACCTTCTATAGAACAGTTGACAAGTAATCCAATACGTTTATAGTCCGTCACCATAGGTGATCGGACTTTGCGATGGGACTGGTTTGTATTTTTCTTTATGTTTTGTTGTACGCGGATTGATGGACTTTACTGTCTGTCCCAAGGATATCTTTTTCGAGAACGGGTTGGCCAATCGCTTCAAATTTTTCTGTGGAGGGAATGACTAGCCACCTTAATAAGGAAACAGATCCGAACATGAATTATCAAGGTCAAGGTTACATGACCTCTGGCGTATGACCTTGAAAACACGAAAATGTTTTGGGACATTATGGGGCCATAACTTAATGTCCACACACGTTGGTCCCAATTGGGACTTAGAGTCTTCAAATTTGGCATGGAGGTACTTTGGCTTATGCCCTTTTAATGATGATGGCATACTTTTCAAGGTCAAGGTCATGGTCCGGGAGATCACAGTGAGGCCTTGAAAGTGGTAGGGGTCTACAAACTGGGTTTTAAAACCTATCACTTTATTTTCCACATTATGTACTTGACAGAAGCGCTTCAGATTGTGTGTGGGTACTTTTCCAGCAGTAAACAGGTTACCCTACTCTAGATTAGAAAAACCATACTGAACATAACATTATTTCTCTATTATTAAGCAATCAATACTGTGTCAGAACCTTGACACAGGCAACCTTGAAAAACTGAAAATTGCTACACTTTTTATTTTTATTTTTTTTACAATGAATACAATACAATCTGATATCACCAAACGTGAAAAAACCTTCTGTAGAACAGTTGACAGAATCCCTAATCCGTCACCATTTTGATGTTTGCGAGGGCTGGTGATTTTTTTGTTTGTTTGTTTGTTTGTTTGTTGTTTGTTTTTCAAGGATATCTACGGGGTTGGCACAATCGCTTCAAATTTTGTGTGGAGGTGGCCATTGCTGAAGAGATCGGAATATGTCTCAAGGTCATGACCTTGGCGACGCCCTTGTTTTTAAGTGGCCATAACTTCCACACCGTTGGTCTTATTTCAAATTTTACTTTGGCTTATTTTATTATCAAGGTCAAATGAGATCGGTAAAGTGGTTGGGGTCTAAAAATTGGGGTTTAAGCTTTTTCCACATTGTGTGTGACAGAAGCGCTAGTGTGTGTGGTACTGTATATAGAGTAGAAGGAGCATAAATGATCGCCAGGTAATTGAAAACCGTAATTTTGGCGGCTGTATCTCATTAGAAGTGTAATTTTATGTCAGGATGTGTGCATGCATGTTGCTGCTCGGCGACGCCCTTGTTTTGTGCATTTCAATTTTTTTTATTTTTTGTTTATTCCATGATGAAATTGTTGACAAAACTTTTCTTGTGTGTGACTAGTGTGTGTGTGTGTGTGTGTGTGTGAGAGAGAGTTGAGTCAGTGAGTGTATGAGCATGTGTGTGACCATGCATGCATACATGACAGAGAATTAAGAGAGTGATAGGTAGAGACCGAGATAAAAAGATAAACAAAAAGATTCACCATGTTTTTGTAAAATAATTATCTAAAAACCACTAAAATAGTGCTCAATCACAGTCATGCAAAATGTGAATACATGCCGAGCAACACAAACATGTGTGGAAAATATTGATTGAATGTGAAGTCCAACACTGAAGTGCAAAGTAAAATTACATAAGCTACAATCATAAAAAAAAGGTCACAAATCAATGGCTTCATCAGATTCTAGCGTACTATTGATAGGAAATATACTCTTTTTTTAAAACTTGTATGTGTTACATAGTCATCAAAACCAAGGTGGACCGAAAGAACAACCAGAAAATAATATTTGCTTCTTCTAGACACACAAAGACTGAACATTATTCAAACTTTAAATTCTTAAATGCATGTACCACACTATATTATGCTCATAAATGCATGAAGATGTGGTAAATTGAGACAATCTTTTTCAACAATAATGTAGCATAGGGTACAGTTTCTTAGCTTCTCTTCAATGAAACTTGTACAATGCTTCGGTGACTCCCAGTACAGCAGCAGAGATAACTAGTGAAAAAAACACCTTGTTTTACAGGACTGTTCTGCTCAAGGACTCAGAATCTACTGAATCAGGCATCAGAATAGTCTGAAGTCCAATCCTCTGAATTCTGCGGAAAAAGGGCCATCAACGCCCTAGCCTGAAGAGGGACAACACTGAAATGAGTTCCAAACACCAACAAGGCTTAATATAGTGATAAATGACTTTAAAATGCTATTTAATACACAGGATAACACTCAATAAAAAGGCAAAACCTCTGACAAGAGCAGCCAATCCTCTGTCAGAAATTCTTAATCCTCTGACAATTCTGATGCCTGTGAATACACCTTCAAGCTGAAAACAAAATACATTGCACTCAGTCCAGCTTCAAACTCAAATTAGTCAAATAAAGATGTACCACCTTGGGCTGCACTCGTACCACTGCAGCTCGTAAGCAGCTTCCAAATGCTAGATGATCATCATTTACCTCACGGTGACCGTGCTGATGAGAAGGGTGACCCTTGGGCTCATGCGCCCCATGAGTGTGGGACCCTTGCCGAGATTCCCCGTGAGCTGCATCGTGGGACTCGTGGGACCCTCGGTGCCTGTGGTTGTCATAGGCATGGTGATGGTGATGGGGGTGGGGGTGGGCTCTGTGATCATGATGCTCATGGTGGTTGGGGTGGGGGTGCTCGTAGTAGTGAGAGTGGGAGCCATCGAAGGAATCAGAATATGAAGGCCGATGGTGCTGGTGCTCCAGCACGTATTGGGAGGAGGTGGAGGTGAATATAGTGGTCATCCTGGAGTAATTGCGGTTGAATGCTCTTGTATATATTCACAATCTAGATATTTATGACAAGAAGTTCAATTGAGAAAACCGTCCCTTCCTAACCTAAGTTTCCTGACCTAGTTCAACTTCTGTCTGAGCAAATGGCAGGGTAAAAGAAATTCAGCCTAGAATTTGATAACCATGACAGGAAAGAAAGCTTTTCAGTATGCTATAAATATATATCAACAGGAAGTGAAACACTAGATACAGATTTACAGCCAACCTCACAAATGCATGCATACATGCACAAAAGCAAAGATGTGCACAAGAAAATGATGGCTGTGCAATTTGAATTTTTGTGCTTTAAGAAAAATCAATATTTTTTGAATAATCAAAGAAAACTGAAAACAAGGGAATAGTGGACAGACAAACAAGCCACTCCTCAAAACGGGGGACAATAATATGACAAGTATGGACAAGAGGTGGGTGGAATCAGTTCACAAAACCCAGCACATCAGAAACGGGGTCACAGCTCCAAAATCAAGCCAAACACCAGTCACACAAGACACCCACACCACCTGATAACCGGATTGTCCCTCCATCACACTCCCGACAGTTTGGAAGCCAGCTTCTTCGGAAATTATATTATTTGAAAATCAATCATTCATTGAATGGATCTTGACAAGCCGAATTGGACAGAACTCCCACTGGTGAGAGCTAGCGCTGCCCTTATCATACTCGCTGCCCTGGTGCATACATGAATGAGTCACTGAATTAACATAAAATCTGTCTGCCCCTGCAACTGTGTCACAGAGGGGACTGTATCAACTATCAATAGTATCATGATCATGTCTTGCCGGCCTAACAATGCCACCATCTTGCCCGTAGTAATATGGGATGAAAAAACGAAGTGGTGGAGAAATCACAGCCTTCACCTAACTGAGGCATTGAACCAATCAATAATCACTGTCAAGGTTTGAACAGCAACGGAAGCTTTGGCAGTCGCCTGCTACTGATGGTTAACTGCTCCTGTGTAGGCTTTACATCCATGCCTTTAGTAACATATTTGACTAATGCATTCTTGATATGCAGTACTTATTTGCTTAAACTACACTATTAATAATTGCTTGGAATGGAATGTCATGTGGGCTATGATTTATTAGAGAGAGAGAGAGAGAGAGAGAGAGAGAGAGAGAGAGAGAGAGAGAGAGAGAGAGAGAGAGAGAGAGAGAGGAGAGAGTGCGTGTGTGTTTGTTAGTGTGTGTGTGTTTGTTAGTGTGTGTGTGCATGCATGTATGTATGTATGTATGTAAATGTGTGGGGAAAAAAGTGTTACAGTCAATGTAATCTAAGCTTATCGGCTCACCAACAAGGAAAAAAATGACAGTTCTCAAGAAAAAGGCATTTGTTTTAACAGAGTTTAAAAAAGATTGAATATTAACAGTTAAAAGGGCAACAAACAGTTTTCTTTGGTTGATGAATTGCAATAGAATTCCCTACATTTTTAAAGCCAATAAACTGCCAGTGTATAATAATCATGTTGAACTAATTTTCAACACCTTGACCTCCTATTATATGTACCAAGACTCCATTTATTGAATTAAGTAAAAATCGCTCTTAAGTCAAAATTGAAGGGACTAAAATTATATTTTGAGCTAAAAAGACTTTTTAACATACAAATGATTATACAGTGGTCGCCGCTTTATAAAACCGCGATTAATAGAGCCAGCCGCTTATTAAAGCCGATTTCTTACGGTCCGGATTTTTCACTATATGTTATGTATTAAAAAAAGCCGCTTAATAAAACCACCCCGCTACTTATTAAAGCCACTTTTCTCAGAGAAATCACATAGTTTGTGACTAAAAGTAAACTCACACGATTTTGTTCTTTTTTCTTTTTTTTTGGCGTGAAAATATGTCACTTGTGTCACTCAAGACATATTTATGTGCACGCTCACGTGTATCACGAAGTAACTGAGTTTAGAAAAGAATGTCAGTCAATAAAAACCAAAACAAAAGTTCAACATTAAGAGGCCTTGTGAAGTTGTGTTTAGATTCAAGCAATACAAGTGTAAATGACGAAAGAAAGTGTGAAAGTGTGACTGACATAAACAAAAGAGAAGCAACAACAAAAAAAATTCGAAAATGACGTAATCCTGGACCGCCGGTTATTAAATCCGCCGCTTATTAAAGCCATTTTTCGTCGGTCCCAAAATGGCTTTATAAAGCGGCGACCACTGTACTGGGACCCAAAAATTATTGTGAGTTATCCAGTATTTTTGAGTTATCAGTTCTCCACTGTATAGCTACCGAATTTGCACAGTAAGCCCCACATTTGAAAGTGAAATAACGCTGGTAATGCCACTGTCTGGAACAATCTGAATCAATCAGAGCTTATTTCACTTCACACCCATTGTTTCTCAAACACTCCAATACTTGCCAAGCATCCCATGATTTTTAACCCTTTCACCGCCAGCCATATTACAGCCAAGAATGTCCATTAAGTTTACCTGGGTAGACAACAAAATCAACCTGCAGTATTGGGGATTCTTCTGTGACATATCTAAAATAAGGTCTATCATTACTTCCCAAAACTATGACAATAGGGTCTTTGGATAATAGACCCCAATTTGATGCCTTTTAGTGACATAGGTGTTAAATCAATGTGGTGCTAAAATGCGACTTTGGCGGCGAAAGGGTTAAACATACAGTGGAATCCTACTAACTCAAAAAATGGATAATGCAAAAAGAGAATGGATAACTCACAATATTGTTTTTGTCCCCATTTAATCATTTTTAATTTTATGCCAAAAATTATTTTTATGTCAAAATATTGGCGATGTCAAAATCCAATTTCGGTCCCTCCAATTTTAACTTAGCTGATTAAGTGATGTCCACTGTATTCATATTTGTGCGGAAGTCACAAATGTATTACAAATATCTTTTCAACAAAAAAGACATTAATTTTTTGTTATCTGGAGCAATATGAAGATATAGTCTCAGGTATTTTTTAAAAGAAGTTACAAACTTTGCATTGACAAAATGCTTTTTAAAAATCCCAATCGCTTGGCTTTGTAAAAAGATCTTATTCTAAGCCTGGTTACAGTATACCTATACAGTAACAAGGAATTTTTTTCAACAAAGAAAGGACTGATATAATCAAAACATAATTATGCTCAATAGACAATGTCATAAGAAATAATTTTTGAGGCACACAGCTTTTTTTGTCTTTTTTTTGTCTTCTTTTTTTCCCGCGCAGCGATTTTTCTTTGAACCCCAATATATGTCAGTTATTGCCGGTTAAAGCAGGTGGACATCATTGGTAGTAGTAGAAGAACAGAGTATTAATATTTATTGAACTTCCAAGTTCAATACAGTTTGTGGCTTTCTTGGAGTTTGATGATCTTTATAAAATACAAGCATTCTTCATCTTTTAATAGTTTGTGCGTTGTTGTTTTTTTAAATGAAAATTTCAACAGTATTCAGCTTGTCAAAACTGATAAATGATAAGTATGCATGCCAACAAGAAAATTCTGATTCAAGGGAAAGAACTCTTACAAATGGTCAACGGCCCAGATGATCAGTTATTTCTGATTGTTGGTACATGTTACCTTCTAGAGTTCTCTCAACACACTGAAAGCAAGGACATTCTAGCCTTCTTGCTGTAAGCAAGCGTGAACTCATGAAGAATGCGCCCCTCTTACCTCCCCTTCTTCCTTCCTCCTTTACCTAACCCTATCCCCATGCAAGTGCGCAACAGTGTTTATCTGATCACCATTTGATATCAGAAACACACACACACACACACACACACACACACTGAAACCTGCATGCAACTTTTTTTTTTATCCGCTAGTGTAACAGATGTTTACAACAACATTCCAATGATTCCAAAGCTCTAATGAATTAGGTCAGCTCACATGACATGATCACATGAACAACAACTACTGTGATCTCCCCCACACACCCCTCAATAAAAATGAAAAGCTTCTTTCTCACAAAACAACATGTCTTTCTGCTTGGGTTCTATTATCTCTCTATATTGACCTCCACTGTGTGTCTTTCTAGTTTCTACTGGGCCCCCCTCCCCCGCCCTCCCACAGGGGGTGAAGAAGGGGGAGGGAGGGAGGGGGGAAGGAGGGGAGAGAGAGAGAGAGAGGTCTAATGATGACCTAACAACACAGACAGACAAACAAAGCTAGAAGCACTCTGTCTCAAAAAGTTACTTCCTTGACATTAATCACATTTCTTCTTTAACTGATTCTGTGAGGGAAACACAAGCAAACTCAAAGGCAAAAAAGTTCTGTAAAGATGTGCTAGTTCGGATTATTCATGCTTCAAAGCTTCAAATTCAAACAGTAAGGCGTACATCAAGTCAGGCCATATAATAAAGTTAGGTTTTTTTAAAAAGCCAGCTGCGCAAATGCAATGTCAATGATTGAATGGTGTGCACATTACATTCACAGTACTGCAGTAGTGAGCGTTTGCATAGAGCACGACAGCTAAGGCACACACAAAAAAATGTTGGTTTCCTGTTTCCCTACCTACCCTAGTTTTTGGCTGCCGACCCTAAACTTTTTTTTTGATGAATGGGGAAAAAAAGAAAAAGAAAGTAAGCGAGCAAACAGAAACATAAAACATTATAAGTGCAAAAGTATGCTGTTTTGTTTTATTAAAATATATAAATATATTCACACACATGGACCGAACACAAGATTAAAAAAAAGAAGCCTAGTACCTACCTACCCTATTTTTCAAACTGATCAAACCCCAAACAGACATAATTTTGTGTGTGGCCTAAATGATTTTTTCTAAGTACACAGTTTGTCAAGACAGAACATTGTTACAGAAAAAAATCTATGCACTGTTTTTTTGCTTCCATTACACTTGCAATCTTTCAATAGTGATAAATTAATAACTTCTGCTTAGCTCTGTTTTTCCTCAGATCGGCAGGGTGACTTTATTTGACTGTATTATCAAATTAGTTGATTATTTTTACCAATCAGCTCATATGAGCAATTATTTCAGAGTAGAGAGAGAGAGAGAGAGAGAGAGAGAGAGAGAGAGAGAGAGAGAGAGAGAGAGAGAGAGAGAGAGAGAGAGAGAGAGAGAGAGAGAGAGAGAGAGAGAGAGAGAGAGAGAGAGAGAGAGAGAGAGAGAGAGAGAGAGAGAAAGAAAGAGAGAGAGAGAGAGAGAGAGAGAGAGAGAGAGAGAGAGAGAGAGAGAGAGAGAGAGAGAGAGAGAGAGAGAGAGAGAGACTACTTCCAGATACAGCACATAAAAATGAAACATTACAATTTATTATATACTATGGTTGCCCATGTAAACTTGATTTAACATTTAAACTTCAAGGTTGAATCGAGATCACCCCAACAGTTCAACATCAAAACAGACAAAAGCCTTGATTGATAAACAAAAGACTTGTTAGTGTTACACTAAGTTACAGTTGTACATTCTCTTTAGAATCTGTCTATCAAATTAAACCTTAAAGTAGATGTTCTAGAAGTTGTTTTTGCTTTTAGTTTGCTGTTCATTACATGGTGTTGTCATACATAGTTGTAGCTGCAACTGTTAATGCTGTTTTCACAATTTTAACTCTTCTAGCACCACGGGCGAACACATTCGTCCAAGACATCACTCTACACTCCCACCAAATGCAAAGACATTCACTGCCAAGTATTCTGCCATGTCTGTTTTTAGAGCTTACATTGATCCCTGTTTCTTCCATTACAGCAATGCATGCGGAAATATACCAGAAGACCTCGAGGGGTTCCTGCCAGAATGGTCTACCTCAAAAGGAATAAAGGGCACAGAATGGGCAGTTCTGTAAGTTACTCCCCTCTTGTCGGTTCAGATGCAACAGACAGCCAAGAATGTACAAAAATAATACATGCCGCTAGAAGAGTTAAATACTTTTTTTCCACTTCCCCATTCCTACAATCAATATGTGCACAGAGAACAAGGCTTTGTCAGAATCTTACAAGGAAACAGTCACAAAATGAGATTAAAACTGAATGGTACTTGGTAGTGTAACCTTTTCAGTCACTTTACAAGATAAAGATAACAGGTGTCTGTATACATACATGAATACATGCATACGTGTGTGCTGCTGTGTGGGTGTGAGTGCATGCACATGAATAAAATTTAATAATCATATGACTGTGTATTTGTGAATGTGTGCAGGTGTGACTGTGCATACATGCGAATGTTACAAGTGTATGAGAATGTGTGTGGTTTTTTTTGTTTTTTTGTTTCTGCATCATAGTCGAAAGGGCCACTTTTGTGGCAATTTATCAACGAAAAACTAGGGGAGAGCACCTATTCCCTAATCTTATTATCTTTTTATTCTTATTATTTTCCTTTGTGTATGTGTGTGTGTGTGTGTGTGTGTGTGTGTGTGTGTGTGTGTGTGTGTGTGTGTGTGTGTCTGTGTGTGTGTGTGTGTGTGTGTGTGTGTGCATGCTTGCATGTATGCATCTGTGTGTGTATGTACATGTCATGTGTGTGTACACATTACAAATACAAAATGGTTTCTTCTGTTTTTGCAGGCAACAAAGTTCATAATGAACAAACAAACAAACAAGTCCATAATGAACATAAAGATGAGCAATATGAACTTCAATTTCGCAAGAGGGTGGGGAAAGGGATGAAAATACACAAATAAACATTAACAAACAATGATCATTGATGCATGGAAACACACAAAGTCTTCATGTCCTGGAATCCAGATCATGGAAATATGGAGGTTTATACACCCTTTTGGAAAATAGTGAAGGTGTGTGTGTGCACATGTATGCATGTGTGCCTGTGTATGAGTAGGTGCATGGCACTCTCTCTCTGTCTGTCTCTCTCTCTCTGTAGTGGGGTGTGTGTGTGCATGTCACTGTGTGTGCATGTATACATGCATGCATGTAAGTGTGTGTGTGTGTGTGTGTGTGTGTGTGTGTGTGTGTGTGTGTGTGTGTGTGTGTAATATTAAGCAGTCTCTTGCATATCTGTCGCTCTCTCAGTCTCTGTATGTGTACTTCTCTCTGTTTCTCTGTGTCTTTCTCTTTATAGCATACATCTACATGCATACATGTGTGTACATTGACGCGCGCACACTCACACACACACACAAAAGCTAAGAGGGTTAAAAGCCCACACTGATGAACGAATGCAAGCATATCCCAACCAAGGTGAACATACAGCTAGTACAGGCAGGGTTCGTGACAGTCACAACATGACTAATTGAAAGTGACAATGCCATAGAGCTAGACACACACCCTCTCTCTCGCCAGTCTTGGTCACAGTCTCTCTCCCTCCTGTTATCTGGTAATTTATCCATAGATAACCACACACACTCTGCTAACTCCAAGTATCATTCCAAGCTACAAATCCTACCCCCCCCCCCCCCCCCCCCTCCCTTATTTGTGTGTAACATTGAAACAAGCGGTGCACTTCTATGGGTCATATTTATTCAACTGTGAGATC
>CM065680.1:58846409-58863909 GCA_017654935.2 Phymorhynchus buccinoides
CAGTCAGTGTCTAGTATTTGGTCCTGGCTATTTTTAACCTGCTGCAAACAGGTAAGCTCATGTTCTGCCTATCAGCAGAGCACAATAGAGTGAGGAAAAGAAAAGAAGAAACTGGCATTGCAAGGCTGAGAACATGCAAAATGATCAATAGGCAAAGGTGAAGGCAGTGTTGAAATGTCATATCTTGAAGACAGAAAGGACAAACAAAAAGTCAATCCTTTAAATTGCATCAGATACTTGGGCTAAGCTACTTGACATGGTGCAGTATCAGCTAAGCTTTATCATAGTAATTGTTGTTTGTTGGCTTACCCTGGCTAAAAGACTCCAGGGATCATACCAAAAGCAGGAGCACTTGAAGACTGAAGTGCATCAGCTATGGATGAGAACATTGTGTGTGGCCGTGTTTGATTACCCTGCCACGTGGGCAGCCACACTCCGACTTCGGGGGATTTTGGAGACTGATGATGTTATGCTAGGAGCTTGTCATCTCCCCATTCCCCAACTCCCCTTTCCCTTCCTGGTTATGCTTACTATATATTTGTAAATAATGTTCTTGGTTTTTTTAATGATTTTATGTTTTTCCTATATTCCTTTCTTTTTCTTAATTTATTTTGTTTGCTATATTTTTGTTGTTTGCCTAAGGGCTGAGAGAGAAAAAGCTGTATCTAAATCTCGTTACCCTGAACAAAGAACATTTTGTTCATTCGTTCATGGCTAAAGACAATCCCCGCATAACTATGCCAGGGCTCCTAATCGTCTCGCAAAACAAGGGGTCCCAGGGACTCCTTCACTTACAGCATAGAGGGTCCTAGAGGAGGGATAGAGGATCCCAGTGGCATTGCAAATGCTAAAAAGAATGTTTCTAGTGCATCCCTGGGACCCCCTGCACATTCTTTTAGAGGGTCCTTTAGAATGTTAGTGCTTCATACTAAAATGGGGGTCTTGGGGGTTTTGGGGGTCTATGATTAGTATGAATCATAGACCCCCAAATGGGGGTCTCTGGGAGCATTACATTTTGATGTAGCCTTAGTCAGTGTTCTAGCTTATGTCAATTGGTCTGACAGTGACACAGCCATAAGCCAAGGCAAATCATAGTAATTAAAAATCAAACCAAGAATAATGGAATAAAAATTATTACAATTGTACATGCGTGTGTGTGTGTGTGTGTGTGTGTGCATGTGTGGCTGTATGCATGCAGTGTGTGCGTGCTTGCACGTGTGTGTGTGCATGCGCATGTGTGCTGCAGCTTGCATGCCACGGTGTGTGTGTGTGTTTCAATGTAACTCAATTTATAAGTGTGCATCATGTATGTGAATACGTGCAAACTAGTTCGGACAAACAATCTTCTTCGACTACACCAAACTTACAGGTTTTCATCATATCTTGTTCTTATAACATTGCAACAAATGAGTAAATTAAATAATTCCCCATACTACATAGTGTCATAAGAAAGTTTCATGGTAACGAGATAAAAATGGAAAAAGACCTTAATAATAATATATAATACACACAAAAAGAATGATCTATGAGTTCAAGGACTTGAACTTACATTAATGTGCATGGTGACATACAAATCACACATCACTTTTGTTTGAAGCCCCCTGGGCTGGAAGTTCTGAATAAAAACTTGAAACTTGTTAATCATTCAATGCACAGTGTGATGTACAGAAATTCAGTGTAAAGTTGAAGCACTAAGTGTTTAATTGGATAGTATGCCATTAATGGTTGTTCCCCCTCTTCCATCATACATGCCCTTGTATGTTACCCCCCCCCCCCCCCCCCCCCCCCCCCCTCCCCTGTCCCAACCTGCCTGTGGTCTAAAGCAATCTATGAAAAATCAACTTTCCACTGTTTCCAGACTAAATCATCTCTTCTTCTTCTTGACTGTGCATGGCCACAATCAATACATTGGTTATTTTTTGCCATGGAACCAGGGAGGTTCAACCACATAATTATACATGTCGGAAGGGCCTTTAGTAGACCAGAGAAGGAAATTAGAGAATTAAAATAAAAGATAGAATCTAGATAAAGAGGATTGTAAACTGGATTTTTTTAAAAAGCATAATTATTACAATTAAAAATATTAGGCCTATAATTGTTCTTGGCTTTTCAGTATCTGTTGGGGCTGGGGGTGAGGAAATGGAGTGGGGAGGGGGGGGGGGGCGGTGGAAAGGTGAAAAGAAACAGGGTAGCCTACTAAAGGCCGCATGGTCGATACACATGACATGATGAGCCACAACACTTCCGTGTCGTACCAACTTGTGCAGACGAATTAACCATATAAATTATTTGGAGATGACACCGAATCATGATGGCATAACATTCTAAATGATACAAAGTTTAGGTGGCAATATAAACAGACATGTATTAGTGTCAAAGTAATGGCTATATTCACAAAAGCTTTGGTTCTGTAACCTGTGGAACAGCGAGTCATGGGTAGCCTAGAAAATGTGTCCGACAGCAGACGACTTGTTGAGACTGTAAACATGGTCGACTTATGTCTCAATCAGGCATGCTTCAGTTTATTTTAAAAACAGGCGCTGAACAGGTTTAGAATACATTAAAAAAAGACTTAGTCTATTTCTTAAAACCCAAGTCAATAATATGCAACAAAGTGTTACAATGTTGCTATGATAATCAAGCCTAAAATTGTAAGATTATGAAGCTGAAAGACTCAGACTAGTCAGACGAGTGATTTAGGTAGACTTACCTCCGTCTGAGCCATGTTCGAGTTCCTATTCGGTGTTCCTCTCTTCCTCGTCCTATCCCGACAAAATCGGGAGTCGAAACCTGGGCCAGTTAAAGTCCTGTTTTCACGAAAGTATCCCCAGCTATGACTAAGCAAAGTATCTAGAGAAAATGCAACGGTTCTGGAACTACGCCGGTGGCTGCAACATCAAGTTTGAAACAACAGAGCCGCCCTTGCGATCAATGGCGGCGGACGATTCCACCTTGAAAAAGGGGTGGTCCGAGAACGAAATTCCCTAGGCAGGTGCGTAAGCCGGCGAGATAAACACGATGGGTCGAAAATATTTGTATATAATTATAATCTTTAAATTATCCATATTTATTTATTTGTAATAATCGTGGACACAAAACAGAAACCAAACGGCATACTTCAATCATTTTTCATCATCTCAGTTTCAAGGAAATAAAATAAAATTAGAATCGAAACTAGGCCTTCTAGGCTACATGATGATCTCTCTCTCTCTCTCTCTCTCTCTGAGGCTGTGTACGTGAGCGTGCGTGTGCGTGTGCGTGTGTGTGTGTGCGTGTGCATGTGTGTGTGCGCGCGCGCGCGGCCGCATGCGCGCCACTATACGTTAGACTGGCTTTAACGGTCGTGGAGTTGGAATTATCAGTTTGTATAAATGCCTGTAGCTGTTGATTGAAAAGACTATGGAGGGCTGGATGTTAAAAAAAGAAGAAGCATGCATGTAGGCCTACCATTTTCTTATTTTAATATCCCTCTGCTTCTGATGTTGAACGTCTATAATATTATTTGATTTGTGAGAAACGGGAGTGGATGAATGTTCTTTCGTATGTTTCTTTTCTTTTATCTTTCCCGTTCATTTCGATGGTATTGTCTCTTTGTTGATTTCTTTGTTCTTTAGTTTCTTTTTTGAGGAATTGATGGGAAAAAAGCATCATTTTTTGCTTAATCTACTATCCTCATTAAAGCCGGAAAATTATTCAATTCAATCCACCACCACCCCCTCTCTCTCTGCCTCTCTCTCTGTGTCTCTCTCTCTCTCTCTCTCTCTCTCTCTCTCTCTCTCTCTCTCTCTCTCTCTCTCTCTCTGTGCCGTGTGTGTGTGTGTGTGTGTGTGTGTGTGTGTGTGTGTGTGTGTGTGTGTGTGTGTGTGTGTGTGTGTGTGTGTGTGTGTGTGTGTGTGTGTGTGTGTGTAGTCTAATCAAGTTCGTTGCAGTGTGATTTTGTGTCTATATTTCTTTCCTTTTTTCTTATGTAAAGTTGTTTCTTTTTTGTGTGTGTCTTCTTTTTCTCTCTTTATCCCCCCCCCCCCCCCCCCCCCCCCTCCCTCTCTCTCTCTCTCTCTCTCTCTCTCTCTCTCTCTCTCTCTCTCTCTCTCTCTCTCTCTCTCTCTCTCTCTCTCTCTCCTCTCTCTACCTCTTCCCCCATTATTTATTTTCTTGAGATTATCTTTTGTTATAATGATGAGAATGAGTTCTGATGAAGAAGATGCTGTGCAGGTCAATCGCAGACAGGCAGATAAGTCTGTCCTCTATGCTCCCTATTAAATTCATACTGACATTAACCAGGCGGCCCGACAAATTAAGATACAGATCAACATCTGCAGTGTTGGTCAAGAAATTAAAGCAACACTCTCATTCCCCTTCATTAAATGGATAAGGTACATTCAACTGGTTTCAGTCTTCCCATTGGATAGGAACCGGTCTGGGCTAAGCAAAACCCCACAAGGTTCTGATGGGATTCGACCCCGACAAATTAAGATACAGATCAACATCTGCAGTGTTGGTCAAGAAATTAAAGCAACACTCTCATTCCCCTTCATTAAATGGATAAGGTACATTCAACTGGTTTCAGTCTTCCCATTGGATAGGAACCGGTCTGGGCTAAGCAAAACCCCACAAGGTTCTGATGGGATTCGACCCCGACAAATTAAGATACAGATCAACATCTGCAGTGTTGGTCAAGAAATTAAAGCAACACTCTCATTCCCCTTCATTAAATGGATAAGGTACATTCAACTGGTTTCAGTCTTCCCATTGGATAGGAACCGGTCTGGGCTAAGCAAAACCCCACAAGGTTCTGATGGGATTCGACCCCCCCCCCCCCCCCCCCCCCCAAAGTCAGGACTTTCTTGGTATTGCAGTGCCTCCAGGTTTGTCCCACTAGGGGAAGACGGGGTAAAAAGCGCATGGGCGGGTAAGAAGCCCACCCCAATTATCTCATGAAAAGAAGCAAATTTCAGTCTCATTTTGCCCATGAGACGAGCGTTAATGTCTAGCATTCGTCTTGTGACGAGGTAATGGGTTAAAAGGCCAAGTCCCTAGGGAAGACTTTAGAAAATTTGCCTTTAGCCCACTTCTCTAGGGTATGGGAGATGAGCAACTTTCCCGGCCCCTTTTCATCTAATAAATTTATATTTGTGCCCGGGTTCTGGCTCGTCAGATGGTTGTAAGAAATACAAGTGGTTGAATTGCTCTAAATGGCAGACAGAGAGAAGTAGGGTTTTACATGAAATTACAAGACTCCCACTCTCATCAGTCTGACCAAAGGGTTCAGGATTATTTGACACTTGTATTTTATTTACTCCCAAAATCTGCATAAGATTATGCAACAATAATAATAAAGCAGCTCAATGGCGCCAAAACAAAATATGGATAAAAAAAAAATGGAAATCCGAAAGGATTTACAAGACTTTTGTCTTTCTATAAGGTTCGCCCCATGCCGGAAGGGTTACTAATTATCTTCATTGTCCGTAGGAAAGTTCAAATGATTGGCGCAGTCCGGTGGACTTAGCTGTTTCAAGTTCCTCCGTGGTGATCGGCTAGTGCTGGGGTGGCTGGGCTTGCTCGTCAGATGAGAGTAGCTCCCAGTCGTTCCGGTTACGGCTTCGCGGGATGGCACGGTTCAAGCGTGGTCTCCTCGCGGATTCTGGGTGCGGGTCGTCTTGGCGACGGACCCGTCTTGGTGCTTGGTGGAGTCCGGGATGATCGTCCGGCCCACGATGCCCTGCTGATAATCACAGGAGAAGGTGGATGTAGATCTCTATGGCTTAGAGACAAGGGGCTTCAGTCGGCAGGGCATTAGTGAATCCCAACCGGCTAGAAGGCTTCCCTTGTACAATAGCACTAAGTTAATAAATAAACTGAATTTCAGTTAACAAACTGAGATCAGTAAAACATAAAAGGTGATCAAGACAACATCACTCCCCATCCAACACCTGGAAAGGAATGGTATCATAAAGTGCAAGATTGCGGCCCATAGGTTTCCTACTAAAAATAGACAAATGGGTTAGTAGGCATAAACTCCGGTTCTGGTACCAAAAGTGTTCAAGTCAAAAACACACACACACAAATAATCAGTGCACATAAATAGAATAGAATGTTTACCACTTCTTTTCTATAACATATCTATCTACTCCTTATTCATCATTGAACATAGGATCTAGATCAAAACTAGAGTCAAACAAACAACCAGTCTCAATCACCAGTCATCAATAAGACTTACTAGGTGGGCTATTCTGGCTGGGAGAGGTGTTGCTCTAGTCAGTTTCAGCGTCTTGTGTGAAAAACTTTTTCTCACTACGCCAATTATAGCCTTCACTTTCAAACAATGAAAGCCTGCTATTGGTTTATAGCAGTCGACACGTCACAAGATGATGCTATAATTTTATGCATACTAGTACGGAACAATCACGCGCCAGTTACATCCTTATCACGTGCCGACATTCAAAATCCTTCTCGTGCTCGGAAAAGCAAAACCGTCTTCAAAGGGAGATAACCGTGGTTGTCACTTTCTTGTGATGGGTAAGGACGTGGTGTCTTACAAAGGGAGCCGACTCTTGATATCACTATCTCGTGATGAGACGGTAGATAAGAGGGGGGGGGGGGTGAAGGGAGATAACCTCGGTAGGGGTTGCATGCCGACCGGGGAGACAAATCGAACTTGAAAGGGACCAATCCCTTAATCGGCATTCTTTAGATGGTGGGTGGCAATTAACGTGGCGGCCGGACAGAGAAAAGAAAAGGAGAGGGGGGGGGGGGGTGTAGATAAAGAAAGAGGGGTCGCGCGGGACACTTACGTCACACGTCTCATGGGCAAATTTGACTGAAATTTTCTTTATTTCATGAGATAATTGGGGTGGGCTTCTTACCCGCCCATGCGCTTTTTACCCCGTCTTCCCCTATCTTTATAATTATTACAACTGTCCCACTGCACCTGTTTCAGGTCGGAGGACGTTAAACAGACTTTCACTGGGATTCGAACCCAAGACCTACCAGCCTGGAACCTGCGATAGCACCACTGTGCCAAGTCAGTCCAAAAGGCTTCAGTTAGCTTGACTCATGACATGGAGGCTTGTACTAGATACAGCTGAAAACAATTGTTTCATGATGGTGATGATGATGATGATGATGATGATGATGATGCTGATGATGATGATGGCAGCATCAGCCTGAGCTTGTAAACAATGCCATTAAATGGTGGGTGAATGGCACTGAGGTCAGTCAGCCTATTTAAAGGGACACCCTGACGGATGAGTTCTTGCAAGACAAGAAACACGTCGAGATCACTAGGAAAACACCCTTTACGGAGATCGCAACACTCACTTTGCTCTGGTTTCAGTCTTAGAAATCATGCCGTCAAATCGGCTATTCCTTCTTGGCGGAGGTGCTGGAAGTTAGATTATTTCAGTGAAAGACACTTTGCCTTTTCTAATGGCCACCTGAGTCAGACGAAATTTCCACAATATAAGCCTTTAACAATTTTGTAATATACCTATATCCTATACCTATATTTTTTTAAGCTATTTTATACAGATTACCAAAAGGAGTTTCGCTCACAACAAAGGAAACAGCTCCATATTGTTTTTTTTTTTTACTGCACTACAAAGAAGTAAAAGCTTCAACCACTCTTGAGTGGCCTCCACCCACCCCGTCCAAAATGGCTTCTCTCTCCGGCAACTCCGCCAAGGAGGAATCGCCGTTTTGACGGTTTGATTTCTAGGAAACCAAAGCAAAATGAGTGCTTTCTGGTGATCTCGACGTGTTTCTTGCAAAAACTCATACGTCAGGGTGTCCCTTTAAGGCCGTGCAGGGGCAGTGAGGTTGGTGCAATAAGGACTAGCCTATACAACGGAAAACTTTTGAGAAGCCTTTGAGAATCGATCATAGTCTAATAATGATTCAACGCAAAACACTCTCGAGTGAGCTTAGGGGAAGACGGGGTAAAAAGCGCATGGGCGGGTAAGAAGCCCACCCCAATTATCTCATGAAATGAAGCAAATTTCAGTCTCATTTTGCCCATGAGACGAACGTTAATGTCTAGCATTCGTCTCATGGGCAAATTTGACTGAAATTTTCTTTATTTCATGAGATAATTGGGGTGGGCTTCTTACCCGCCCATGCGCTTTTTACCCCGTCTTCCCCTATAATTCGCCGATTGTTTCAGAGTTAGCGCACGTAAGCAAGACGGGGTAAAAAGCGCATGGGCGGGTAAGAAGCCCACCCCAATTATCTCATGAAATGAAGCAAATTTCAGTCTCATTTTGCCCATGAGACGAGCGTTAATGTCTAGCATTCGTCTCATGGGCAAATTTGACTGACATTTTCTTTATTTCATGAGATAATTGGGGTGGGCTTCTTACCCGCCCATGCGCTTTTTACCCCGTCTTCCCCTAGGCCTATGCGCAGAAATTATGTGCGGAAACCCCGGAAATATTAATACGTAAAAGAGAGAAGTCTCCGTGAGGAAACTCATGCGCATATTAATTTCCCCCCTTCTTTCTTTTACTTATTTACGGGGTTTCCGCACGTAACTTCCGCGTACGTGTGTACGTGTCCTAAGCCTACTCTTGGAAACACGCAGGAGGGAAATGGCAAGGAAGGAGGGGGTTATGTTTGTTGTCGTACCCTGGCTTAAAGACTCCAGGGATCATCCCAACAGCCGAAGCACTTGAACACTATGGTACAAATGGCAACAGCTAGAGGTGATAACATTTATTTACGTGTGTTACCGTTTTTGATTACCCCGCCACGTTGACAGCCACACTCTGACTTCGGAGGATTTTTGACTGACGATGTTCTGCTAGGAGCTTGCCATGGCTAAAGACAATCCCCGCATAACTATGCAGAACATAGCAACATTTCGGTGTAGCCTTGGTGTTCTAGCTTATGTCAATTGGTCTGACACAGCCTTATGCCAAGGCGTGGAAGGCGTTATGAAATGATACATGATCGAGAGAAATGGGAACGATGATTAAGGCGTGTGAAGGAACGGTTTAGAAATAAATAGATGTGTTTGAGACAGCAGAAACATTGACTAGCGGGCGGTTAAGTGCGTTTCATGGGGTCCCTGGAATAACGTGGAAAATACAGTTCGTCTTAACGTGGAAAAAGTCTAGTGCAAAATCGGCCTAAGGTGGAAAGAAAAATGGCGTCTTGTACATTTCGTCCTAACGTGGAATGTCCCATTGGGCCTAACGTGGCAAAACGCCCCTCCGGCCTAACGTGGAATGTACATTTCGTCCTAACGTGGAATGTCCCATTGGGCCTAACGTGGCAAAACTCCACTTCGGCCTAACGTGGAATGTACCTTTCGTCCTAACGTGGAATGTCCCATTGGGCCTAACGTGGCAAAACTCCACTTCGGCCTAACGTGGAATGTACCTTTCGTCCTAACGTGGAATGTCCCATTGGGCCTAACGTGGAACATTCCTGTTCGGCCTAACGTGGAATGTGCATTCCGTCCTAACGTGGATTGTCCCCTTGGGCCTAACGTGGAAAACTCCACGTATACGTTAGGAAGAAACGTACATTCCACGTTAGGACGAAACGTACATTCCACGTTAGGACGGACGGGAGTTTCCCCACGTTAGGCCCAACCGTACATTCCACGTTAGGACGAAACGTACATTCCACGTTAGGACGGACGGGAGTTTCCCCACGTTAGGCCCAACTGTACATTCCACGTTAGGACGAAACGTACATTCCACGTTAGGACGAAACGTACATTCCACGTTAGGACGGACGGGAGTTTTCCCACGTTAGGCCCAACTGTACATTCCACGTTAGGACGAAACGCATATTCCACATTAGGACGATGTGTGCATTCCACGTTAGTAGCCTACGCATTCCCGTTTCATGCAGGTCAGTGTGAGGGGGACATTTCAGGTGAGATGTCCGAGTCACTCCATCATTGATGCAAGCCGGCCAGTGGTCAGCCACCCGTTTGATGTGCGGAGGCGACAATTAAACTGCCCACCCGTGAAGGACAGTTCTTTTGGTTAATGGACTCGCAACCCAGTCATTTCTGAGTTGATGTGTTGAGCTGCGGTCCATTTCACAAGGGCTAACGTTGCGTTGCGCTCGCTCAAATCTGCAAAAATGGTCTAAGAAACACTCTTCGTTTGCCGATAGTTCGCGTGGCGTTTTGTTCTTATCTGCAAGCGAGAAAGCCGCAAACTATTCGGAACTATCACCTGACTTGTAGGGGGTTAACACATTTCTAGTTGTTGATTGGTCCATTAAAGTTTGGTTAAAATAATACGTTTTTTTGGGTCCAATCAGACAAGAGCTTGTAATATTCTTCCGCAAACGTTTTCTAAAGTGTTTCTTAGACCCTTTTTTTTTTGGCGTAACAGTTATGCACGTGGCGACCGTCGTCTAAAGAAACTAGAGCTTGGTCAGCAGTGAGAGGCTGCGGGTGTTGGGGGTTGGTTGGGGTTGTGAGGTGGGGATGGTAGATTCAATGTTCAATGGTAAAATAACGAGTGAGTAGTGTGTGTGTGTGTGTGTGTGTGTGTGTGTGTGTGTGTGTGTAGTGTGTGTGTGTGTGTGTGTGTGTGTGTGTGTGTGTGTGTGTGTGTGTGTGTGTGCGTGTGCGTGCGTGTGCGTGTGTGTGCGTGTGTGTGTGCGTGTGTGCGTGTGCTGTGTGTGTGCGTTCGTGTGCGCGCACGCGTGCATTTGTGTGTGTATGTGTGTGCGCAAGCACGTGCACGCGTGTGTATGTGACATTGAATCAGTGAAAGAGACGAACTGACACACAGAAAATCAGGAAGGCAGATACAGTACAACTGAAGAGAAAGAGAGAAGGGACTTAAGGGAAAATGGGGAAATCAAGGAATAACATTTCCAACGACAACAACAACAACACACAGTGATACACAGTGATACACACACACACACACACACACACACACACACACACACACACACACACACACACACACACACACACGGACAAAATTATGCATACCTGTAAATGTAACGCATTTTTTTGGCTGCATGGAAATACATGCTGTTTAATGAGCCAATTACAAGAACCCAAATTATCTTTCCATAGCTGACTGCTTCCGCCTTTAAACACCGGAACATAGGCCTACTTTATACGCTTATGTACGTAGAAACTAGATTCTACCAACTCGTCAAAACTGCATCCGACTCCTCCCCCCCCCCCCCCCCCCCCCCCCCCCCCCCCCGCCACCCGCGGTCCTCCCATTTCCCGTCTATCCCAGACTAGTCATAGACAATAGACAATTTTCGGAAAAAAATAGGGGAGAGCACTTCGTGAAAATTAGAGTTGCTTACCTCCATTACTCGGTCAAATATCATAGCAACAATGCCCCCATGGCGTCGAAGCTTGAAACCGCAGGATGCGAGTCAGCGACTTGCAAACATTTTTTTTTTTAGAAAAATGAGGGGTGGGCCAGTGGCCTCAAACTGATAAAACTTGTAAAATGTGACGTAAAGATATAAATAACATAATTTTTAAGAATGACGCACGGTGTTCTAAGTGCTGTATGTTTGCTCAAACACACGAGTCGATAGGCTACGAGAGCTGATGGTAGAGTGACTTCCCCTGTTTGACCGATTGAATTAGGCAAGATCACTCCCACACACCATGAAATTACTCTCCTTAATTATTTCCGAACAATTCCAGTTACATACGTTGACTACAAGAGAATAACGTAGGGGAAGACGGGGTAAAAAGCGCATGGGCGGGTAAGAAGCCCACCCCAATTATCTTATGAAATAAAGCAAATTTCAGTCTCATTTTGCCCATGAGACGAGCATTAATGTCTAACATTCGTCTCATGGGCAACATTAACTGACATTTTCTTTATTTCATGAGATAATTGGGGTGGGCTTCTTACCCGCCCATGCGCTTTTTACCCCGTCTTCCCCTATAGGCCTATAGACCACTGATTTTATTTAGATCAGTGATATAGACCTACCAATACAACACAAATACCCATACAAATGTTATCATTAGTTTAATGGAAATAGTGATATACAAATGTAAATATATGTATATAGTGATCGTGCTTGTTCAATGAATTGAATATAATTATGTTGCTCTTTGATAGTTGTTATGCTTTTAACTATGTGGCCCGGATAAGGCTTTATACTAAAATTTTAACAGTTTTAAGCATACACAATAAATATATACTATTTTAACCGACCAAAAGCCCCCACCTTCCCCCTTTTATGTAATATATCTTATGAAATATTTAATTTTGTTTATCGCTAGTCCCCAGATACGCGAAAGCGTGGTAGGGACTATAAACTCCCAGAAGAAGTGATATGAACAGTTTGTTTCACCATACCTCGCACGTAATTAGGCTTAGCAGGGTAACAAATCGTTAAAATATGTCACATGATACATTAGCCTTCCCTCTTAGGTGAAAAAATAGCCTGTTTTGAGAGAGAGAGAGAGAGAGAGAGAGAGAGAGAGAGAGAGAGAGAGAGAGAGAGAGAGAGAGAGATTCTCATAATTCATGTTTGCTTCACGCATTAGTGGTTCATTTTCTGCTCGAACGGCTTTTGTTTTGGGTGGTCGTTTGAGGGTCGTTTCAGTACGATTGTAGGCGGTACCTACATGGAACGAGGGGTTTTGTGATCTTTTTCTCAAAGCATAAGAGGTTTGCAGACCAAGCATTCAAAAACTTGTTTCCGCATTGGCGTGAATAGGTACTCCAATTTAATCTGTTGCCCTCCCCGTGGGGATACCGGGGGGTCTTTGTAAAAAAACAACCCACCCAGTTCCCCCACCTTCTGGAAGTTCTGTGCTTGGGTGTACGACCAATAGTTCACAGACTATAACCACAAGGTCAAAGATCAAGGTCAAGGCGAACAAGCTTTAGATTGTCTTCCACTGCATTCCTTGAGTGATGGCGATCAAGAATACATGTGGTTATGTGGCTGTTTGCCCAATCAGTGATTTTTCAGATCATAGCCACATCTCAAAGAGGCAAGGTCAAAAGTCAAGGTCACGGTCGAGATGGTAATCAATACTTTGCATTGTGCATGACCTTGAGACAATCCACCAGTCTACCAAATTTGAAGCATGTAGCTGCAAAAATGTGAAAGAAATGTCTAAAGCACCAATACAAACCCCTTTTTTTTTTTTTTTTTTTTTTTTTCTTTTTTTTTCTTTTTTTTTTTTTTTTTTCAGTCATAATTTGTACGAGGTCAAAGGTCAAGGTCAATAAGGTAATCGCTACACAGCATTCGGAATCACTTTTTAAGCCAATGTATCCAGAATGGCCTACTAATAAAACTTTGAAGACTACCTCTAACAAGAAAGATAGGATGGCCACAGGAAAGAAGACCTCCTTTTTACGGACTGACAAACTTCAAGATATATAGCCCAGACATACAAATAAACAGACGCAAACGATCTTAAAATCCTCTGCCCACTAAAGTTTGGCAAAAGACAATGAATAAGTAGAAGGTGACGTGGAAGTGGTAGGGGCGAGACACCTTCGATGAAGGTGTTATATTATGCAACGGATAATTGTCCAATTTACTGCTCCGTTAGGTTCGCTGTACCATGCATGCCGCTGTTCAGGCGTCAACAAATCGACAAGCCAGGAGCGCTAGCCTACAATGCGATCATTTGTTTTCGGAGTGGCATCAAATTATGTTATTTTTCTCATCAACAGCTAGAGCAGCAGTTAATACTAGTCAGATTTGACCCCATCCCTCAATTCGACATATGCATTCAACTCGGTTTACTTAACTCATTGTAAGCTACTTGAGTGATTGAAACATTGTATCAACAGTGATAGAATGTTTTCAATACATTCCTAGTCATGCGGTCATATCTTGCAACATTTATACTAACGCTGGTGTGTGTGTGTGTGTGTGTGTGTGTGTGTGTGTGTGTGTGTGTGTGTGTGTGTGTGTGTGTGTTTTGACAGGCATACAAGTCCACAATATAAAGCTTCAAGATGCGGTATAAAAAAGTAATGTCCAATCGATACTGATCGCTTCTCGGCCTTTTGGCTAAGACAGTGATTCAGGAACATAATTTTTTGTTTACACCGTGGTTGGTTTGTTCAGCCCGTCGTACATGGCGAAAGCCGATACGCGACGTTAAACTGAACTTCCATCCGTATAAAAAATAGAGATGGGGAAAAACCGTGTTGAACCGAAAAACCGGTGCTAAACTTTCGCGGTTCGAAAAAACGGTTCGAGTTGCTGTGAACCGGTTTTTTAACTGCAAACTGAAAGTAAGTATTTATTAGAATAACGCATTCTTTTCGAAGAACAACACTGATTGTCAGGGCAGATTGGGTGTTTGCAAACCAAGAGTAGCTGTTTCTAGTTTGTGGTGGTGTATGGCTTTGACTTTGACTGAGTGTTGAGTTGAGTGTGTGTGCGTCAGTCATAAGTCATAAGTTTCTTTATTGTGAGTGTGTGCATGTGTGCGCGTGCGTGCGGCGTGTGTGTGAATATTCTGACAAATAAATATGTGTTTGCATAGGTGAAACTAGTGATGCGAGAACTGGTTTACAAAAACGGTTAGGCAAAACCGGTTCGAATAGGGGAAACCGGTTAAAACCGGTTCGGACTTTTGAACCGGTTCTCAACTCTATAAAAATATCTTAAGGGGTTACTTTTAATATGAATCATTTTAGTGCAGTTGTAAAATGCACTAAAATGTGAAGCGCTATATACATTTTCTTAAATAAATAAATAATAGGCTAGTACTACAGTTGTATGTAAGCGTGTGCTGCGCTCCAGTGCGTGGGTATGTAGGGGAAGACGGGGTAAAAAGCGCATGGGCGGGTAAGAAGCCCACCCCAATTATCTCATGAAATAAAGAAAATTTCAGTCAAATTTGCCCATGAGACGAATGCTAGACATTAACGCTCGTCTCATGGGCAAAATGAGACTGAAATTTGCTTCATTTCATGAGATAATTGGGGTGGGCTTCTTACCCGCCCATGCGCTTTTTACCCCGTCTTCCCCTATGTATGTCTATCTTCGTATGCCTTGCACATGCCAAAAACTCAAGAGAGAGAGAGAGAGAGGGAGATAGACAGACAGACGGACAGAAAGAGAACGTATTTCGTTCAAAGTAACACTCGCGAAACAGACCACCCATTCGTTCATGACCCCTGCAGTTTGTGCATTTTAAAGAGAGGATAATCAGAGAGAGAGAGAGAGAGAGAGAGAGGGGGGGAGAGAGAGAGAGAGAGAGAGGGAGAGAGAGAGAGAGAGAGAGAGAGAGAGAGAGAGAGAGAGAGAGAGAGAGAGAGAGAGAGAGAGAGAGAGAGAGAGAGAGAGAGAGAGAGAGAGAACAACAACAACAATGAACAACTGTTTACTGACCAGGCCATCTGCCCATGTCATGAGGGAAGGAGTAACAATGGGAAATCTTCACCATTCCAGGGTTTCTTAGCCACAGCTACCCGTTGGACATTTGTGGGGCAGTTCTTTTACGTGTCATCAAAAGGTTAATGCACCACCAGTAACCCAGCCGGTAAGTACCGGTGCAAAATACCGGTACGAGAAGAGAGAGAGGGAGAGAGAGAGAGAGAGAGAGAGAGAGAGAGAGAGAGAGAGAGAGAGAGAGAGAGAGAGAGAGAGAGAGAGAGAGAGAGAGAGAGAGAGAGAGAGAGAGAGAGAGAGAGAGAGAGAGAGAGAGCATGCTTTTTTTTAACAACATAAAATAGTACAAGTAGTGTACTAGTAGGTCAACCGAATAACCTGGGGGCAGTTATCTTTTTTCAGCTATCTTTCCCCCCAACGCAAAACCCCTTCACTGTTGCATTATACAGGTCGTCTAGCAGTGGCAAACAGGTGGTTTCTAACTCCAGGCAGTCTATTAGGGATGGTGACAACGAAGTAGGCGACTCGTCATTTTAGGGGGGGGGGGGGGCAACCGGTGAGAGGAAAAGCAAACCAAAACAAACACAGGGAGGGGGAGGGGGAGGGGGGAAAGTGGCCGGGAAGGGGGGTGGATGGGCAAGGTGGGTGGGTGGGCAGAGGGTAGGGGCGGGGGCAAACAAACTATTTAGGTGGGCGTTTAGTTGTTTACAACAGAACTGTAGTACAAACGGAAAGACAATGCAGTGCATTGTTGGGGAGACACTCATTGCAAAATGGTGTATTTTGTTATGTAGGCGGGAGGCCTTGGCTTCCGCCTTTGGGCGTTAAAACGACAACTTCATAGCTTGTGAACTTATAGTCTTGTGAATTAAAGAGTAGAGGATTGGGGGTGGGTGGGAGGTGGGGGCAGTAAAGTGGAAAGAGCATAAAATGTAATGCTTACTCAGGGTCGACGTGGGGATACCGGGAGGGGTAGGGGGTTTATTTGTACAAACAGTTCCCCACCTGTAAAGTTCTAAGCTTGTAACCCAGTAATCTGTCACTCTCTTTGACTCTGCCTTTTCCCTTTGTTTACTGTCATCTACTATCTTTCTGCCTTACTGGTCCATTCCCCCCGCCTTTGTTCTAGAAATTCATATAAAGTTGTGGGTTTTTCCCAGCTGAAGACGGACATGCTAAGAAATAGTTAGGCGCATAACGGCAGCATGATGCATCTGCGCTCATATGACAGGAAACTTAGCGATCGACGAAGCAGAAGAAGTACACCCATGAGCTTATTAGAGGGTGCAAATCAGATGAAGGTTACGGATCCCGGACAAAAGACCACCTCTTTATCTGTGAAAACGGACAAAACCCCACTCAAGGGGTGATATGATACATATTTCTATATTTCTCTGTTTCTGTCTCTCTCCAGACATTGTCTGTCTCTCTATCTATGTCTCTGCCTCTCTCCAGACATTGTCTCTGTCTCTCACTCTCTCTCTCTCTCTGCCTCTCTCTCTGTTTCTGTCTTTCTCTCTCTCTCTCTCTCTCTCTCTAGTCTCTCTCTCTCTCTCTCTCTCTCTCTCTCTCTCTCTCTCTCTCTCTCTCTCTCTCTCTCTCTCTCTCTCTCTCTCTCTCTCTCCAGTGTCTGTCTGATTTAGCTCTCTGTGCGAGTATATCTCTTTGTGTCTCTGTCAAACAGACGTTGTCTCTGTCTCTGTCTCTCTCTGTCACTCTCTGTCAACCAGACTTTGTGTCTATCTGTGTCTCTCTCTGTCTCTCTGTTTTTGTCTCTTCCAGACATTCTCTGTCTCTCTGCGAGTCTCTCTCTGTGTCTGTCTCTCTCTCGTTCCTCTGTCTCTGTCTGTCTGTCCCTCTCCAGACTTTGTCTCTGTCTCTCTCTGTAACTCTCTTTCTCTCTCTATCTCTGTCTCTCTCCAGACTTTGTGTCTGTCTGTCTGTCTGTCTGTCTGTCTGTCTGTCTGTCTGTCTGTCTGTCTCTCTCTCTCTCTCTCTCTCTCTCTCTCTCTCTCTCTCTCTCTCTCTCTCTCTCTCTCTCTCTTTTGTTGCTTCTGTTTTCCGTCTCTCTCCAGACTTTGTGTCTGTCTCTTTCTCTATGTTTTTCTGTCTCTCTCCAGACTTTGTCTCCGTCTGTCTCTCTCTCTCTCTCTCTCTCTCTCTCTCTCTCTCT
>CM065680.1:58866409-58868909 GCA_017654935.2 Phymorhynchus buccinoides
ATAATAAGAACTATCACCATATGTTCCGAAAATAAAGGCTGATCCCAACCCTATCAGCCTCTTTCCGAAAATATAGGCTGATCCTAACCCTATCAGTCTCTTTCCGAAAAAATAGGCTGATCCTAACCCTATCAGTCTCTTTCCGAAAACAAAGGTTGGGGTGGGGAGGGGGGAGGGGGGTGGCAGAGAGAGAGAGAGGGGGGGTACACATATACAGAGAGAGAGAGAGAGAGAGAGAGAGAAGAGAGAGAGAGAGAGAGAGAGAGAGAGGGAGAGAGAGGGAGAGAGAGAAAGAGACAGACAGACAGACAGACAGTTAAAGAGAATAGTTACTAGATACAGTAGCCAAATTGATTTGACAGCAGAGGCCAAGTAAGGTCAAAGAGACTACTGTACCTGGGGCAGTGGAGATTACAAGGGGATGGCACTACACGTATCTGTATTATTAAAAAATCGGGACTTTACTGGTTTAGCACTGCCTCCGGGCATTGCCTCCAGTATTGTTCAGTACTGCCATGGGGTTCAAACTGCCACGGGAATTAACTGCCACGGGGCGATTGCTAATAATAATAATAATAATAATAATAATGGGCATTTCTAGCGCTTAATCTTAAATAAGCCCTAAGCGCTTACAATAATAAATAAGTTATTAATAAATTAATAAACCATCAAATCCAAAATGTCAACATCATTTCTTCAATAGGAGAGGGTACATGTATACGAATGCTAAAATATGTGTGTAAACTATTTGTGTTTACAAGAATGTGTACGCCACGTGTGTTCGTGCTTGTGCCGGCATGCTTGTGTTTCTATAATATGTAGGCATGCATCCAGTTCTACTCGTGTTTTTCTCCCGGGGGTTGCATCATTCTTTACACTGAAAAGGTTATGGTGAGAGGCTTCACCTTTAGGATTTTAATACGTAACCGGAGGAAGGGTTGGGCAAACGGTCAGCAAAGCTTCATAAACCAACCCTTTCATCGCCACTGTCGCCTCTTGGCACCACAATGATTGGATGGTAGGAGTAACGTGGTAACGACTACGTAGCGTAAAACCACCAAAACCTTTTTGACTTGAAAGAGAGATAACAGTAGTAGCCTACTTTGATGAACAAGAGGCAACGCCGTCAAACCTGGCCCGTTAGCATGTACAGACAGACAGGCAGACAGACAGACCCGATCGAGATACTCACTTGATTACTCTCCTGATTTCCATCATTTCTCCAATACACATACAGTAGCCTAAGGTAATCGTGAGTTAGTGGGAAATAATTGTCAGTCACCGAAGGTGAACGGACTTTGCGATGGGCTGGTTTGTATTTTTTTTTATTTTTTTTTCCTTTTCTTTTCTGTCTGTCCCAAGGATATCTCCCGAACCGCTTGACCGAATCACGTCAAATTTTGTGTGAAGGTGTGCCTCCTTAATAGGAAGAGATCGGCGCAAACCATTTTGCCGTCGTGACCTTGACCTTGACGTACGATCTTGAAAACCGAAAATCTATTTTTAGCCATATCTCGGGCACCGATCAACATAGGATGTTGAAACTTGGTATGAAGGTGGTTTGGCTTATGCCCGTTCTGATGATGGCATACCGATCAAAGTCAAGGTCAAGGTCAAGGTCAAAAAGATCGCTGGAGCCTGAAAATCGGAGGGTCATTTTTTTCTCCTTCTGTCTGTCCCATGGATATCTTTCGAACGGGTTGACAGAATCACGTCAAATTTTGTGTGCTGGAGTGTCACCATGAGAGGAAGGCATCCGCGCAAACCATTTTGCCGTCGTGACCTTGACCTTGGCGTACGACCTTGAAAACCGTAAATCTTTCAGGGGCCATAACTCCCACACCGTTAGTGTTAGAGTCTTCAAATTTGGCATGAAGGTACTTTGGCTTATGCCCGTTCTGATGGTGGCATACCGATCAAGGTCAAGGTCACGGTCCGGGCGATCAGTAGGCCTTGAAAGTGGTAGGGGTCTACACATTGGGTTTTAAGCCATATTTTCCACATTGGTACTTGACAGAAGCGCTTCAGATTGTGTGTGGTACTGTATACCCTAGAGAAGAAAACATCCGAGCATAAATTATCACCATGCTGACCTTGACCTTGAAGTGTGACCTTGAAAACCGAAATTTCCTTCTTTGCGCTATATGTTTCTTCTTCAAGCTGTATCTCGTGAACTAGAAGACAGAATCCCTTCCAATTTTGTGTCAGGATGTGACACTCTACGGGGTGTCGCAAGTGCGTGGCATTGCTGGTGACGGACATGTCTGCCGCTCGGCGAGTCGGCGACGCCCTTGTTCGACTTTGCAACAATTTACCGTAATCTTGACGATTCTAAATTACCCTTATTTTGTCGTTTTTTTGGAATAGTGTACTCTTTTAATTTAGTGTATAATATAAAGTAACTTTTAGCATATTTGAATGCACCTCATCGAGTCCTTTCAAAGGAAGTGCTACATGATGTAGTTTAGCCCTCTGTATGATTGGTTGCCTAGATGCACTA
>CM065680.1:58878909-58893909 GCA_017654935.2 Phymorhynchus buccinoides
GATGAACACAGATGCCGTGTAGAGATGTAACAGATCAGTGAGATATTCAGGACAGGAAGACTGGATAGATTTGAAGCAGACAGAAGCAATCATGTAGGATATTCTTTGCTGACCTGGGAGCCAGTGGAGAGAACAGAGCAATGGAGCGACATGGTCATATTTAGAAGAACGGCCATAATGATTTTGAACTTTTTGAAGTTTGTTGATGCAACGAGGCAAAATACTATGACAGTAATCAAGGCGGGATAGCACAAATGTGGAGACAAGAGTTTTCGTGGCGTCTTGTGAGAGGATATGGCAGATAATTATACTACTCAACACTTGCTTTGCATCACTTTTTGTTTTGAAAATTGTGGAAATGTACAGCTTGATTTGCATATGTGGTTGATTGATACTGACATTGGCGTCAGTGATCAATTTCACTGTAGTGTTCATATAGTGAGTAGTGTTCAATTTACGCATTTGTTGGCGCAATTCCATGATATTTACGTGGCCCAGCAATGACCGTTATGGAGGAGGCTCTTTACTGGTCTGGGGTGGAATCAGCCTGCAGGGAAAAACCGACCTCCATGTGCTCCTGAACGGAACCATGATGGCAGCCAGACACCGGGATGAAATCCTTGATCCATACGTGACGACGAAAATGGTGTTTTACGTCCTCTTGGTCTGAATCAGACACATATGGGACATTTGTAAATACAAATATGGTGGGAACAATACTGGAGGCAATGCCCGGAGGCAGTACGAAACCAGTAAAGTCCTGATTTTTTAAATTATTAATACAGATAGCTGTAGCGGTGACCACGCCTCGGATAAACCTCATCGGCTATGGTATCGCCACAAGTGATACTGCAGCGTACAATAAGATGGGATGATCCATACGTGAGATGCTACGCTGGAGCTATGTACGATAACGCCCGTCCACACAGAGCACACGTTGTGGACCAGTTCCTGGACGACGAATCAATCGAGCGAATGAAGTGTCTTAAATCCCGTTGAACATGTTTGCATGTTCACAGAGCACCCCCTGCCTGCCTTCCGCCCCTATCCCGGGCTACAGTTCCGTGTGTGACCTGAGCCGCTCTAACGGAGGCCTGGCCTTTTTCTGTGGCCGCCCTACTGACCCTGCCCTGAACTGCAGCCACTGGCGAGAACTCAGAGCCTTAGACCACTTCACATCCCCTCCTCAGACGGACCCTGATCGGAAGCTGAGAAAACTCATTTTGAGGTGAAGAAATGAATGTGGAATTGGGGAATTGCCTGACCATAGCTGTGGCACTTCCGGTTCGTACTTCCGGTTGGGTTTTATGCCGGAAGTGCTGCAAATCTATTTGGTAGTAAATTTAGAAAATATGAACGAAATCCGTGCAGCCGTTTTTGAGATATTCAAGATTGAAATTTCGCCGATTTTGCGGTTTTTCGGCCATATTTTGCCGACAATTCGGTGAAATCATTTAATATTTGAAATGTCACATACCCATAAGGCCCTGCAACTTTTCTGAAAATTTCAGCCAACTCGGACAAAAAAAAGGGAAAGAAAAGGAAGAAAAAGAAGAATTTTGACGAATGCAATAACATTCTCCTTTAGGGAGAATCCTAACTAGAGAGGGCTTATGATTGCCTTTGAAAGCAAACATGACATGATTCTCCCCCTCAAGCAGCCAATTGCAAGTTATTCAATATTAAAATCAGGCCAAATTTGGCCATTTTCATCCCCACTTCTGGTTCGATTTTAAAACGAAAATATTGCAATGTTACTCTTTGATAAATGCTGAAAATATAAAAGTATTCGGTGCAGCCGTTTTCAAGTTTTTCAAGATTAAAGTTAATTGGCCCAAATTGGCCATTTTTAACCATATTTCGGCCAAAGTTTGGCCAATCGGCTTGCTATTGGAAACGTAGCATCAGAATAGCGTCCTTCAATTTTCCTGCTAATGTCAGCGAAATCGTTTGGAAACCAAAGTTCCATAAAATGGAAATAAGTGAAAGTGATACATAAATTTGAACATAACTTCCAAACGTCTTTCTGCACTGGGCCAGAGTAAGAGCTACAATATCCAAAGGTTAGTTTTGTGACGTCACTTCCGGTTTTAGCTAGTCCGTGAACCAAATAAAAGCTGCCTTGCAATCCCTTAGTGCCCCACAACTTTAATTTCAGCTAAATCGGATGAAAAAGGGGGAAGAAGAAGAAAAAGAAAAAGAAAAACTCTTACAAATGCAAGAAACGTCATTTTAAAGAGCAGCCTCGATTTGAAGTGCGGTCTATTTTTACCACTGCAATCATGATATACACCGAGTATATGACAACTGAAATGCTACTTTATGTCCAAGTATTTTTTTCTCCTTTAAAATATGTGCGACCATTTTGCGAAATGTGCGACAATTTTGGACCGACAGACAGACAGACAGACAGACAGACTGACCGACCGACAAAGTGAGTTATAGGTTTGTGGCTTGTGCCACAAACAAAAAGTAGAATTTGTACAAAGACAATAGGATGAATCCAAAAAAGGGATAAACTATGTATCAGACAAAACAGCCTTCAAAACTGAGGACCGTCTTTGTTTTACTTCAGTTTTGAAGAAGCTGTGCTAGCTAAACCAGTTTATATCTGGGATACACCAGCCTATTGGCCACTGCAACGACCACCTTTTGCTAGAGTGAATGCCCTTGGTAGATGCTTGAGTACTGTACAAACAAGTGAATAACTCTCGCCAATTACTCTATTTGAGGCCACTCACTGCCTTTTGCAAGAATGAATGCCCTATTGGATACTGACCAACAAGGGATTAACTCTCGCTGTCAAGGGCGCTAGTAACCCTGGTTGCAGTGGCCAATAGGCCTACAGTTTGACCACTGTTCACTGAAGCGCAACGTCCACCTTTTGTTCACCTTCAGCAAGTTCAATCTGTCCGCGGAGAGCGTGGACCTGTTTCAGTCAGCTGAACGACTTTACTCAGTCACGAAGGATAATTATCTGCCCTAAGGGGATTTTTTCATTTCAAATTCAAATCCCCTGTCTGTGCCCCGGGCAAGCTTCGCTATTCTCACGACATTTAGACCAGCAAGAGAGTGGAGGGTGTTTGGGGGCTTTTGGACACAACGTCCCAAAGAGGAAAAGTTTGGAGGGCAAGACTAGTGGCGATTTGGGGTTATCGGACTGTGTGAGTGCGTGTTATCAAAGTCAAAGTCGAAAACACTTTATTAGGAGAAATTACAATGTGGTCTCATACAAGCACAATACAAGAAAACGCATTGTCATACCCAAGAAAGAAAAGAAAAGAAAAACGAAGGAAAGGAATGGACAACAAATCATGCCTTGCGAGAAGTTGGACATATTCCAAGTCGATGCAAGCAACTAATCCCAGCTTTAAAGACCCCCCACGTCACGTGTCAAAATTTCTTGCAAAGATTCTAAAAGGGTAAGATGGACTACTTAAGAGTTACAGCGAACCGGGCTGATAGAGTTAGTGAGGTAAGTTATACACCATTCACAGCGGCGGCTATCCAAAATCTCAGACTGGAATTTGAACGGAGAATTCAACTGGCATATCGACGTGTAAATGTGTCACGTTTAAAAGGGACATAACCAGTGTTTCTGTCCTCACTACTCATATAGGGAAAAGAGACCGGATGCTTGTCTTCCCCTATACAGTCTTTGTAGCTAGTTAGCAATCTTAAGAAATCTTCCTAGCATAAGGGGGAGTGTGACACGTGACGTGGGGGGTCTTTAAGAACCACCTTCTTTTTAGCAGAGGTTTGCACAAAGGGTTCAAAATTGTCACCCGGAGCCATCCATGGGTCATGCTGATGAAGATTATACATGGTTATATCGGTCTTAGTATAGGCCAACGGTTTGTGGACGACAGGCCGAACAGACAGACAGACAGACACCGACAGACAGACCGATAAACAGACACATAGACACACATTCACGCACACGCGAGCACACACATATTATTTTTATGTATAAAGATAGATGGCAATGGAATAAGTTCAACTGCTTTTTCATCTAATCTTCCAAGCAAAAGGAGAGAGAGAGAGAGAGAGAGAGAGAGAGAGAGAGAGAGAGAGAGAGAGAGAGAGAGAGAGAGAGAGAGAGAGAGAGAGAGAGAGAGAGAGAGAGAGGGGGCAGTAAAAGTACAAGAAGAGAGAGAGAGAGAGGGGCAGTAAAAGTACAAGAAGAAGAAAAAGTGAACGAAAGGGATGTATTTTGTTTTAAATATTAAACTCAAGTTCCCATTTTGCTTTGTGTGCAGAGAATCACATCTACGTTCAGTTCCGAACAATATTTCCATCATCATTCGACTAGGTGGTTGTTTTGTTTTAGAAAGCATGTGTGTATATGTGTTTGCGTGTGCGTGTGCGTGTGCGTGTGCGTGTGCGTGTGCGTGTGCGTGTGTGTGTGTGTGTGTGCGTGTGTGTGTGTGTGTGTGTGTGTGTGTGTGCGTGCGTGCGTAAGTGCGTGCGTGCGTGTGTGTGTGTGTGTGTGTGTGTGTGCGCGTGCGCGCGTGTATGTGTGCCCGCGTGTATGTGTGTGTGTATGAAGTCAAAATAATCTTTATTGAGGGTTAAAGAGTAAGCTGACAAAGCTTTTTTTTTATTATCCTGCTGCGCTTTTTTTTGCGTGTGGAGTATGACATGGGAATGAGTATAAAGGAATGTAAACTTATATAATTATTTTATCAGAGAGAGAGAGAGAGAGAAAGAGAGAGAGAGAGAGAGAGAGAGAGAGAGAGAGAGAGAGAGAGAGAGAGAGAGAGAGAGAGAGAGAAACGAAACGAAACGAATTTTTATTTATGCAGGGTAATGAGATAAGCATTGCTTTTTTACACTCAGCCCTGTGGCCAAACACGAAAACTAACAGACCAACAAATAAGCAATGCAAAAACATTATAAAGTAACATAAGCATCAAAACAATCCTTCAAACCACCATCAAGAATAACAAAACAGCCATGTAAGAGGGAGAAGATTTAAGGACAACAGACAGACAGTATAAGGAATTCGAAAAGCATGAGAGACTCAGACTCAGACCCAGACTCATAAACTTTATTTTACAAGGAAAATAATTTTTACCAGGAAAATAATTTAGGCTGGGCCTAGTCTTCCATTCTACTCCAGAGAGAGAGAGAGAGAGAGAGAGAGAGAGAGAGAGAGAGAGAGAGAGAGAGAGAGAGAGAGAGAGAGAGAGAGAGAGTGGGTGGGGGGGGGGACGGACAGACAGACAGCTTGGCAGACAATAGGTAGACAGACGATGAACAGACGGATATACAGGCATGTGTCATGTGTAATGATAAATTATTTAAAAATCAGTTGTGATAATAATCCTTTCATGAAAGATGGATTACTAGATATTTGTTTTAAATACATGGGTAATGCATTCCATAGTGAACCTCCGGAATAGTGCAGACAGGATTTATATAAATCTAATGTTGGTCTATTAAGAACATTCTTGTGTATGTGTCTCTTATTATTCAACTGAAATTTATTTGTTATTCTAGAAGGCGCCATTCCAATCATTATTTTGTGCATAAGCCTTCCTTTGTTAAATTTTAGTCTGTCTTTGAGTGGTAGAATATTCAGAGCCTTAATATCTTCCAAAGTTAAAGAACTTAGAAACGAAGATATAAGTGCAACAGTGTCAGCTGACAATTTATAAACTGATATTAATTTACAAAGGAGTAGAGAGTGGTCAATTGTGTCGAATGCCTTTGCAAAATCGACGAAAAGTGCTGTTGTGTATTCGTCATTATTAATGTTAGCAAGCCATTGGTCGACCAGATTTATTAAAGATGTATTGTATGGCATGAATGTTTTTCTCTAAAACCTGACTGGTTTGGATGCAAAAGGTCAAATTTGTCGATATGTAATACGATGTTGCGTTTGATGTGCTGCTCTAGTGGTTTGGAGAGGACACAAATAATTGAAATGGGTCTATAATTAGAGGGATCGTTTTGGTCACCTGTTTCTGATTTGTAAAGAGAGAGAGAGAGTAATTGTGTATGCATGCCTAGCGCCTACAAACAATTTTGAGTGCATTATAGCTTGTTCTGCATTTTGCATATGTGTGCAGGTAGGACCTATGTGTTTGTATGACATAGAAGCACCCGAAGGTGCTGATGGGACCCAGAGCATGTTAGGGCATGTGTGTGTGTGTGTGTGTGTGTGTGTGTGTGTGTGTGTGTGTGTGTGTGTGTGTGTGTGTGTGTGTGTGTGTGTGTGTGTGTGTGTGTGTGTGTAGTTAGTGCATGCGTGCGCACAAGTATATGTATAAAACATGTGTGTGTGTGTGCGCGCGCGCGCGCGCGCGCGTTTGTGTATGCGTGTGTGTGTGTGTGTGCGCGCGTGCGTGTGCGTGTCTGTCTGTCTGTCTGTCTGTCTTTGTGTGTGTGTACAAGTATATATAGGCTAATGTTGTGTGTGTGTGTGTGTGTGTGTGTGTGTGTGTGTGTGTGTGTGTGTTGTGCGCGCGTGCGCACATTCATGTCTATATGCGTAACCTACGATGAGTGTCATTTCGTGTACACATACGCGTGTTTGCTAGCGTGTATTAGAATGTTTGCGTGCACGTGCGCGCGCGTGTGCGTTTTCCATACATAATTCTCATCTCTTATTTAATCTTCAGCTAAAACGCAGGCACAATCGTCCACCCTACCACTACCCTCATGCAGGAGCTTAGGCCCCACGCCCACGTGGAGAAGACGGGTCCCAAGCGGTTGGCTTGAAAAAGGCACGTGGCACCCTTTAACCTGTTCTCTGCCGCGCGTAGTCAGTCACAAGCAGCACGTGCGAAACTGTCTACGTAACACCACGGTGTTTCTGCTCGGGGATTCCAACCTGCGGGAATGGTGGCACGAGCTGCGAGGCTACCTGAACTGTAGCAGAGTGGAACTGAGGAATGCCTCCAAGCCGAAGGGCTTAGAACTACACCAGCATAAACTGTGTGAGGTAATCATTGTCACATATGTATAAATACCGAGGAGGTCATGTTTCTGCCATTGTCTGTTTTTGTATAGGGGAAGACGGGGTAAAAAGCGCATGGGCGGGTAAGAAGCCCACCCCAATTATCTCTTGAAATAAAGAAAATGTCAGTCAAATTTGCCCATGAGACGAATGCTAGACATTAACGCTCGGCTCATGGGCAAAATGAGACTGAAATTTGCTTCATTTCATGAGATAATTGGGGTGGGCTTCTTACCCGCCCATGCGCTTTTTACCCCGTCTTCCCCTATCCATGAACACATTTACGATACCCCCCTCCCCCCAACACCCCATCCCCCCAAGAAGACCCCCCCCCCCCCTACCACCTAACTTGAGAATGAGAATTTTTGTCAGTCAGATGGCCTGGCCTGAAGAAAACTGTGAAATACAGCAGAAAAATCGCGAGAAAGTTTGGTACCTTTTATTGCTTGCTAACTTGTAATTTAGATCATTATTTTAACAAAGAAACTGCTTTTCTGCTTATACTATGTATCAATTGTAACCAGTATCGAATACAATTGCCTCTAGCAATGATAGTGATAGGATAGGGGGAGACGGGGTAAAAAGCGCATGGGCGGGTAAGAAGCCCACCCCAATTATCTCATGAAATAAAGAAACTTTCAGTCAAATTTTGCCCATGAGACGAATGCTAGACATTAACGCTCGTCTCATGGGCAAAATGAGACTGAAATTTGCTTCATTTCATGAGATAATTGGGGTGGGCTTCTTACCCGCCCATGCGCTTTTTACCCCGTCTTCCCCTACGTATTTAGCTCCCCATATATAAAATCATTTGGTGTTTGTAAATTTACACCCAACAACTTCTTTAGTGCAAATGTGAGAGAGAGTTTCTCTCTGTCTCTCTTTCTCTCTGTCTGTGTGTGTGTGTGTGTGTGCTTAATTTAGTCTCTCTCTGTGTGCGGATGAAGTATTCTGTTTTTAGTCCCCGAGCCGAAGGTTCGGGGAGCTATTGTTTTTGTCTGGTCCGTCCGTCCGTCCGGTGTCCGTCCGTCCGGTGTCCGTCCGTCCGGTGTCCGTCCGTCCGGTGTCCGTCCGTCCGTCCGTCCGTCCGGCTATTCGTCCGTTTTTCTCAAAAACTATTCAGTCTCTCATCATCAAATTTGGTATACTAGTTTGCCAAGATGCAAGCTATCCACTGATGTATTTAGTTTTACATTAAGGTCAAGGTCGCGCCAGTTACGGGGTTCAAACCCCGAAACACATAATCGCTAATATCTCGCGAAGTTTTGCATGTATTTTAATGCAGTTTTTTCACATTTCTTGATGAATGGTCTATAACACAGTTGTCATGAATTTTTATGTGCGCGCGTGTGCGCATGATCGCGCGCGCTCAAATCACGGGTCCGAACCCCAAGGCTATATATAAACAACTATTCACTTACGTGCTGTTTTGATGCGTTTTTATGTAGTTACGTGCTGCTTTGATGCGTTTTTATGTATGTGTACAGCCGACACATTCCGATTTCGGAGTACCTCGGCGATGCTGCGAGGGGACTTTGCAGCCACTCGGCGTTGCACTTGTTAAGTTTGGTTCTTCGCAATGAAAATGATGCTTCCCTCCTATCTTAAAAAAACCTTGGTGTTAATAACATTTAAAATGAGGCTTTATACTGAACATTCTCTGCCCCTGTCTCGTGCACTGAGATGCGTGCGCCATCTACATAAGATTATCGTCCTTGCCTGTCAGGAAGTAGTAGTTTATAGCCGCAGAAAATTATCTGCTCCTGACTCGTCATTAGGTGGCGTAGGCAGTCCAGGCCTAAAATTATTGTCCTTTCGTGTCGGCAAGAAAGCCCCATTGTCAAAGCGTCTCTTTCTGATGTGTCAACAGTCCCAGTCTCACGACACATCTCTGCAGTGGATTTTCCATGGCTGGCCAGGCTACCTCAAGCCGGGCGCCGACTCCACTCCCCTGCCACAGGCCCTCCAGCAGTTACGTCATCAGCGACGTCATCATCCCCATCGACGCGTCATTCTGGCCCTGCACTACTACCTTCACTTCACCTACTACCCCGTGGGGACTTTCCTACAAAGGGTCAAGGCCGCACGACGCCACATCCGGGCTTTCCTTCGCGACTTCCCTGACGTGGAAATCGTCATCCGGGGACCTCACGCCATTTTGGACGACGTGAGAGGGGTCCAACTCCCGGGTCGGGATCAGTGGGGTCCTGTCTACATGGAGATTTTGCGGAGAGAGTTTCGAGAGCTGCGGCATAAAGTGCGGTTTCTGGATTTCTGGGGTATGACTATCGCCGCACTGAGCAAATCGTCCCACCCGGCGCATGCAGTGCGTCGAGAGACTGTGAAGGTGCTGCTAGGGCATGTGTGTGAACACTTTTAGTGGAGAGAGAGAGAGAGAGAGAGAGAGAGAGAGAGAGAGAGAGAGTCAAGTCAAGTCAAGTCCACTTTAATATCTCAGCAGAGAAATTACATTCAGGTGCAACATTTAATCATTTAAAAAGATATCACAGAAACTCTGGAAATTCTGTGCTTGTAACAGATGGAGGAGAGCTACAGTGTTGCCTTACAAGCCAACACAATACTTAATAGTGAAGACGTCTTCTACAGTGAACATCGTTTAATTCAAAATTGAAGGGACTGACATTTTATTTTGAGATAGCCAGTATTTTGAGATAAAAAGACTTTTTAACAAAAGGATTATTAAAATGGGACCACAAAGTTATTGTGAGTTATCCAGTCTTTTTAAGTTATCAGGAATCCACTGTATTCTGATATATTTTTCAGATAATTGTGAAGCCTTTGTAGATGACATTGCAATTTTGTTAGTAACCATTACATTAACATAACATTCATTTCATTTGTATGATTTACCAGTGTGTGTGTGTGTTGTTGTTCTTCAGTTTAGCGTCCTTCCACTAAAAGTGATTCAGACAATATATTGTAGTTTGATGTTGGTGTGGTGAGTGTGAGTGAGTGTGTCTGTAAATGTGTGTAAGCATTAGAGTAAGCGATAGGATAGTGATGCAGACCTAATCATACCACCCCCCAAACCCCCCCCAAAAAAACACCCCATTTAAAGAATATAATCGCTAAATGAACAATGTTAAAGATACATACTAAGTGAACTACTTAATAAACATTTACAAACTGAATCAAGAACAGAATAATTGTTTAGAATACTGGGTAGAGACAATGGCGTCGATCCATCAATAAAACCATCAATACCCGAATTCTTGAAAAGTTCTCTTGCTAATGGACAATGAATCAGTAAATGACTGACACTCAAGGATTCACCACACATGCATTTAACATTAATACAGTATTTTGTTTTAAATGAATTCAAACGTAGTCTATGGATTAGACTTTCAATCTCCCTGGACGAGAAAGTAACACGTTTGTGTGATATTTTCTCATTGTCTCTAACATTAGATTTAATACAGTTATTATAATATTGAACGTCTGAGTTCATCAATTCAGTTTTGACATTTTCATGAGAAGTTTTGTTTATAATTGAGAAACATTCTGTCAGATCTAAAGGAACATTAATTGATACTGCGTCGTCACTATTTTGAGCTGCATTTTTTGCAGCTTGGTCTACCCGTTCATTTCCTGATATTCCGCAATGAGAAGGCACCCAACAAAAAGTAATGGTGATGCCTTTCAAGGAAAGAATGTGTATTATATGTTTAATTTCAATTATCATGTCAAGTCGGATACATGAATTGGGAGACATAATAGCATACATTGCTGCTTTAGAATCAACACATATTAAGATGTGTCTGTTATTTATAGGAAAACTTAAAAGGAAATACAAGGATATAAGTATAGCAAATAATTCAGCGCTATATATAGACAAATGTTTACGAAGAATAGAACAACTTTTCTACTTTTAAGCTAGGAATAATGAAAGCTGCTCCCGAGTTATTATCTTCTAAAACTGAACCATCTGTGAATATTTTTAAATATTGATTGTACGTATTTTCTAAGTGCGTGTACACAGACGTTCTCAAAATATTGGGAGAACCCTTTTTAGATAAATGAGAGTAATCAATATCAAAGACAGCTTTTGATTGCTCCCATTTTGGAATGGGAGAAAATGTGGGTTAGTGATGTTACTTTTATTTAGTTTTGTATCTCTTAGAAGATCGGAGGAAAACGAATAAATAGATTTTGTGGATAGAATATTCTGTGCACGTTTTCCAAAATCCTTTTCAGATTTTAAACATACCTCTTCTGAGCAAAAATTGTTTAGAGAAAAACTTCTCCAAACAAATTTTGAAGCAGAAGCTTTTCGGAGTTCTGTGAGAGGTAAAACTCCCACTTCGCTATATGTCCCTAAGTTAGATGCATGTGTGGGAACTCCAAGAGCAATTTTGTAAGCTTTGCAGTCAGTACTCTGAAGTTTATATAAAAGATATTGAGGTGCATTAAAAAATACTTCTTGAGCATATGATAGTCTAGAGCGTACAAGGGCGGATGCTAAAATTATTAATGTGTTGGTATCTTGCCCCCAAGATTGTTTACTAACTATTTTAAGGAAGTTTAAGCTTTTCCTTGCTTTATTTAAAATATAATCAATATGAGCATTCCACGTTAACTTACTACTTTAGAAAACACCTAAGAATTTGACGCTTTTAACATAATTTAAAACAATGCCATCCAAGATGAAAATTGGAAGTTTATCTGGATCATATCCAGAGTTAAAAAGCATCATATTTGTCTTTTCTGGCGAAAGAGAAAGCCCGTTTTCATATAAAAAATTATTTATTTTATTAAGTTCGTGTTGATATTTAATTTTAATATAATTCAGTGACCTTGATGGAGTATGTCGTTTCATTGTTACTTTCATCCATAGGCATATATCGTCAGCAAATTGAGCTAACTCTGTATCTTTAGAAAGACCTTTGGGTAGATCAGAAATCAAAATATTAAATAATATTGGCGAAATTACTGATCCTTGAGGTAAACCCATTTGTAAAGGCCTAGGGTTCGAATATGTATTTTTTATTCTTGTTTGAATATGCCTACAATGTAGAAAATCTTGAATATAATTGTACATATTACCACTGATACCAATATTTTTTATTTTATACAAAAGCCGCTTGTGCCACACTTGTTCATAGGCTTTCTGTATGTCAAAAAATGTTGCAAGTACGTTCTTACGACGTGCAAACTGATGTTTTACATGGGTTGTAAGTTTGACTAGATGTTCTTTTGTGGATCTGCCTGTCTGGAATGCAGCTTGGTTAATTGGTATGATGCTATGTTTACTACAATGATGAATTAGTATTTTTAGCACAATCTTTTCCATTAATTTACATGTATTAGATGTTAATGCAATAGGGCGGTAACTATTTATATCTCTAAGTGGCTTCCCCTTCTTATGAATTGGAACAATGATGGAATGCTTCCAAATTAAAGGCATTCTACCATCGCTCCAATATTTTTGAAACAACAAATAAAGAAAATATATTACATTTTGCGGAAGGTGACTTAACATTTCATTGGAAATGCCGTCTAAGCCCACTGATGTCTTTTTCTTCAAAGTATTGAGGCACTCTTTTACCTCCTCTAATGTTATAGGAGCATTTAAATAATGATCTTCTACTGGTTTTGGACTATTATAAACGTCTTTTTCTTCACTTTCACGATGATTTTTATAATCTGTTGATAAGTTGTCAATGCTACTATTTTTTGCAAACAAATCGGCAAATGCTTCGGCTTTATCAAAATTAGATGGGAATTCGGAATTGTTTAATTTAACTGGACAATGTGGTAGGTTAACCCCACTTTTCATCGTTTTTAATTGTGTCCAAACTTTTTGAATATCTTTAACATTTGATTGGTGTGTGTGTGTGTGTGTGTGTGTGTGTGTGTGTGTGTGTGTGTGTGTGTGTGTTTTGCATTCAGAGGCTACCATATATCCGGTATTTCTGGACGGATTGCCTTCGAATTTGGAAGGTAGATGACCGGGGACGGTGACTATCTGTGTGCCAAACTAGAAGCGAATCGATTAAGAAACGCGCGGGAAATACGCCGCTTAATCTTTTCACAAACCGCGGCGTAACCAGACCCGACATTGATTCGGAATTTGGAACGGGTATGACCAGGGATAGTGACTATCTTGGTGCAAAATCTCAACAGCATCCGTGCATAAACGCGCGCGATATGAGCCAATTTACATTTGCGCCGACGCCAAACTGACGTTAAGTTCAACACTATACTGCCCGCCAGCAAGAAAACGGTGGAACAGTGGAGATGACTTTAGCGAGGATTACGTTAGCGACGTACTAATATTGCGTTATTCTCCGCTATTGTCTTCCAACTAACATGAGCTTCACGCGTGCGGGTGGGGACTCATTGACGTTGACTGAGGTTAGCAGGTGCGCGTGAGTGTATAGGGTGGAGGGAGGTGGGGTGGGGGGGTGGGTGGGTGGGGTAGTGTTGGGGGGGGGGGGGGGGGGGATATGGTGGGTGAAGAGGAGGGAGAGAGACAAAAGTAATCATATCATAAAAAGGCAAGTGTGTGTGTGTCTGTCTGTCTGTCTGTATGAAACACAAAACTGGCCTTATAACTCCGCCGTTTTTTGACCGAATCGCTTCAAATTTGCTGTCAGGCTTGCTGTGGTCAGGACAAAGCGTGGCAGCAACTTTGAAGAGAATCGAGAGATCGCGTCACTCTCAGAGCAGCGCCAACAGGAAACAGGGCCTTATAACTCCGCCGTTTCTTAACCGAATCGCTTCAAATTTGCTGTACTCAGCGTTACCAGTACTTGGCGTTACCGTTACTAGGCGTTACCGGTACTCAGCGCTGCGCCAGTAAAATTTATTATTTGTGGCTTGGGCTATTGTGAAATCAAGTTTTACTGTCAACAGATTCAGCAGCTTAAAATTTGACCATGGCTTAATAAACAGAAGCTGGTGTGTCCTGTTGATTAACAATGCAAAATGTGTGATGGATTAGGGTACTACCCAAATAACATTTGTCTGTTTGGGCAATATCGTGTCAATGATTGAACAGAATCACTTCAAATTTAAATGTTTTAGTCTATTATTTCAAGCTGGTGGTATATCCTGTTGAGTAATATGATAGAATGTTGTTTAAGCTAGGGTATCACCCAAACCCAAATGCAGTGGTGTGCTTTTGTTGTGATACTTGGCGACTTCATTGTTATTATTTCTGTTGTGATCTTATTTACACATGCATGTTAGAGTCAAATTTGAGATCACTCAACAAGTACAGAATCAAACAATCATTGTTAATTTATTAAAATCATTTTATTCTTTTAAAAAGTCCCATTATGATTATCAATAAATGCATTTGTTTTGTAGGTCATTACAGATCATTCATTAACTATTCATCTAAACATAATAATGTTGATGATATCTATTACTTTCACCGTTTAACATAACACAATGGTGTACAGTATTTCTACCCCCCACAGATATACTACTTTTACTACTTAGCAAAACATGTCTGTAGGTCACATTTTTGTTACCTTACTTTCACTACTCATAAGTCACACAGTCACTCGCACGCATACGCGCGCATGCACACATACGCGCGCGCACACGCACACGCACACGCACGCACGCACGCACACGCACACACACACACACACACACACACACACACACACACACACACACACACACACACACACACACACACACACACACACACACACACACACACACACACACACACACACACACACACACACACACACACACACACACACACACACACACACACTGTAGGGCTACTTGCCATAAGACCGATCGATTTGGAAATGAGGATATATTACACACACACACACACACACACACACACACACACACACACACACACACATACACACACGCGCGCGCGCGCGCGCGCACGCACACACACACACACACACACACACACACACACACACACACACACACACACACTGGACTGAAATAAATTTATTGTCAGATTAATCGCTCCAACCAGAACATTTTACCCGCCTTCCACCCCCAGTCTCCTCCAACTAATTTTTGGGTGCGTC
>CM065680.1:58898909-58903909 GCA_017654935.2 Phymorhynchus buccinoides
CACACAGACAGAATCAGTCCACACTAAGCTGACATGGATCACACAGACAGAGTCAGTCCACACTAAGCTGACATGGATCACACAGACAGAATCAGTCCACACTGAGCTGACATGGATCACACAGACAGAATCAGTCCACACTGAGCTGACATGGATCACACAGACAGAATCAGTCCACACTGAGCTGACATGGATCACACAGACAGAATCAGTCCACACTGAGCTGACATGGATCACACAGACAGAATCAGTCCACACTGAGCTGACATGGATCACACAGACAGAATCAGTCCACACTGAGCTGACATGGATCACACAGACAGAATCAGTCCACACTGAGCTGACATGGATCACACAGACAGAATCAGTCCACACTAAGCTGACATGGATCACACAGACAGAATCAGTCCACACTTAGCTGACATGGATCACACAGACAGAATCAGTCCACACTGAGCTGACATGGATCACACAGACAGAATCAGTCCACACTGAGCTGACATGGATCACACAGACAGAAAAAGTCCAAGTTGAGATGACATGGACTACACAGACATAATCAGTCCACACTGAGCTGACATGGATCACACAGACAGAACCAGTCCACACTGAGCTGACATGGATCACACAGACCCAGAACCAATCCACACTGAGCTGACATGGATCACACAGACAGAATCAGTCAACACTGAGCTGACATGGATCACACAGACAGAAAAAGTCCACACTGAGATGACATGGATCACACAGACAGAATCAGTCCACACTAAGCTGACATGGATCACACAGACAGAATCAGTCCACACTGAGCTGACATGGATCACACAGACAGAATCAGTCCACACTGAGCTGACATGGATCACACAGACAGAAAAAGTCCACGTTGAGATGACATGAATCACACAGACGGAACCAGTGCACACATAACTGTATAACAAAAAAAAGTCAGTTATGCCCATTGCCAAGCCTATACGACTAACGATTGCGATTTTTATAACGAGAAATACTGTTAAGAGAATGAAGTGATCATAATGAAAATTGGTTGAATTGAACGCATGTGTCTGAAGATGAGGTCTGTAGTGCCAATTTACCCAAAAAAACCCATACAAGACGTACTCCCAGTGAGTTAGCTTGCTTTATAATGAAAAATATATAATAATAATAATAATAATAATGGGAATTTATATAGCGCTCTTTCTCACATGAGCTCAGTGCACTTTACATTGATAACAAGAACATTAAAGGCAAACAAATAATGAATCATTAGAAAGTAAAATAAACACGATGATTGCACGCAACATTCTCTTACTTCCTCACACACACACACACACACACACACACACACACACACACACACACACACACACACACACACACACACACACACACACACACACACACACACGCACGCACGCACGCACGCACGCACGCACGCACACGCGCGCGCACGCGCACACACACACACACACACACACACACACACACACACACACACACATATATATACACGCGCGCGCGTATGTGCGCGCGCACACACAGACATACGCACATACGCACGCCTGCATGCATGCAGGCACACACACACACACATACATGCACAAACACACACACAGACACACATGAACGCACGCACGCACACATACACACACATACACGCACGCATACACTCACACACAATTAATTATACAAGAGTAAAATAGCTACAATATGAAAAGTCTAAGAAGAAACATAGACCACATTCACATTCTCAATCAAGTTTATGGAGAACAACTAAACTATGGACACTTGATAATAGGTCCTAATCTGCCGATACAGCAGGGGGTTCCTTCTTTGCTTGCTTACTTTCATTACTGTTTAATATATTTTATTCGTTACGTTGAGCTGGGAGTAAGGGTTATGTGACTTTGCCATCTTGATTCCTGTTCATGTAATACAAATCATGCTAGTCAAGTGTAGCTGTCTCAGATTAGTTTGAGGATCTAACCTCTTAAGGGCCATGCAGCCACACGTCCACTAAAATCGTACGACTGTACGATACGATTCCATCACATGGTCTCCAATAACAAATGTGATTCGCGCTTCGAGATCACGCGATCGAATCGTATCGTACAGTCGTATGATTTTAGCTGACGTGTGGCTGGCCCGGCACATGCATGGACACTACATTAAATAAAGCATTGTGACGACGCGTTTTGAAATAACGACGCGATTTGAAATAAGTATTTCAAATCGCGTCGAGTTTATTTCAAAACGCGTTGGTGGGTGTCGACACGTTTTGAAATAAAAACGCGATTTGAAATAAATTTTTCTTTCTGACTCTTTTGTATGTCTATCTGTCAATCTCTCTCTCTGTGCCTCAAAAATGAAACCATTTTTGATGCGGTTGACCAGTGGTCAATGTCACTCACCAGTGGTCATTTGGGCCTATTTAGACTGTTTGACTGCAAATTAGTGTATTAGGAGTTCAGAACATTTTTTGATGTAGTTGAACAGTGGTCAGTGTCATTGACCAGTGGTCATTTTGGCCTACTTTCACTGTTTGATTGCAAATTGGTGTATTAGGAGTTCAAATGAACACCTTTTGATGTGGTGGACCAGTGGTCAGTGTCACTGACCAGTGGTCACTTTGGCCTATTGTTACTGTTTGATCGCAAATTAGTGTATTAGGAGGTCAAATGAACAATTTTTGATGTCGTTGACCAGTGGTCAGTGTCATTGACCAGTTGTCATTTTGGCCTATTTTCACTGTTTGAGTGCAAATTAGTGTATTAGGAGTTCAAATGAACAATTTTTGATGTGGTTGACCAGTGGTCAGTGTGACTGACCAGTGGTCATTTTGGCCAATTTTCACTGTTTGACTGCAAATTAGTGTATTAGGAGTTCAAATGAACAATTTTTGATGTGGTTGACCAGTGGTCAGTGTCACTGACCAGTGGTCATTTTGGCCTATTTTCACTGTTTGACTGCAAATTAGTGTATTAAGAGACAAAGCACCACCCATGAAGGACAAAAACCCACTGCACAAAACCCTACCCACGCAGGACAAAACCCCACTGGACAAACAACGCGTTTTGAAATAATTATTTCAAAACGCGTTGAGTTTATTTCAAAATGCGTTGGTGTGTGTCGACACGTTTTGAAATAAAAACGCGATTTGAAATAAATTCACCAAAGTCTTTGTGTGGACCCATTCACAACAAAAACCCAATGGACAAAACACTACCCCTGCAGGACAAAAGCCCACTGGACAAAGCACCACCCATGAAGGACAAAAACCCACTGGACAAAACACTACCCACGCAGGAAAAAAGTCCACTGGACAAACAACGCGTTTTGAAATAATTATTTCAAAACGTGTTGAGTTTATTTCAAAACGCGTTGGTGTGTGTCGACACGTTTTGAAATAAAAACGCGATTTGAAATACATTTTTCTTTCTGACTCTTTTGTATGTCTATCTGTCAATATCTCTCTCTGTCTCTCTCTGTGCCTAAAAAATGAAACCATTTTTGATGTGGTTGACCAGTGGTCAATGTTACTGACCGGTGGTCATTTGGGCCTATTTTGACTGTTTGACTGCAAATTAGTGTATTAGGAGTTCAAATGAACAATTTTTGGATGTGGTTGAAAAGTGGTCAGTGTCATTGACCAGTGGTCATTTTGGCCTACTTTCACTGTTTGATTGCAAATTAGTGTATTAGGAGTTCAAATGGACAATTTTTGATGTGGTTGAAATAACGACGCGTTTTGAAATAATTATTTCAAATCGTGTCGAATTTATTTCAAAACGCGTTGGTGTGTGTCGACACGTTTTGAAATAAAAACGCGATTTGAAATACATTTTTCTTTCTGACTCTTTTGTATGTCTATCTGTCAATATCTCTCTCTGTCTCTCTCTGTGCCTCAAAAATGAAACCATTTTTGATGTGGTTGACCAGTGGTCAATGTTACTGACCAGTGGTCATTTGGGCCTATTTTGACTGTTTGACTGCAAATTAGTGTATTAGGAGTTCAGAACATTAATTTTTGGATGTGGTTCATTTGAATTCCTAATACACTAATTTGCAGTCAAACAGTCAAAATAGGCCCAAATGACCACCGGTCAGTAACATTGACCACTGGTCAACCACATCAAAAATGGTTTCATTTTTTAGGCACAGAGAGAGACAGAGAGAGATATTGACAGATAGACATACAAAAGAGTCAGAAAGAAAAATTTATTTCAAATCGCGTTTTTATTTCAAAACGTGTCGACACACACCAACGCGTTTTGAAATAAACTCAACACGTTTTGAAATAATTATTTCAAAACGCGTTGTTTGTCCAGTGGACTTTTTTCCTGCGTGGGTAGTGTTTTGTCCAGTGGGTTTTTGTCCTTCATGGGTGGTGCTTTGTCCAGTGGGCTTTTGTCCTGCAGGGGTAGTGTTTTGTCCATTGGGTTTTTGTTGTGAATGGGTCCACACAAAGACTTTGGTGAATTTATTTCAAATCGCGTTTTTATTTCAAAACGTGTCGACACACACCAACGCATTTTGAAACAAACTCAACGCGTTTTGAAATAATTATTTCAAAACGCGTTGTTTGTCCAGTGGGGTTTTGTCCTGCGTGGGTAGGGTTTTGTGCAGTGGGTTTTTGTCCTTCATGGGTGGTGCTTTGTCTCTTAATACACTAATTTGAAGTCAAACAGTGAAAATAGGCCAAATGACCACTGGTCAGTGACACTGACCACTGGTCAACCACATCAAAAATTGTTCATTTGAACTCCTAATACACTAATTTGCAGTCAAACAGTGAAAATTGGCCAAAATGACCACTGGTCAGTCACACTGACCACTGGTCAACCACATCAAAATTGTTCATTTGAACTCCTAATACACTAATTTGCACTCAAACAGTGAAAATAGGCCAAAATGACAACTGGTCAATGACACTGACCACTGGTCAACGACATCAAAAATTGTTCATTTGACCTCCTAATACACTAATTTGCGATCAAACAGTA
>CM065680.1:58916409-58923909 GCA_017654935.2 Phymorhynchus buccinoides
GTGAGGAGGGGGTGTGGGCACACTTGGAAAACCTAGCTATCTATTTGGCCATACCAGGCAGCGGGATTCCTCCCTGCTCTTACCGACTTTCAACTGCCGTGGGCTTTTTATGTGCGTAAAGCGCACGGGTCAGACTAGCTATAAGTCCCCATCCGAAGGACTGGACGTTCAGTTCGATTTTCCTGTCAAATTAGAAAGAAAGGGCGAGGCCGGGATTTGAACCCGGGTCACTCACGTTGCAGTCACGCATTACATTTGGCAGGCGAACGTCTTAACCACTCTGCCACCTTTCTCCCTGTGTGATTGGCAATGAGTGTTTGCGTTTGTGTTTTGTTTTGTTTTGTTTCATTTAACGTCTTTTCACTTACAGTGTTATTGGACGACTATGATATTGTAAATGATTGATATTAAAATTACACTGTTATTGTTTTATAAATTAAAACATAAAACTTAAATTACTTAACAAGAACAACCAAATATAACCCTGTTTAAAAACAAAAATGAAAATGTCATAATAATGTACCCATTTCATGGAGTAAATATTTTGATACATTAGACAAAAATAAGTGATTTGAAATTAGGATTTTAAAATCATCGATTGAAGGAATTTTAGGTAATTGGAAACTGGGCAGGCACTGCCTCATAAGGGGATGATGAAACAGTATATGGAATGTTAAAATGTTCTCCACACATATACATCTTGCAGCATTAACATGTTTACATTTTAAAGAATTATATTTCAGTCAAAAGCATAAACTAGAAATTTCTTTTGGAAAATGATTTAACGAAGAAAGGTTGCAAGAGGTATGTGAATTTACAATACAGCCCACACGAGTTTTGATGTCTTTTTCAAAAAGACTATAACATTCCTTTACAGATAAAGGAATATCAATATTTTCACAGCCAATTATTTGTCGTGCACCTCTTCTGGCTACTCTGTCTGCCCATTCATTTCCATAAATACCACAATATGATGGAACCCAAGTAAAGGTTAAGAACCCTTTTGAATGAGATAGTGAATAAGATGATTAATTTCGATTATTAAGTCAGATATGTCTCTAAATGCTATGTATGTTAGTGTAAGACATATTTAGAGTCAACACAAACAAAGAAATTTGAAACATAATCATAGGGAGGTTAACAATATATCGCAGAGCCATAAGAATGGCTACCAACTCTGCCGTGAAAATAGAATGACCTTCTCCTATATGAAATGATCTGTCTTTGTTTAGTCCAGGAATTACAAAGCCAGCAGCGGCCACATTATTGTCAATCAGAGAGCCATCAGTATATACCTTTAAATGTTTAGGATAATTTGAACAAATATGGGAACGAAAAGAGAGAGCCAGTAGATGATGACTATCACTCTGTTTTAATTCGTCATTTAAAATGTCAGTGTCTTCTCTGTTAATTAAGTTCCCATGGAGGAAGTGTAGGAGATGTAATTGAACGTGTAGATACATCTTTACTTTCCAGTCCTGATCTCCTTTGAATATCTGAAGTATAAGTGGCTATTGTTGTCAGAGATTTTATATTCCTTGCTCTTTTCGGAAACTGGAGATCTGATTTAAGGTTATTTTTATTCACGTTAACATTTTCAACTGCACTGCTTCTTATAATGTATTTAGCTGAAGACAGTTCTCGGTACTTGTTTAGAGGACGAACACCCAACTCCCTATATGTAGGAATAGTTGGGAGTATAAACCGGAACTCCTAAAGCTAATTTATATGCCTTAGAGTCAATACTTTGTAATTTCTTAAGTAGATATTTAGGAGCAGAAAAATAAACTTCCTGGCCGTAGGTCAACTTTGATCTAACCAACGCTGTCGCAAGTTGAGTCAAGCTTTGTGTTTCTTTTTTAAGCATATTTAAGCTTTTTCGAGCTTTTGTTAAAGATGAACTTTCTATGTTAACTTCGATGTAAAATGTACACCTAAGAATGTTGTTACATCTTTAAATTGTAACTCAATTCTGTCGATAAAGAAACTTGGTAATCTTCTTGGAGGGTCTCCAGCGCTAAATACCATCGATCATATGACTTTTTCAACAGATAAACGTAGACCATTCTCTATCATGAAAGAACTTATCTTATCCAATTCAGACTGATAAAAGCTTTGAATATTTCTGTTTGAAATATTCTTCATCTTTACATCCAACCATATGCAAATGTTATAGGCATATTGAACAACTTTAATATTCTTTGACATCTTCTTGGAAAGGTCTGATATTATAATATTGAATATAAATGGAGCAAAGATGGATCCTTGAGGAACTCCCATATGCAAAGCTCTTTGTGACGAAAATGCATGTTCAAATTCTCTTGTTTGAATTTTTCTACAAGATAAAATTTCTTTTATAAACGAAAACGTTCTCCCACAAATGCCTACCTTTTAAGTTTAAATAACAATTGAGCATGCCATGCCTGATTGTAGTCTTGTTTAATGTCAAAACATGTTGCCAACACATTTTGCCTACGAGCAAATTGGCGTTTTATATTTGTAGTCAACTTCACTAAATGGTCTGTTGTAGACCTTCCTGACCTAAAGCCAGCTTGATGGACTGGAATAACGTGTTTGCGTTTCTGTGTGGATGTGTTTTTTTCCTCTTTTTCCTGTCTGTCTGTTTGTGCGCACGTGTGCGAATGTGTGTGTCTGTGCGCCTACACGCGCCTTCTCATATGTTTTATTTTATGTTATCTGCGTGCAGAAGATCTGAAGAGGCAGATTCGCAAGCTGGGGAATCTTCAATCCCAGGTCTCTGTTCTCGCCAAGAAACAAGGTCAGTATGAAAAAAGAAAAAAAAGAAAAAAAGGGAGATGAAATTCTGACCTGTTGAAGGAGTCATGGGTGGAGCTTTCGAGCGTAGGCTCTTCGTCGGCAGTTGAGAGGAGAATGGCAGATTGATACAAGGAAGGGATAAAATCAGGTGGGGGTGGGGGGTGGGGAGGGGACTGTGGCGAATGGAACGTGAGCACAAATCAGTATAGAGAAAAAGAGAGTTGTAGAGGTTTAGGGCCAAAGAAGCAAAATTGTAGAGTAGTGAGTATGAGTGTGTGTGGCTGGATCTTCACGAGCTAACTCAAGTGTTTGCTTTTTTATCCCCTATACACGAAGGCCTGAGGACGATGCAGGTTGGATTCCACGCGCAGTATCGTGGCACGACCACTCTCTCGAAAGGGGCCCGAGTCACGTTCAATTCTGTTCTCTACAACCAGGGCAACGGCTTCAGAAACAACATATTCAGAGCACCTGTCAGCGGCATGTACCTTCTCTACCTTCAGTAAGTCAAGCATAGGTTCCCTAGAGAAAGCTAGCATTAGCCAGTGTACTAGTACTATGAGTAAGTCAAACGTAGGTTCCCTACAGAAAGCTAGCATTGAATAATAATAATAATGAATAATGCTTATATAGCGCATAATCTTGCAAAGCAACTCAATGCGCTTTTCACTCACCATTCGTACAAACATTTCTAACAGACTGGTTCACGTATCCTCACTTTACATCTCTATGAAAATGAATACATTAGAGAATGCATTGCATATAATCATAACACAACACACTTACACCCACCTCCCTTCAACCCCCCCCCCCCCCTTACCCCCCACCATCCCCCCGCCACCCACCCCATCCCCACCCCCGCCCCCTACTCCCCACCCCCACCCCATACACACACGCGCACGCGTTAACCTCATACTCAACGTCAATGAGCTGGAAGAAGCTCGAAGACAAGAGTGGGGAAAGGATCATAGACTTTACAAAGAGAAAGATTTCCTGAAGAAGTGGGTTTTTAGTTGGGACTTGAATGAACTTACGGAAGAGTGGACTGGTTACCGGTATGGTCAGGGAGAGAATTCCAAACGCTTGGTGCAGCAAAACTAAACGCCCTCTCACCCGAAGATTTCAAGGATCGCTTAGGAACTTTAAGTAGTTTCTGGGAAGAAGAACGAAGAGTGCGAGAGCTTTGGTAGGTGCAGATAGAAGAAGAGAGGTACTAAAGAAGAGTTTTGTCAAAGTGATGAAAAGCGAAAGTAGCCATCTTGAACTGCCAGCGGAATTTGACATGAAACCAGTGGAGCTCAGCCAAAAGAGGTGTGATGTGATCACGCTTTCTTTTGCCAATAACAAGCCGAGCAGCACTGCTCTGCACTCTTTGTAAGCGCGAAATCTGTTCTGCTGGAAGCCCAGCATACACCGAATTACAGTAGTCCAACACGAAGGCAGAAATCAGTCTAACATAAGCATCTCTGGACAGGAAGGGTCTGATGGAGGCGATACGCCTTAACTCTAAGAAAGATGCACGACAAACACTAGATATTTGCTCCTGCATCGACATGGTTTGATCGATGCATTAGCCAGTGTACCTTGAGTAAGTCAAACGTAGGTTCCCTACAGAAAGCTAGCATTAGCCAGTGTACCTTGAGTAAGTCAAACGTAGGTTCCCTACAGAAAGCTACCATTAGCCAGTGTACCTTGAGTAAGTCAAACGTAGGTTCCCTACAGAAAGCTAGCATTAGCCAGTGTACCTTGAGTAAGTCAAACGTAGGTTCCCTACAGAAAGCTAGCATTAGCCAGTGTACCTTGAGTAAGTCAAACGTAAGTTCTCTACAGAAAGCTAGCATTATCCAGTGTACCTTGAGTAAGTCAAACGTAGGTTCCCTTCAGACAGCTAGCATTAGCCAGTGTACCTTGAGTAAGTCAAACGTAGGTTCCCTACAGAAAGCACTTACCATTAGCCAGTGTACCTTGAGTAAGTCTAGCGTATGTTCCCTAGAGAAAGCTAGCATTAGCCAGTGTACCTTTTGTACCGTCAGTAAGGTAAGTGTATGTTCCCTAGAGAAAGCTACCATTAGCCAGTGTACCATCTGTACTATCAGTAAGTCAAGCGTACATTCCCTATAGAAAACTACCATTAGCCAAAGTACCTTCCGTAAGTCAAGTGTAGGTTCCCTAGAGAAAGCTACCATTAATTAAATGTACCTTCAGTATGTCAGGCATAGGTTCCCTAGAGAAAGCTACCATTAGCCAAAGTACCTTCCGTAAGTCAAGTGTAGGTTCCCTAGAGAAAGCTACCATTAATTAAATGTACCTTCAGTATGTCAGGCATAGGTTCCCTAGAGAAAGCTACCATTAGCCAAAGTACCTTCCGTATGTCAAGTGTAGGTTCCCTAGAGAAAGCTACCATTAATTAAATGTACCTTCAGTATGTCAGGCATAGGTTCCCTAGAGAAAGCTACCATTAGCCAAAGTGGGTATCAGGCCAAGTGTAGGTTCCCCTACCATTAATTAAATGTACCTTCAGTATGTCAGGCATAGGTTCCCTAGAGAAAGCTACCATTAGCCAGTGGGTATCAGGCCACTTCCCCCCCCAGCCATTTGCCCCCGGACACTTCCCCCTTGCCATCTCCCCCCCCCCCGGACGTGACATTTGCCCCCCAGACCATTTGTCCCCCGGTCATTTGCCCCCCAGACCATTTGCCCCCCGGCCATTTGCCCCCAGTCCATTTGCCCCCCGGTCACTTGCCCCCTGGTACATTTGCCCCCCGGACATTTGCCCCCCGTTCCTGGCGGACATTTCCCCCCTGTGTGTGTGTGTGTGTGTGTGTGTGTGTGTGTGTGTGTGTGTGTGTGTGTGTGTGTGTGTGTGTGTGTGTGTATGTCCTATGTCTATGTCTCTTTATACTTGGCAAATGGACTGGGGGGCAAATGGCCGGGGGGCAAATCGATGGCTTAGAGTCAAAGTGGACTATCTTTAGATAGTCCATTGACTTATTATTGATGTTATCGCAAAAACTAAGAACTTGTGTTAAAAAAAAGACTGCAAATAATGTAGAATGGGGATTATGCTTTTTATATTTCTGCAGTCTCTTTTTGAAACAAGTTATTAGTTTTCACAATATGTTCAATAATACGTCAATGGACTATATAAAGATAGTCCGTTTTGACTCCAAGCCATCGAAATGGTCTGGGGGGCAAATATCAGGGGGGGAAATGGCAGGGGGGAAGTGTCCGGGGGCAAATGGCCGGGGGGGGGGGGGGGGGGGGATTGGCCTAGACCCTAGCCAGTGTACCTTCAATAAGTGTAGGTTCCCTAGAGAAAGCTACCATTAGCCAGTGTACCTTCTGTACTCTCGTTAAGTTAAGTGTAGGCTCCCTAGAGATATCTATCATTAGCATATGTGCTTTATGTAAGGCAAGCGTACATTCACTGGAGAAAGCTACCTTTGACCAGTGTGCCTTCTGTACCTTCAGTAAGTCAAGCGTAGCTTCCCTAGAGAAAACAACCATTAGGTGTTTAGAAAGTACTGACAACTTAGAACATGGAGCCATTTTGTGTCCACTTGTACGGACCCGTTGAACTGGCACATGCACAGTGCACTGTGATCTATGCGTTAATAACAACCAAGCAGACACCTTTGCTTTCATCTGCATCATATACATTTGTTTGTAAAAACAATAAGGATCATGGATTCACATCTTATTCTCCAGAAAAGGCCTTCAATAGCAGTGCATCTTTGACATTCAAATTATCTTCGGCTTGTAGGGGGCTTCCCCCCCATCCCCCCCCCCCCATCCACAGATCTTGTCACCTAAAGGGGGATCAGCGTATCACCTTATAATTATTACTTTCCTTTATTTGTCAAACAAAAGGCAAAATGTATTTTTGGCGTGCATTGGAGAGAGACAGAGCAAGACAGAGAGATATTCGCGTTGCTAAGAAACGGCCTCTAAATGGAACGACACCTGGTGTCAAGGGCTAAGGACGATAACTCCCACCTAAGCAACCAATCAAACACCGCACTGTGACTGAATACACTGAGTCTGGTTTGCTCTCGCACAGGATCGAACCAGACCCGAAACAGAAGTCCGGGATGCAGGTGAACGTCACCGGACGCAAACGAGTCCTGTACGTTTTCGCCAACGACCCTCACACCTACGAGATGGCCAGCGCCCAGAGGGTCATACACCTGTCCAAGGGTCAGCAGGCGTGGGTGCTGACCACTGACGCGGGCTCCAACAGACTCCGTTGGAACACCAACTTCGGGGGCTTCCTGGTGCAGGCCGATGCCTAAACAGATCGGACACGATGGAGTAGATCCACATTTTGTCACCTCAACCACGCCTGTCGACCAACCATTTGTTCGACCCTTTTCAACCACGTTTGGTGAATTGAGCCATTTGTTGTTGACACTTTTGACACCCATTTTGTCACCTCAACCACGCCTGTCGACCAACCATTTGTTCGACCCTTTTCAACCACGTTTGGTGAATTGAGCCATTTGTTGTTGACACTTTTGACACCCATTTTGTCAAACCAACGACTTATGTTGATGGGCAACAAAAAATAGGGGACATAAGTGTGTGGGTCGATAAAAGTGGTTGAACAAGAGGTTGGTCGACAAGAGTAGATGAGGGAACCAAAATGGGCACTACAGACGTGGTTGTTTTTCATGGCGAGTGAAACTAGCAAACTAAAGCAGGCAGATGGCTAGAAAAGCTTAG
>CM065680.1:58928909-58931409 GCA_017654935.2 Phymorhynchus buccinoides
CACACACACACACACACACACACACACACACACACACACACGCACACGCACGCACGCACGCACGCACGCACGCGCGCGCGCGCTCACACACACACACACACTGACACACAGACACACAGACACACACTCACACACACAGACACACAGACACACACACACACACACACACACACACACACACACACACACACACACACACACACACACACACACACACACACACACACACACACACACACACAGGGCCAAACTTATTAAGGGGTTAAGACTACCAGGATCTCGGATATCTGCTTTACGTTCAGAAAACAAGCTGAATGTTATCACTTGTTCGGATCTAAACAACATGGGCGATCTCCATTTTGCTGGAGCTTGATCACCACTTTTTGTATTTTGTTGTTCGCGGCGTAACAACCTGCTTCTTCTTCTTCTTCTTTGTCTTTCTTTGACACTTGTCCGACTGAAGAGCCATGTTGATCAAAGGAATAATAAGTCTAGGACACGATTTTGTTAGACACTGAGAAAAGGGTATATGCATTGAACTTTCAATGATTAGCCTAGGACTTTTTGCACGATGCTGTTTAATTTTAGATATAGGCTAGCAACTTCAGCTTGCATACTGTTGTGGCAGCAGCATAGATACCCAGATAGCACACCGCTCAAATGCCGACGTCGGCAAATCATCGGATGTCCGACGTCGGCTAGCCGCATTTTTGCCCATCGTCGGCGTGCTATCTGGGTAGGACTAGCAGACGGTTGAAGTAAACGTCATACTGAAAAGTAACGACTGTGTTAAGTGTTAAAGCACAAATCGTCATTTTAATGCGTCATCTCACCCCCTACTTGAGATTTTAAAGGGTAGATCTCACGCATGGTTTGAGATTCTAGGGGGTGATTTGAGAGCTCTAGTGCGAAAATACACACAATCTCTACGTTTTCAGAAACCCTGATAATGCATACTGAACACATTTTTATCCACAACAACTGATGCGCTAAAACAATTAAACATCCTGAGATCCACCCTTGCTCCTCACAAATGCACGCACAAACGCAAATACACGAACACATACGTGCACACAGACAGACACAGATAGACAGACAGACAAGCAGACAAACGCACATACATACAGGCGCTTAAACTTAGACATATTTGCTTCATACAAACACTGCACATAACCTACAGAAAAACTCCCACTCGCATGCCCACATCCTACAGGTATAGTTTTAAAAAATACCATTAATTTTATAAAATAAATTTTACTTCATGAAAATCTGTTCACACACGCTTTGTGAGGTACAGCATTTTGCATTGATATCACAATTAAACTACATAGACTAGAAGGAAAACGTCTCTAAGTAGCCTAGAAAATGAGATTTCCCCAATCCCCAAACAAATCTGATAAGTGGTATTGGTATAATAATGCTTAAGAAGTATTAAGGTAAGAGATTGTCTCTGTTACCCTGAACAATAAAAATATATAACCGTTTAAAGATACAAACCGTCGAAATAAATTGACGGTTTGTATCTTTAAACGGTTATATCGTTTTATTGCTCAGGATAATCGAAGCGGTTTTTTTTTTACCATAACACTTCTTAAACATCATACTACCAATACCACTTATCAGAATGTTCTGCCCCAAAAAATGTCTATGCTACTTAGAAGCGTTTTCCTTACAGTCTAACACAAATTTCTGTTGGAAGATTTTTTATGAATAAGGCCTGTGCACTTGCAAGCGCATGTAGCCTTATCTACGTTGCACATGTACACACATACATGAGTAGTTAATTGATCTCAGCTTAGTAGTGACATTTGTTCTCATAATTTGTTGATTTTCATGTGTGCATGCTTTTCTTGTTTGATGTTTTATCTTTCTGTTGGCACGCGTGTCTAGCTAAGGTTGAGCACAGCTACAGAATGTAAAAAAAAAGTTGTCAAAGCTTATTTCTTGATGCTCAATAAAAAATCATTTTACAATATTGTATTGGTATGAGATTACTTGATACAGCCACTGTTATTCATCACTATAGTTGTCAGTTAAGAAGCTGAAAATGAAGAGGATGAGGATGGTATTATTCTATTAGTACAATTTATTCTGGTACTACTATTACATACTATTATCCAGTACTGCTAAAGTTGCCATACGTTGACATTTAGTGTGTTTGTGTGCTATTTGTGAAAAAAAGTGTTTAATAAAAAAAAAGTCATTTTGACTTGACATACACGCGTTTGTCCTTCCACGTTCCTACCTGGCCAACAGTGCCTTCAGCCTTGTACAGCTGGTAGAGAGCCACTGCGGGGATGGGCAGGACAGAGGACACGGCCACACACCAGCCGAAGAACGTGGCCCCAGGCCCGTACTCGTAGTCCCCGTAAGTGGGTGGGGTGAACTTGAGCAAAATGGCCACCAGCATCACCTGCGTGATCAATGGAAGTGGGTGTGCTAGTGGGTGGGGTGAACTTGAGCAAAATGGCCACCAGCATCACCTGCGTGATCAATGGAG
>CM065680.1:58936409-58938909 GCA_017654935.2 Phymorhynchus buccinoides
AAACTACCCATTTTGACTCGCTCACACATAAGCCACACAACCAAACTACCCATTTTGACTCGCTCACACATAAGCCACACAACTAAACTACCCATTTTGACTCGCTCACACATAAGCCACACAACGAAACTACCCATTTTGACTCGCTCACACATAAGCCACACAACTAAACTACCCATTTTGACTCGCTCACACATAAGCCACACAACAAAACTACCCATTTTGACTCGCTCACACATAAGCCACACAACAAAACTACCCATTTTGACTCGCTCACACATAAGCCACACAACTAAACTACCCATTTTGACTCGCTCACACATAAGCCACACAACTAAACTACCCATTTTGACTCGCTCACACATAAGCCACACAACTAAACTACCCATTTTGACTCGCTCACACATAAGCCACACAACTAAACTACCCATTTTGACTCGCTCACACATAAGCCACACAACTAAACTACCCATTTTGACTCGCTCACACATAAGCCACACAACTAAACTACCCATTTTGACTCGCTCACACATAAGCCACACAACTAAACTACCCATTTTGACTCGCTCACACATAAGCCACACAACTAAACTACCCATTTTGACTCGCTCACACATAAGCCACACAACTAAACTACCCATTTTGACTCGCTCACACATAAGCCACACAACGAAACTACCCATTTTGACTCGCTCACACATAAGCCACACAACTAAACTACCCATTTTGACTCGCTCACACATAAGCCACACAACTAAACTACCCATTTTGACTCGCTCACACATAAGCCACACAACCAAACTACCCATTTTGACTCGCTCACACATAAGCCACACAACTAAACTACCCATTTTGACTCGCTCACACATAAGCCACACAACGAAACTACCCATTTTGACTCGCTCACACATAAGCCACACAACTAAACTACCCATTTTGACTCGCTCACACATAAGCCACACAACGAAACTACCCATTTTGACTCGCTCACACATAAGCCACACAACCAAACTACCCATTTTGACTCGCTCACACATAAGCCACACAACCAAACTACCCATTTTGACTCGCTCACACAGAAGCCACACAACGAAACTACCCATTTTGACTCGCTCACACATAAGCCACACAACCAAACTACCCATTTTGACTCGCTCACACATAAGCCACACAACGAAACTACCCATTTTGACTCGCTCACACATAAGCCACACAACCAAACTACCCATTTTGACTCGCTCACACAGAAGCCACACAACGAAACTACCCATTGTGACTCTTATAATGGTGATTATGGTCAATAAGAGGTGCCAACTGTGACTCAACCCTCGACGGACACGCGCGTGTAAAGTAAGACAGATGTGGCCCCTTTATTCAAGTGGCCTTTACCATTGGTTGACACTGGCTTGAAGTTGGGGCCAACTGAACAGCGAGAGCTGTGCAATAAACGATGTTCAACAGTACAGTGGAACCTCCCTTATAAGACCTTCAAAAATCATCCAAAATGAGGTCTTATAAGGGAGGTAATTTTAATACTTACAAAGAAGGGCAATGTCTCAGAGAAGTAGATCTTATATGGGAGGAAGTCTTATAATGGGAGGTCTTATAAGGGAGGTTCCACTGTACTGGAAAATCAAGGTAGAGTTAATGAAGCCTTTTGTGAATGAAAACATGGAGGCGTTTGCGGGGATTACAAGTTGGCCTTTGGGGACCTTCCTCAACGCCAGCTTTGCGTGTGCGTGCGTGCGTGCGTGTGTGTGTGTGTGTGTGTGTGTGTGTGTGTGTGTGTGTGTGTGTGTGTGTGTGTGTGTGTGTGTGTGTGTGTGTGTGACTCTGCGCGTTGTGTGCGTCGCTCTCTCTCTCTGTGTGTTTATGTCACCGTGTGTGTGTGTGTGTGTGTGTGTGTGTGTGTGTGTGTGTGTGTGTGTGTGTGTGTGTGTGTGTGTGCGTGTGTGTGTGCGTGTGCGTGTGTGTGCGTGTGCGTGCGTGCGTGCGTGTGTGCGTGTGTGTGTGCGTGTGCGTGTGCGTGTGTGTGTGTGCGTGTGCGTGCGTGTGCGTGTGCGTGCGTGTGCGAACGTGCGCGAACGTGTGTGTGCGCGTGACAAATGACATGCATGCATTGCGCTTCAATTCGAAGTTATTTTCTGTGGTAAGTAGGGGTGGGGTGCGGGGGAGGGAGAGGGAGTGGGGGGAAGCAACAACAACAACAACAACAACAACTAACCGTAGATCCATCCAAGGACCAAGCACTCGACAAGGCCAATGATGGTGACGCTGAGTGTGGTAATGAACCAGTCCACCAGTTGAAACAGGTACATGCCACCCTGAAATAGCACACATGCACGTACACATGGGCACACACACGCGCGCCGCACGCGCACACACACACACATGCGCGCGCGCACGCACGCACGCACGCACACACACGTCATATTGTTAGCACGCTGACTTCACATTGAAAGCACGCTGACGTCACATTGATAATACGATGACGTCATAC
>CM065680.1:58946409-58951409 GCA_017654935.2 Phymorhynchus buccinoides
TTATTTCGGAGGAGCTCTTAGGAGAAACTGTTCGAAATAGTTTCTCGAAAACAGGTGTACGAATAGGCCAATGGGGCAGAAAAACAGTAGGACTACAATACAAAAAGGAAAAGGCAGAATCAACGAGAGTGACGTATCAGAGGAAGTTGCTTGCATGGAATTTCCAGAAGGCGGGTAACCTTTATGACTTCCCATTCGGCATTCCAGCGTGGAAATTCATTTGAGTCAAAATCGACAATTACAATTATCCATGGCTAAGGTCCCTGATTTCATTAAACTCATTCCCATGCTCTTGAACATCCGGTAGCGCTACTCCCAGGCCACGTCCTTCCAGCCCCACACCTTACCCGATGGTAGCCGAGCACAGCAGCAATCCATCGGCAGCAACCAACAGTCAAGAGATAACCCACCAGAAGAGACTCTGCATTGCTGCTGGGTCACTTCGGTGGGCCTCTATAGAATTTATCCCGATATAACCAAGGTCTACATAATATAGGTGTTACGCCCAACCGGAAAATGGTTTGCCCAGTTCGTGAAATAGCCAATTTATATCTTGCAATTGAGAAAAACAATAGGAATGAAAAATAGTTTTCGTTCATTAGCACACATAGATCAAGAATTGGTTCAAATGAATGAGAAATCTCATCTGTACAGGAGTTAAAACTATTTTATTCAGACTTAATTTGATAAAACGTTTGATTCAACATGTGGCTCAGGCATGCCCCAGCTTAGCATCTGGTCGAGTTGGGGGGCAGGACAGGGGTGCAAATACAATGTAGAAAAGTGTGATACCATTGAATCAATCTTAATCAATACCTGTGTGAATGGGGATTAACAAATGTGGTATACATTGTCCATTTCACAAATTGGGCAAAGCATTTTACCCATTTCATGAAATAGGCAATTCCACGGATTGGGCGTAACATAGGCAGGGTATTTCTCAGTCCACCTGGGGGTGCAGAAGCTTGGCGAAGTCCGGTTTGAGGTAGAATATGATTCCCTCCTTAGCCCCGGGCAGCATGGCCCCGCGGATCAGCAGAATGGTCAGCAGGACGTAAGGAGCCGTGGCCGTCACGTACACCACCTGAGGGGAAACCGTTGTGGAGAGAGAGAGGGAGAGAGAGAGAGAGAGAGAGAGAGAGAGAGAGAGGGAGAGAGAGAGAGAGAGAGAGAGAGGGAGAGAGAGAGAGAGAGAGAGAGAGAGAGAGAGAGAGAGAGAGAGAGAGAGAGAGAGAGAAATATAAAAAGATAAAGTTGCTTAAACAAATCAAAACATTCAAATCAGATTAGTATTGGTCATAGGCGTTGGTTACAGGTGTGTGTGTGTGTGTGTGTGTGTGTGTGTGTGTGTGTGTGTGTGTGTGTGTGTGTGTGTGTGTGTGTGCGTGCGTGCGTGCGTGCGTGTGTGCGTGCGTGTGCGTGCGTGCGCGTGCGTGTGCGTGTGCGTGTGCGTGCGTGCGTGCGTGCGTGCGTGCGTGCGTGTGCGTGCGTGCGTGCGTGCGTGCGTGCGTGTGTGTGTGTGTGTGTGTGTGTGTGTGTGTGTGTGTGTGTGTGTGTGTGTGTGTGCGTGTGTGCGTGTGCGTGTGCGTGCGTGTGTGTGTGTGTGAGGAAGTAAGAGAACGTTGCGTGCAATCATCGTGTTTATTTTACTTTCTAATGATTGATTATTTGTTTGCCTTTAATGTTCTTGTTATCAATGTAAAGCGCACTGAGCTCATGTGAGAAAGAGCGCTATATAAATTCCCATTATTATTATTATTATTATTATTATTATAACATCCATGCATAGGTTAAATACTTTTTTTTTTTTACACGAGTCTTTCTGACTTACTGCTCCATTTTCCTGCCTTTGTTCCAGAAATTCTTACAAGATTTTCTCCAGCCGAAGATGGACATGCTGGGCCTTACTATTTATTAGTTTTTGTTTAGTTAGGCGAATAACGGCAGCATGACGCATATGCGCTCATAATGATAGGAAACTGCCTGAACGATTGACGAAGAAGAACCCAGAAACTTCCTTGGGGGAAAAAAGGAAGGTACGTATCTGCTCATATACTCCTCACCTAACATAGAACACTGCAACCTAAACTTACTTTTCCACTGGATCGAATGCCCTTCATGAGGGCGAAGAAAAGAATCAAGGAGGTCAAGGTCAAGGTCAGGGCCAGGTACCACACCACAGATCCAAGTTCGTCGAACCCACTGGACAGTTGTAGAACGTTGTACCTAGTGACGGCAATGCACAATAGATTCAGAGAGAAGCTTAGGTTACAGAGACAGAAGAATTACAGACTTTGGTGTCATCGAATCAGGCCGCATTTTAATTAATCATAGCGAGATTTTAGAACTCACACCTTAAAGTCAATAGGATTAAGCTTAGAGGATGATGACGTTGATGATGTTGACGGTGATGACGATGACGATGATGGTTATAATGCTAATTATATAATTATTAACCTACTCTAATATCTGTTATGCCTGTGTTGTTAAGCTTCGCTTACAATTTTCCCGTTGTGAATCAATAAAACATACTCCCCGTTTTCCTGACAACACTTACAAATCACGGTCTGTATGGACAACAAATGCGAATCCGTAATAAAGTAAAACATTGGAAAAAGCATTGGAAGTGGATAGTAGACCCCTGGCGGCCTACTCACAAACAAGTAGCACCCTCCCCCCCACCCACCCCCCCCCAACAAAAATTAACATTCTTCCATCAACTTCACTTATTCCCTTGTCTGTCATTGATAGTATAATCATTATGATATTATTGCTCATCCACATGTTTATTTTCTTTTGAGTGTATATGCCTTAATATTGTATTGATTACTTTTCTATGTTATGTTATGTAAGTATGATGTTTTGTTGTGTGTTTTTCCCACCTCATTTTTTTTATATACAAAAGATGTATTACACAAAAAGGTTAAATTAAAAAACAAAAACATTCTTTACGTAGCCAGTTCAAATGAAAATGGAAATCTGATCAGAAAATGCACGCTAACAAACAAAGAAACCCAGCTTTAAAATATCATAGCTGTAGTGCTAAGCTTCTTCTGTGACAATAACAGGGCTAAAAGAGGACGGATGGTTTAATTTCAGCTCATCCACAGCATCCATGCAGATTGCATTTGTTACAAAACAACAACAACAACAACAACAACAACATTAACTAGCAAACAACCCCAAACAAAGAAAACAACAACAAACAAGCCAAGCCAAACCAACAACAACATCTGTTTTCATTTTAAAAATATTGTTTTCTGGTTAACTTTATATTTTTTTTATATATTATTTTTCACAGTTTTACTACCATGTAGAACTGGGACAATTCGAGATGGAAAGGGCAGGCCTATCATTAGAAAGGGGGGGGGGGGGGGGAGAACATTAATGGACGCACTCACTGCCAGAACTCTTCAGCAGAAGAAACATCTTTAGCTGTGGTGACGTTATTTCCGGCTCTGGTCGAATTCCCAAAAGCTGAAATGTTTCAGAAAGAATAATGGTTTTAAAAAAACACCCAACAACCTAAGGATCTATTGACATTGTTTTGAATGTTTCGTTTTGTGGACAGGTTCAGGCATGGTTAAAACAATTCTCCACATTTGTCCCGATAATCAAGTAATATTGTTTTATTTTGTGAACACGTTCAATCATGATTCAAAGAATTTCTGCGCATGTGTCGTACAAGAAGCATGACAACATTTTATCCCATTTGTATGCATTCGCAATATGTGAATGGTCCTAATACCTAAATATGAGCAGATTTATTACAATGCAAGAGGAGAGAGAGAGAGAGAGAGAGAGAGAGAGAGAGAGAGAGAGAGAGAGAGAGAGAGAGAGAGAGAGAGAGAGAGAGAGAGAGAGAGAGAGAGAGAGAGAGAGAGAGAGAGAGAATCAAGTCAAGTCAAGTCAAAATGATCTTTTTTGACGATAAAGGAATAAGCTAGACATAGTCTTTTTTCATCCTGTCGTCATAAATAAATAAGAAACACAACTGAAGCAAACAAGATAAAAAAACAAAAACTGAGAAAAACAATTCGCAATGAAAAAAGAAGAAAAAAACGCATATGCTCCACAAGCACAATACAATAATTATGTACACAATACTGACAAGTGTATTCATAGTGGTAAATGAGAGAATGAGAGAATGAGAGAGACAGAGCCAGAGCCAGAGAAACATTTTACGATGCACACTTTATCACACTAAACTCACCACTCAACGACCCGTTTATCCCACCCACACCATACTCCTCCACCCCCCCCGATAATGACGTCACATTTGCTGACGATGACGTGTTAACCGATGACATCGCCACGCCCGCAGCAGTGACGTAGCAGCGGTCAGTGTTCCAGGCGTGTCCGCAGGAGGCCCAGGGCAGCTGGGTCCTGAAGGAGCAGACCAGGTAGTAGAGGGCCCAGGCCATGGTGGTGCCGTAGTACCAGAACACCATGGTACACAACATCACCATGCTCACGCCGACCCCTGATCAGGGAAAGCATAAAGATACGAAGGAGAAGAATGAGATCAAGAAGGAGGAGGAGAAGGAGATCAAGAAGAAGAAGAAGAAGAAGAAAAAGAAAAGGAATGCAGCCAAATCCAGGCCATGTAGTACCAGAACGCCATGGTACACAACATCACCATGCTCACGCCGACCCCTGATCAGGGAAATCATAAAGATACGAAGGAGAAGAATGAGATCAAGAAGGAGGAGGAGGAGGAGGAGGAGGAGGAGGAGGAGGAGGAGGAGAAGAAGAAGAAGGAATGCAGCCAGATCCAGGCCATGTAGTACCAGAACGCCATGGAGCACAGCATCACCATGCTCACACCTACCCCTGATCAGGGAAATCATAAAGATACGAAGGAGAAGAAGAAGAAGAAGAAGAAGAAGAAGAAGAAGAAGAAGAAGAAGAAGAAGAAGAAGAAGAAGAAGAAGAAGAAGAAGAAGAAGAAGAAGAAGAAGAAGAAGGAATGCAGCCAAATCCAGGCCATGTAGTACCAG
>CM065680.1:58956409-58961409 GCA_017654935.2 Phymorhynchus buccinoides
TGAACAATGTCTCCATGCTTAATCGACAACTCAGTGAGTCAATATGTGGGAATCCATTTGGTTGCAAACTGCTGCCGCAAGACTCGGCAACTGCATCTTTGTAGTGTCAACATGGGATTTGTTTTGCAGTTCATTGTCAAACTGCTGCCACAAGACTCGGCAACTGCATCTTTGTAGTGTCAAACAGGGATTTGTTTTGCAGTTCATTGTCAAACTGCTGCCACAAGACTCGGCAACTGCATCTTTGTAGTGTCAAACAGGGATTTGTTTTGCAGTTCATTGTCAAACTGCTGCCACAAGACTCGGAAACTGCATCTTTGTAGTGTCAACATGGGATTTGTTTTGCAGTTCATTGTCAAACTGCTGCCGCAAGACTCGGCAACTGCATCTTTGTAGTGTCAAACAGGGATTTGTTTTGCAGTTCATTGTCAAACTGCTGCCACAAGACTCGGCAACTGCATCTTTGCAACTAATGTCAAACAGGGATTTGTTTTGCAGTTCATTGTCAAACTGCTGCCACAAGACTCGGCAACTGCATCTTTGTAGTGTCAACATGGGATGTGTTTGGTAGCCCATTGTCCAGCGTTAGTTTTCACTGTTTTAGTTCAAAAATCATTTTTTGTACTTCCTTTTTTGTTTTTAGCCCTCCTGTCTTTGTTATGTAGTTTGCAGTCTTTCTGTGCCCCTACTCCCCTCTCTCACTCTCTACCCCTTCTCTCTCTCTCTCTCTCTCTCTCTCTCTCTCTCTCTCTCTCTCTCTCTCTCTCTCTCTCTCTCTCTCTCTCTCTCTCTCTCACTCTCAGCAGATAGTATAGCATGACTGAAATGACAGTCATAGGTCTACATTCCTGGTCAACAAGCCAGTCTGGGTGGCCAGAAAAGTCACAATACGATGGGCACTCTTTCAGAATATATTTTGCAATGGGGAAGTTCTGGTGACATTACAAAAAGTTAGATGGTATCGTGAGATAGACCATTGTCATAATACTTATGTTGCTTAGAGTAAGGATGCTTTCCGACTGTGGGGCAGTCATATTTCGTGTTGTTCTTGCTCACAGTCATTTTAATAAAGAAAGAAAAGAAATTCAGATAATAAATGAAAATAAAATACCTTAGGTAATTTTCGGCAAGCTACTGCTTGCCTTTATCAACCTTAACTGACTGGCTGTGGTGGGAGATGTTGGTGTTGTCCACTGAGTTGTCATTTGTGGAGTGAGTACTGTTCAGGAGAGGATTGCAGATGGGGGGGGGGGGGCAGGTCATAACCTAGATCCCTGTTGATGCTTGGTCTCCTTTCCCTTATCGCTATGGCCTCTTTAACTTTCCTTCTAGTGAATTGTGACTCAGTTGAGACACGCATACATAGACACGAACACATAATATGCTCATACTTCTACACACATTCACAAGAAACCACAAATATGCACGCTAGTATGTTCACACACAGTTTAGCAGGTATACATCACTCGCACTCACACATGTATATAGTACACACATACACATTTACGTACCAGACGTCCACGCACACGCGCACACGCGCGCGCACACGCACACGCACACGCACACGCACACACGCACACACACACACACACACACACACGCACGCACGCACACATACACACACCATACAGGTTCATCCACAATTCAGTCAACCCCAACCCCTACCCCCCTCTCCCTCCCTCCAAACCTTTCTCACACACCTGGATCTGTACACAGGCCTATGTAAATTGTACAAAGGACACTATTATACAATATATGTCCGGGAAACTAACACCCCCCCCCACCCACCCCCCCGCCCCAAGTATGCAATTCAATAAATATACAATCATCAACATCCTGCATAACTTGTCATCAAACCAACAGGAAGAGAACATGACAATAATATTGAAAAAATATCTGAACATTTTGCTCTGTTACCTTCGCTTCCTGTATTGCGTTTTTGTTGTTGTTGTGTTGTTTTTGTTGTTGTTGGGTTTTTTTTTGGGGGGAGGGGGGGTTAAATGATGATTTCAATGCTAACTTATTTGTACACGGCCCACATAGTCACAAGGGAAAGCAGCGGGGCTGAGTGAGTGAGAGTGGGTTGGGTCGGGTTGCTTCTTTCAAGTTTAACCCTTTCGTCGCCAACCATTTTTCAGCAATTTGCTTTCCATTAAACGTACCTGGGTAGAGAAAAACAATCTGTCTGTAATATTCCTCTGTGACATATTTAAAGTAAGACCTATCCTTACCTCCCCAAATTAAGAGAATAGGGTCTTTGGATAACAGACCCTAGTTTGATGCCTTTTAGTAACATGGGTGTTAAATCATTATGACAAATGTGACATTGGCGGTGAAAGGGTTAAGCCGCATAAAAGTGAAAACGTGATTTTTTGTCACGGTTCATGCGCATAGTGAAAAGGAGACCTAGTTTTGTATACACCAAAAGCCTGACAACATAAGGGTGCGAGCTGTTATTCATTCATTTAGTTTGACATTCTATGGCTGGCGTTTGGCTAGTTAAGAGACAAACTGATAGAACAAGTTTTTTTTTTTATGTCTCTCTGTGAGCAAAAAAGAAAGAAAAAAAAGAGAGAGAGAGACACACACACACACACACAGTCCCTCTTTACTCTCCCCCCCTCCCCCCCCTCTCTCTCTCTCTCTCTCTCTCTCTCTCTCTCTCTCTCTCTCTCTCTCTCTCCTCTCTCTCTCTCTCTCTCTCTCTCTCTCTCTCTCTCTCTCTCTCTTTCACACCCACACCCTGTGTTGAACACAAGCAAGCAAACAAACAAAAACAAGCAATCCCCGGCACGTCAAGAAACATGCTACGTATTGAAAGATGCAAACATCTTTCAAGATTCCACACTTGACAATTTACTGACACCCCCACCCCCACCCACCCATATAATAATAATAATAATAATAATAATAATAATAATAATAATAACAATAATAATAATAATAATAATTTTCAATAAAGATTTTTTGAAGGCAGTGTGATCTCTAATTGCCACTTTTCAATAAAGCAAGGAACGGACACTGGGAAAAAAAGAAAAAAAAAAGAAAGAAAAAAAAAATCACCAAGGCCGGATCTAGAGGGGGGGGGGGGGGGGTCCTGGTTTCCGGAAACCCCCCCCTCTGCCCCAAGCATGTACCTTATACAAGTGTGAAAAGTAAGAAAATGGCTCGATTTTTGCCTTAATAATCACTCAATTGCAAAATGTTCCGGGGGTTTCACCCCCTGTGCTCCGAAAACACCACTGCCTTTCAATCCGGAACCTATGCAACTCCTTAGACCCCCGGCGGACCCTCCCCCCCTTACGAATCACTCTGGTCCGGCCCTGATCACTATTAAACAGTAAAGGTCAAGATGTGCCCCTCCCCCCCCCCCCCCCTACTCTCGGCTCTCCCCACATTTTCACATTTGCATTTCTTACCAAACATTAAGCTGTATTTTATGAACCTTTTCAGCTAATTATCTTTGTTGAATAATTAATCGCAGTCATGATAAAGGCCATTATCTCCCAATAGGACCCCCCCCCCCCCCCCCCCCCCCCCTATGTAGTGCAGTACACACAGTCCTGGTTCATTGCGTTTTTCCGTCTTGCCTTTATCTTCTACTTTTATTGAATGCATGTGTTTCATTATGTAAATGGATGAAAATTAGTGTTAAATATAGCAAACGATAGAGGTTGAAGTACTCAATCTGCAGTAAGAAAGGCAAGACTGAACAAGTGGAAACAACCGATACATTTTGTCTCCTTCCACCCCCCATTTAATTTATGAAAACGGTTTTTCTTCTTCTATTTTTCTCTCTTGAAAACGGGTGTTTTAAAATCCCGACCGTTCCTGAACTAGGCCCAGATCTATTCATAACCAGACAGAGTCGCCGAGCGGCAGACATGTTCTCGGTCCATGCTTTCCCTACTGCAGTTCTTCAATGGATTTAGCCCCGAACGCCTGTGAAAATAAAGGGATGCCATTTACTCAAAGCTATATTCGTTAATATGATGTGTAGAGTGGCACAGAGGTAAAGCGTTCGCCTCGTATATAATAAACCCGAGTTCGAACCTAGGTACGGGGGATTTTTCCTCTCACTCTGCGCTAGGCCTTACGGTCTGAACGTGGAGTCGTTCGTATGAGACGATACACCGAGGTCCTGGGTGCCCATGCACTTAGCACACGTTAAAACCCAGTGGCAACGAAAAAGTTGTCATTTGGTCAAAATTCACCCTCCCCTTTCCTTCTTCATCAGTCACGCAAAAATCGCATGCAAATTAAAATTTAAAAAATGGGTTGCTCGCCTCTGGCTGCGACGCGCTCTCCAGGTGGGAGCAACCCGAATATTACGCCTCTGTCACAATAAAGTACTAAATACCAAATAATTATGTAGTTAGGACATTGTTACTATAATTAGAATCTTTCATGATGAACATTTAGTGATCTTCTGTTGGAATGACAACACGGATTATCTTGATGGCGATAAAAACAACAACAAAGAAACAACAACCTCCCAAAACAACAACAACAACAACAACAACGAAACAGCAGTCTTCGGCTACGTTGCACAGTTGCACAGTTTTCGGCTACGTTGCACACGCGTGAATCAAATTTCAGTCTCATTTTGCCCATGAGACGAGCGTTAATGTCTAGCATTCGTCTCATGGGCAAATTTGACTGAATTTTTTATTTCATGAGATAATTGGGGTGGGCTTCTTACCCGCCCATGCGCTTTTTACCCCGTCTTCCCCTATGTGTGTGCAAACAAGGCAGCAGTAGTCATTTACCAGAAAGACAGAGAGGGGGACAGAGACACATAAAGAGACAGAAAGACAGATATTAACACAGGCTGCACTGACGTTGAAATCGACACCGATTCACACCCATGCAACTTTGCGATGGGCTGGTTTGTCTGGGGTTTTTTTCTTTTCTTTTCTGTCTGTCCCAAGGATATCTCCCGAACCGCTCGACCGAATCGCGTCAAATTTTGTGTGAAGTTGTGCCACCTTAATAGGAAG
>CM065680.1:58968909-58971409 GCA_017654935.2 Phymorhynchus buccinoides
TGCGAGTGCGGCGCGGACGGGCGGACCACGTGTCAGCTGACCTACTGCTCTCTGCCGCCCTGTGTGGACATGGTCAGAGAGGCTGGCCGCTGCTGTCCGGTTTGCCCTAACGGTAGGTGTGTGTAGCGTGTGTAGGTGTGTGTAGCTTGAATTGATCGTGTAGAATGATTAGTTTGTCTTTCTTTCTGTCTTTGTTCGCTTGTTTCTTTGGTCTATGTATGTTTGAGTGTCTCTGTTTCCCTTGCTCAACCTGACTTTCTCAGCTGTCTGTGAGTGTATCAATGCTGACTGTAAAGCGCTTTGTGCTCGATAAAAAGCGCTATGTAGGTGTCCGTTTATTATTATGATTATTATTATTATTATTATTATTATTATTATTATTATTATCATCATCGTCATCGTCATCGTCGTCGTCGTCGTCGACGTGTTGTTGTTGTTGTTGTTGTTGTTGTCAGTGTTATTACTATTATTTCCTACAGTAGAAGACATCCGTGGACAACGTAGAGCCGTACTAACTTTGACCTGGAGGTCAAACATGCATAATTATCTTGTTCGTTAGTTAATTTTCGTTTCGTTTCGTTTCCATTCTCTGTGGTGCAGGCAGCAACTGCCGGGCTCCGGACGGCAGCATCATTCCAGACGGCCAGGAGGTTGTCCTCGGGTCCTCCCAGACCTGCCGCTGCCAGGACACACCGGGGGTGGTCCCGGGGAAGGAAGCGTGTGTTCTCTGGTGGGGCCCCTCCCGCCTGACGGCCAGTAGTTGGGACTGTGTAGAAGAAGAAGAAGATGTGTTTCATGAACGTCCTCCGACCGGGTGCGGGTATATTACAGTATCGCCGGGACATTTATGAACGCAGAGAGTGTGTCGACCCTGGAGGTATCGCAATACCGGGAAATAGACTAGCGAAATAATGATACCAAAAAAAAAGAAAGGCAGGGATTGTGAAGTTTTACTTGTGCGTGCAGCAACGCTTATTGTTACTTTAGGTCTTTCTACACGCGCGCATATGCATGAATGCACACACACACACACACACACACACACACACACACACACACACACACACACACACACACACACACACACACACACACACACACACACACACACACACACACTCGCGGGAGCGCGCATATGCACACAGTTTAGCTTTTTGGGGTCTCTCTCTCTGTCTCTCTCTCTCTCTCTCTCTCTCTCTCTCTCTCTCTCTCTCTCTCTCTCTCTCTCTCTCTCTCTCTCTCTCTCTCTCTCTCTCTCTCTCTCTCTCTCTCTCTCTCTCATACACACGCGCGCAAACTATCTTGTATGATGGACTGTTCATTCGCAACACTGCATGTTTGTCTTTGTAACTTGTGAACATTTGGAATCATCGTTCATGAAACCGTGATAACACGCGTGCGTGTGTGTGGTGCATGCCTGTGGTGTGCTTGTGCGTGCGCGCAGTATGTGTGTGTGTGTGTGTGTGTGTGTGTGTGTGTGTGTGTGTGTGTGTGTGTGTGTGTGTGTGTGTGTGTGTGTGTGTGTGTGTGTATGCGTGTGCGTGCGCGCGCGTGTATGCATGCGTGAATGCATATGCGATGAACGCGTCATTGTAGGACTGTAAGCTTATTTCTACGCGTTATCGCATTTCCGATGATCTCTTTTGAGTCTGTCTCAGTCTCTGTCTTTTTTCCTGTCTTGCCTGTCTCTGTGTTCAATTGAGCATTCATTTTGCCCCCCCCCCCAATCTCTATCCTGTTTGTGTGTTTTATATGAGTGTGAGTGTACTTATACTCGCGAGCAAAGACATCCGTATGCGTTCACACGAGAAAATCTCAAATCATGCAAAGTCTACGAACAGAAGCAAGCGATGTGCAGTAACTCCAGCAGACAAAAAACACGAACACTGACAATATAGTTACTTCCCTTGTATTTCCCTGGTATTTCGCATTGACTGAACGTTGTGTGTTCGTTCTTCCTCCTCTCAGTGCGATCATTCTTTGCTGGATTCTCCTCCAAGTTACGGCGCCGTAAGTAACACAACCTGCCACAAAAATGTCCCCAAATTCTTAATTAAATGAATGGTATTCCATTAAGATATTGATGTTTATGAATGTGAACTCGCGATTCAATAGGTGAAGACGAGGTAAAAAGCCCATGGGCGGGTAAGAAGCCCATGCCAATTATCTCATGTCCATGCCAATTATCTCATGAAATAAAGCACATTTCAGTCAAATTTGCCCATGAGACGAATGCTAAACGGCAATATTAACATTTCTTCCCCTCAACCCAAAACGGTACAAGTGCAGTTGTAGTGCACGCACACTATAACTTCACTTGCGACAAGTGCAGTTGTAGTGCACGCGCACTATAACTTCACTTGCGCTCCAAGTGTCAAGTGTACTATCCGGGACAGAAAATATTGGTGAATTTATTGACGGAAAAAGTGATATTTTCATTCTTCCAATCCCCTATAGAGACAGCACTTTTTCCGTCTAAGATCGTTCAGATAGTGTTGTG
>CM065680.1:58988909-58991409 GCA_017654935.2 Phymorhynchus buccinoides
GTTTCCCCACTACAAACGCAAAGCAAAAGGCACAAATCTGGTCTTAAGGGAGCGAAGTGAGTTTAGAAATGTCCCTCGAAGCAAATTCATCAAACTGACAGCTTTGTATTAATTCCGGACATATAGTACTATGGGTGGAACGACTTAAATGAGTTAAGCGTCATTGTACTATAGAAAAGATTTTATCAATAATGTACTGACTACTAAAACAAGCGCGAAATCGCAATAGTTTGTGGCACGCGGTCTATTTTTACCACTCCAATCATGAGTCACCTCCCCTGGCTTTTCAATAATTTTAATCTGTAAACCAGAATGTTATCTCTGCACCATTTCGTAACTTTTTATATCTTTTGGAAAACATTTAAAACTATGTATCCTACTTATATTCATCAAAAGAAGCACCGCATACTCGTCGTGTCTGTTGTAGTGTCTGTATTACGTATGTTTATTATTTTGTACGCTTTTAAAATACATAATTTTAAAGAGCGGCCTCAATTTGAAGTGTAGCCTCGATTTGAAGTGCGACAATTTTGTCAAAATGTGCGACAATTTTGTCAAAATGTGCGACAATTTTGGACCGACAGACAGACAGACAGACAGATAGACAGACAGACAGACCGACCGACCGACCGACAAAGTGAGTTATAGGTTTGTGGCTTGAGCCACAAACAAAAATGCCTTCGTTGCATTTTGAACCGATTATTTGTCCCACAGGGCATCGAATGCATTAACAAATGAAGACGCACGAATTCAGGCAGTGTTTGCGTCGTTTTTACCAATTTTAATGTTTGTATCTCCCCGCCCCCCCCCCCCCCCCCCCCCCCCCCCCCCCCCCCCCATGGCAGCATTTTACACATCCATACTCTCTGACGTATACACAACGCGCGCACATGCGCGTGCACACACACACACGCGCGCGCATACTATCACAAACTATATATATATATATATATATATATATATATATATATATATAGTTTGCTTTGATAAAGCTTTTCTGTGTCCAATGTCTTTATTTGTGAACCTCAGAAACAAAACCAGTTAATGTTAACTTTGAGTAATGTTCGTGTTCAAAAAATAAAATAAAAAATTAGCCAGTGCAAAGAAGGCAGAATAGGGCTAACATGATCGAACTTTTTCTTCCTAAGGACAAGACGAGCAGCTGTGTTTTGAATACGCTGGAGACAAGATAGAGAAGAGACTGATAGGCCAGAAAGGAGAGCATTACAGTAGTCAATACGAGATAGAATGATGGAAGTAACAAGCTTTGCTGTGGCTTCATCTGAGAGGTATTTACGAATATAGCCAATGCAACGAATTTGATAGTAGCAAGACTGACAGGTCTGAGTCAGGAAACTCAGCATGGAAAGAGTATTGTCCAAAGTGACACCTAAGTTTTTGACAGAGTCTGAGAGGGGAATGATATTGCTACCCAGTTGGATTGACTCTATGGAAACAGAGGCTATTTTGTTTTTTGTCCCTACAAGCATTGCTTCGGTTTTTTCACCATTTAATTGAAGTTTATTTTGAACCATCCAATTTTGAATATCAATATAGCAGTTGTTACTTTCTGTAAGAATGGAATCTAGATCTTCAGGGGTTGTACTGTTTTGGAGTTGTGAGTCATCTGCATAGAAGTGATGTTTCATGTTGTGCTGGTCGATGACATTGGCAAGAGGTGACGTATACAAAGTAAACAAGACAGGACCAAGCACAGACCCCTGGGGGACTCCACAAGAAAGCCTAACCTGTTCAGACTGACGACCATTGACCAGAACTGATTGAAAACGATCAGAAAGGTAAGAGGAAAACCAAGAAAGAGCAGGGCCCTTAATTCCAAAAGTATGTTCAAGACGAGACAGAAGAATGGAGTGGTCTATGGTATCAAAGGCAGCAGAGAGATCAAGAAGTGTCAAAAGAGAGATTTGACCAGCATCAGAAGCAAGTACGAGGTCATTGACGATTTGAACAAGGGCTGTTTCAGTACTGTGGTTGGTTCTATAGGCAGACTGATAAGGATGATGAAGATTGTTTGAGGATAGATGATCGTTAAGTTGTTTCAGGACAGTCTTCTCAAGGAGTTTGGAGAGAAAAGGGAGGTTAGATACAGGTCTGTAGTTTTTCAGATTATTAGGATCCAGATTGTTCTTCTTGAGAAGGGGCCTTACAAGAGCGGTTTTGAAAGCAGAAGGAAACACACCTGAAACTAAAGAAGAATTGATGATGTTGATGTTGGTGATTGACACACACACACACACACACACCACACACACACACACACACACACACACACACACACACACACACACACACACACACACACACACACACACACACACACACACACACACACACACACACACACACACACACACACACACACACACACACACACCACACACACACACACACACACACACACACACACACACACACACACACACACACACACACACACACACACACAACACACACACACACACACACACACCACACACAC
>CM065680.1:58998909-59018909 GCA_017654935.2 Phymorhynchus buccinoides
GATATAGTACCTCTTAAGGATAGAGATCTCTATCTCAAGGGCAGATAATCCGAAAGCTATAAAATTTTCAACATGGATACTGCTAGTAGAGGACTATAACCTTAAACTATGATTATAAAGATAATGTTTGTACTTTTGGCTTAATAGTAAAAATACTTTTTTCTTCAAAAGGTACGAATTACAAGACCTGTTACGGGATTCATACCACCAAGTTACTGATACCGTACCAGGGGGTTTATAGCACCAATTCAACTGTAGGATGCATGTGACTTGGCTTTAACTATAGGCCATTATCTCTTCTAAATGTTCCAGTTAGTCTCTGTGACGTCAAATTAATTCTTATGTCATTTTCTCATCAAAAGTTTGATGTCATGTAAAACAGGCTCCTGAATGCCTTTTTGTGACTGCGCCATTCAAAAGACGTAGGAGGTACGAATTACGTGATAGTGGTACGAATTGCATAACTATGGTCCAATTAGTTTTTCTTTGAATATTTTAATTTATAACGTGGACAACATTGACCCTAAGACCTTAAAGATTTTAAAGTGATATTTCCAGTTTTAATCTTTGCATGTGTGCACTGAATAACAAACAAAAAAGCATTACCCCAAATTACATCAGATGCTGCCAAAATGAAATTTCGTTTCCCTTGCAAAGAGTGTTCCGCTTCGTTGCATTTTTGTTGTGATAAAATACTTCCCTTCCCCTGTCCAAACTTCACACACAAATATTAACCCCCAATCTTCTACCGTTTGGTAGGAAACCAGGTGGTACGAATTGCGTGACAGGTACTGAATCAATAAGCCTCCCCTACGACCACACACATAAATTGAATTTTATTGCGCATTAAGGGTATTCTATTACGCGTTATGCATAATTAAGAAAGGCTTCAAAAAGTTATAGTCTTTAATCTCTTTCAACTCATTCACCTTCTGATCTGGACACGTTTGGGATGACCATACATGCCAACAAAGTAATTATGGCAAAGGTTGAGTTTAGCAAACACATCGGGCGAAGTGGTAAGCATGACCCCAGTTATGCTTACGACCCTTAATCTCAAAGTCTGCTTCTTTCGGTTTTATGATAACAATCCTAGGCTGACCCTAACCTTATTCCCTTTCCGAGAATGGCGGAATACGTAACGTACAAAATAGCCACACATTGTCTTTTCAAATGGAAACAAACTAGGGGAGAGCACTTCGTGAAAATTAGAGTTGATTGTCTAGACTTACTTGGTCAAAACCATAGCAACCATGGCGGCATGGCGTCGAAGCTTGAAACCGCAGGATGCGAGTCAGCGACTTGCAAACATTTAAAAAAAAAAAAATGAGGCTGATAGAACTTGCAAAATATGACGTAAAAATATAAATGACATCAATTTTAGAATGACGCACGGTGTTCTAAGTGCCATAATGTCTACTCATAGAACACACGAGGCGAGAGCTGGGGATCTAGCTACCTGATGGTAGAGTAACTTCCCCTGTTTGACCGATTGAATTAGGCGAGATCACTCCCACACACCATGAAATTACTCCCCTTAATTATTTCCGAGCAATTCCTATTGAACGCAACAATCATGCTGTGTCTTGCTCGGGTTAAGATTAGGATTAGGTTAGAGGTATTGCGGACATGACACGGAATCAAACTAGAATGTTGCAGTGATAAGCCTGTACTATTAAAAATCAAGAACATTACGAGGGGTGAATGCCAGAACTGCCTATCTGTGTTCTTTATTCCTTTTGAGATAGACCGTTCTGGCAGGCACCCCTTTTTTACTTAGAGGGGCTGCGTTAACCCTTTTAGCACCGATGTCACTAATAAAATTTTTTGGGGGGGTGGGGGGGGGGGGGGGGGGGGGGGGGGGGGGGGGGGGGGGGGGGGGGGGGGGGGGGGGTGGGTGGGGGGGGGGGGGGGGGGGGGCTGGTGGGGGGGGGGGGGGGGGGGGGGGGGGGGGTGGGGGGGGGGGGGGGGGGCGGGGGGGGGGGGGGGGGGGGGGGGGGGGGGGGGGGGGGGGGGGGTATGGGTGGGGGGGGGGGGGGGGGGGGGGGGGGTCGTGGCGGGTGGGGGGGGGGTTGGGGGGGGGGGGGGGGGGGGGGCCGGGGGGGGGGGGGGGGGGGGGGGGGGGGGGGGGGTGGGGGGGGGGTGGGGGGGGGGGGGGGGGGGGGGGGTGGGGGGGGGGGGGGGGGGGGGGGGGGGGGGGGGGGGGGGGGGGGGGGGGGGGGGGGGGGGGGGGTGGGGGGGGGGGGGGGGGGGGGGGGGGGGGGGGGGGGGGGGGGTGGGGGGGTGGGGGGGGGGGGGGGGGGGGGGGGGGGGGGGGGGGGGGGGGGGGGGGGGGGGGGGGGGGGGGGTTCCTATGTCGCATTTAATCACCACAATGGTTTAGCACCGATGTCACTAAAAGGCCTCAAATCTGGGCCTGTTATCTAAAAACCCTATTTTCTTAATTTTGGGAGGCAAGGATAGGCCTAAAGTTATACATGTCACAGAGGAATTCCCAATATTGCCGATAATTGTTTTCTCTACCAGACACGTTTAATGGTATTTTTTGGATGAATAATGGCTGGCGGCGAAAGGGTTAACCAATACAGCAATTGCATAAACTTGAGCAACTACGTATGTGCTACAAGAGTCACCTAGCCTCTCTCTCAACCTTTGCAAGAGAGAACGAACGAACGAACGAACGAACGAACGAACGAACGAAATGTTATTTATTCAGGGTAATGAGAGATAAGCTGATTAGTTACAGCTTTTTTCACTGAGCCCTGAGGCATACAACAAGAAAGCAACAAACAAATAAAATTAGAGAGAAAGAGAGAGAGAACAAGAACAAGATCAAGAACAACGTTTTAATGAACCGGGCCATCTGCCCATGTCAAAGGGAACAGTGGGAAGGGGGAAATTGTTAAATCAAACCCCCCAAAAGGGGGGGGGGGGGGGGGGGATCCATAACACGAGAGAGAGAGAGAGACTGACTGAGAGAGAGAGAGAGAGAGAGAGAGAGAGAGAGAGAGAGAGAGAGAGAGAGAGAGAGGGGGGGGGGGGGGGGGCAAACATTTTGGCTAAGCGATGCCACTAACCTAATATAAATTTCCAACATGGAGTGTTGGCCGTTTTCAAGTTAAGCCCAAGGTCATTTCAATTGTGGCCAGGGTCAGGGTATTATTTTACGACCACGGTCCCTATACTAGGACACGCTGCTCTGTGACTGCCACCAGCAGCTGTGGCTGTGTCACTAAGGGCTCGGCTACACGTCAACCAAAATCGCACGACTGTACGATACGATTCGATCACGTGGTCTCGAAGAACAGATTTGATTCGCGCTTCGAGACCACGTGATCGAATCGTATCGCACGGTCGTACGATTTTAGTTGACGTGCATCCGAGCCTTAACTGTCAGAGAAAGCATTCTTTGTGGAGGTATAAGTATAGTAGTTTATTCCATTTGTCCCTGTCGTTAGGTTACATCCACAAAGAAGTGTGTCAAGTCAAAGTCAAAAATACTTTATTATCTCGTTCGGATAAATTACAGTGTGATCTCGTACGATAAGCACAATACAAGCAAGAAAACACATTTGCATGCATTAAGAATGGAAACAAAACTAATGGGAAATGGACAACAAATCATGCCTCGCAAGAAGTTGGACATATAATATTTAGAGTCGATACAAACGACTATCAAAACATTAAGAACTGTCCTCTTTCCCACCATTTATATCCTCGTGTGTGTGTGTGTGTGTGTGTGTGTGTGTGTGTGTGTGTGTGTGTGTGTGTGTGTGTGTGAGGACAGAGAGAGGGAGAGTATGTCTCTCTCTCTCTCTCTCTCTCTCTCTCTCTCTCTCTCTCTCTCTCTCTCTCTCTCTCTCTCTCTCTGTGGGACATCGACACTAGGTCTAGTACTGCAGTCAGAGTGGTTGGTTGGCCTTTGGGGAACTTCCTCAACTCCAGCTGTCCTCCGATCCCTTTGGCCGAGAGAGTGGTGATGTACCCTGGGCAAGGCATATCCGCTGCAAACTAATTTGACCTCAGCCCGCCGGAATAGCAGCTGCCCCCTCTGCTATCTGGCAGTCATGGTCGGAAACGACAGTCAGGGATACATTAGCATAACACTGGCTAAAGGCATGCAAATCGAGGGACACAGAACTTTTCATTTTCGTTCTTTGTGAAAGAAATGAAAGTATTGTAGAAAATGAATCTGCAATGAAATGTTGTAGGTACCAGACTGGCGAAACAGACCACATGACTCTAATCTCTATGGGGTTGTTGATGAAATTCTGCTTAACGTCCTCCGGTCTGGAACAGACACTATATGGGGCATTAGTAGATATAAAGATGGTGGAAACGATCTTGGAGGCAATGCCCGGAGGCAGTGCAACACCAGGAAAGTCCCGAATTTCTAACAATTTAGATGTGTTTTAACCATCTTACGTATGTCTTATTGGACGACATTTGGTAAAGGTTGAAACCACAGAAAACAATGATTTTGTTTGCTTATTTGGTATTTGTTGAAGAATCAAGATGCAAGATTCAAGATCACTTGATTATCTCATAAAGAGAAATTATGTTGTGGCACGGCATAAGATCATATACATTTAAGAAGATAATTAAATAGACAAACACATATGATTTTAAATAACATGTAAAATGAGACTACGACCATTTACTAGAACCTGTACATCTCATAATTATATAATAATATAGACCTAATTATAGCATAATTAATCATATAAACGCGATGGGGTCAAATGAAAAAGAACATAATTATTATCACATAAAAACACTGAAAGGCATCAAATGAGGGTCTGGTATCCAGTGACCTTATGTTCTTAATTTTTGGAGGTAAGGATAGGCCCTATTTTAGGCACGTCACAGAGGAATCCCCACCATTGCTGACGAAATATTTTCTCTACCCAGGTAAGTTTAATACTAAATAAAAAAAATAACCCTTTCAACGCTAGCCATTCCTCAGCCAAAATTTACTATTAACCCCTTGACTGCCAGAGATTATTAAAGAAAAAATCATTGGGCAAATCATGCCATGAAAAAGACAACTGATAGAGCCAATTTGGCAAAATGGTTTGGGGATATAACTCTCTTGACTGTGTTAGAGCAAAGGCCAGCATATCAGGGTTATTCCTCTTCATTTGATGACATCATCAGTGATGTCATCAGGTCAGTACGTAATACGTTTATGGCAGTCAAGGGGTTAAACTTACACGCGTAGAGAAAAGATTTCGTCTGCAATATTGGGGATTCCTCTGCAGCGTGCATAAAATACAGCCTATCCTTGCCTCCCACAATTAAGAACATAAGGTCACTGGATGCATTTTAGTGACATGGGTGTTAAATCATTGTGGTGCCAAGAGACGACAGTGGCGATGAAAGGGTATAAATTATTAATGGAAAGTTTTGGCTGAAAAATGGCTGGCGTTGAAAGGGTTAAAGGGTACAGATGATAGGCCTGCACGCAGTCATTATTTCCTTGACCTCGAGGAACATTTCTTGCAAGCCTTAATTAGTTCTTTAATATATGATGTCAGTGTTTACTCGTCTGTCTCGTCTGTAGTGTGCTAATTTTTCTTGTGGTTCTAATTGTTTTTCTTCTGGGCAGACCTTGTTATATAACCTTACATGCTGATGACTGCCCCACTCTGGTTTACATGTTTTATTTACCACAGAAACATGAACAACAGCTATGACATAACGAAGCAACAACAAGCAAATGTATGACTGCCCCACTCTCCTGCTTCTGCGCGCGTCTCTCTCTCTCTCTCTCTCTCTCTCTCTCTCTCTCTCTCTCTCTCTCTCTCTCTCTCTCTCTCTCTCTCTCTCTCTCTCTCTCTCTCTCTCTCTCTCTCTCTCTCTCTCTCTCTCTCTGTGTAGACAAAGGGGGGATGTGTGCGTGTACATGTGTATGCTTGCGCGCGCGCGCGCGCGTGTGTGACTGAGCGTGTGTATGTGCATGCCCCTCTATCAGTGAATCTGCACGTATTCATGCGTACACTGTATGCACACGCGCGCGTGCCAGTGTGTGGCTTTACATTAATACAACCCTGACGAATCCAGCCTCCTCCTCGTCGTGTTGCGTCGGTTGGTTTGATGTTTGGTTTCCTTTTCCATGGATGACAAAGATCTCTTTGACAACAGAGTCACCATCAGCGGAATGTGTGGGGAGTCTGGGGGCTTTTATGGAAGTTGACAAAGCGTGCAGCGTTGAATGCATTGCGCAGATATTGTTAGGAGAAGAACAGGGGATGGGAAACTTCTTCTTTTTCTGCGTTCCCGGGCCATACAGCCACAATGGGTACGTATGTGTCCGTTTTCCAGTTTTCACTGGTGTCCTCGCTGCATTCAGCCGACACATTCTGATTTCGGAGGAGCTCAAAGGAGAAATGTATATGGAAGATTTTTTTGGGGAGAATGGGCCAAAAAGTCAGGGAAGGTAGCAGATGACACAAAGCAAGGAAAAAGGTTGAGTCGAAGAGAGATACAGATTAGAGGAAGTTACAAGCACAGAACTTCCAGAAGGTGGGGAACTATTTGTACGAAGAGCCCCCGGTATCCTCACGGGGGCGGATAGGAAACAGAAACAGGGAAGCGTGGGGTAGTGGAGGGGCCGGTGGGGGTGAGGGAGAGGGAGGAAAGGGTAGGTAATGGGGGAGGAGGGAGGGGGGAGGGGTTGAATGAGCGTATGCAAATTTCACAAACGTAGTGTAAGTAGTTTAAGATTCAAACTACGACTAACTAAAAGCTCTTTTACCAATTGTTATGTTATTAACATTACCTTTGGATGCGAACTCTTTTGTAGACCAAAATATACAAAGAAGCGAATATTATGCGTGAAATGTGCCTCCATGCACGTCGTTGGCATAGGTGTGTATTTAATTAAGAGAAAGTAGACACGAGTCTTAGCGCCATGTGATATAAGAGGGAACAAAGGTGGCAGAGTGGTTAAGACGTTCGCCTGCCGATTTCAGTGCGTGACTGCAGCGTGAAGTGACCCGGGTTTGAATCCCGGCCTCGCCCTTTCTTTCTAGTTTGACGGGAAAATCGAACTGAACGTCGAGTCCTTCGGATGGGGACTTAAAGCTAGTCTGACCCGTGTGCTTTAGGCACGTAAAATTCCCACGGCAGTCAAAAATCGGTAAGAGCAGGAAGAAATCCCGATGCCTGGTATGACCAAATTCATAGCTAGGTTTCCCACGTCTGGTCCCCCTCTTCACCCTGCCACCCCGCAAAAAAAAAAGAAGGGTTGGCGCTGCACTTGAGGCGACGCCCTCTCCGGGGGAGAGCAGCCCGAAGTTCGCATTGTCTCTGTGACTAGAATATACCAAATACATTGTTTTTGAATAACAGTGTCTGTGCGTCTGCGCAATCGCATCTGTTTGCACGGATGTGTGCGTGATCGTGACTACATGTGTGCATGCGGATACCTGCACTCTTAGTGTATAATTATGACTGCATGCATATATGTTATGCATGTGTATGTGTGTATGTATGCATGCTTGCGTGCGTGCATGCGTGCATGCAAAGCGGTGTTTTGAATCTCTGACATGTTTTCTTCTCTTGCAATCTCTTACAATCCCCCTTTGTGTCCATGATACGTTGATGTTGGTTTGCATGTCAGGTAGTGCGTTTCTCTTCAACTCAGGAATGGCGACCCCCTCATGATCCAGAAATAAAAGTGTGCCCGAAGTTTAGCTAGGGTCCTTTGTATGCATACTTGACAAAGCCATCCCAAACGGAAGGTCACTGAAATGTCAGCACAATTGAGGAGAAGATGATGATAGGGCAGAGATGTACTGAATTTACTACCAGGGAACTCTAGGACCCCTCTCCCTCTACTGCGCAACTGCCCCCCTCCCTTAACCCGTGCTCTTACTGTCTTGACACATGAAAAGCGATTAAGCGATTGCAATCTTTAGGGCGTCCTTGTTTATTGTTTATTTTTTTCCATCGGGCTGACACCATCAGCTGTCGCCATAACCGCCATCTTAGGTAGGTGTTAGGTATTAGGTATTAGGTACTTTATAGTCACAGAGGCGTCTCTGTGAAATTCGGGTTGCTCCCACCTGGAGAGCGCGTCGCAGCCAGAGGCGTGCCACCCACTTTTGTGTGTGTTTGTTTTGCATGTGATTTTTTGTGTGACTGATGAGGAAGGGTACATTTTGACTAAATGACAACTTTTTCGTTGCCACTGGGATTAACTAACGTGTGCTGAGTGCATGGGCACATGGGACCTCGGTTTATCGTCTCATCCGAAAGACTCCACGTTCAGACCGTAAGGCCTAGTGTAAAGTGAGAGGAAAAATCCCCTGTACCCAGGTTCGAACTCGGGTTTGCTTGACACAAGGCGAACGCGTTACCTTTGTGCCACTCTACGAGATAAATCTAACCACTGAACTAGTTGGTTGCTACGCCATCTTTATCCCAAGATGGCGGCTGGACCTATATTGGGGGAAAAAAGGAAAATTGCGACAACTGATATCCAGCCGTATACAGGCATTTTATGTCTGACCTGAACTAACTGATTCATGCTGATGGTATTTCGTGCTTTCAATCAAAGCAATATCCGTTTGGGTGCCCAACGGGGCCAGATCGGAGGGAGGGCGGAGTAAGGGGGTGGGGAGTAGGGGGGGGTGGGGGGGGTTTAGTTTTTGGGGGGGGGTTTAAAGGAAGGGGAATAGGGTAGAGGCTTGTGACACATATTTCTCAGCCCTCCACCTTCTTCCCTCCACTTTTCCTTTGAGCCCCTGACTTGAAGGGGCACCCGGATGGATGCGTTTTTGCAAGAAACACGTCGAGATTACCAGGAAAAAAACACCTTTACAGAGATCGCAACATACACTTTGCTCTGGTTTCCTATAAATCAAACCGTCAAATCCTCCTTGGCGGAGGTGCTGGAAGTCATGTTTTTAGTGAAAGACAAGACAATGTCATGTGCCTTGACTTTTCTAATGGCCGCCTGAGTCGCTTAGGCCAAATTGTTTGCATGAAATTTCCACTATGCAAGCCTTTTTATATACAGTTTATCAGTTTGCCAAAAGGAGTTTCGCTCACAACAAATGGAATAGCTTCCTCCCCACCCCTTCAAAGATGGCGGGTCTTCTGTCATTCCGGTGCATTATCACGCCTTTTAATGAATTATTCAAAGAAGGGTGCAGAATGTTTTCCAAAAGTGCAAGTAAGAAAAGGGTTTATTCACCAATAGAAGTGTTTTGACCAACTTTCGTGATTGGCTCTGGTGCACCTTTAACAGTTAGAGGCGAGTAGCTATGACTGTTTTGTGTGTGTTTTTGTTTGTAGCACAAGCCACAAACCTATAACTCACTTTGTCGGTCTGTCGGTCGGTCCAAAATTGTCGCACATATTGTAAAAGAGAAAGAGAAGTACAGACAAAAAAAAATACTTGGGCATAAAGTAACATTTCAGTTGCTATATCTACAGTCCTTAAGTAGGAACGAAAATGGAGTTTTACGTCCTCTTGGTCTGAATCAGACACATATGGGACATTTGTAAATACAAATATGGTGGGAACAATACTGGAGGCAATGCCCGGAGGCAGTACGAAACCAGTAAAGTCCCGATTTAAAAAAATTAATACAGATAGCTGTAGCGGTAACCACGCCTCGGTTAAACCTCATCGGCTATGGCACCGCCACAAGTTCTTAAGTAGGGAAATAATTATATACTGAACAGGGCACATGAATCGTCATTTTAAAGCGTAGAAAATAATAAACATATGTAATACAGACACTGCAACAGACACGACGAGTATGCGGTGCTTCTTTCGATGAGTATAAGTAGGATAAATAGTTTTAAATGTTTTCCAAAAGATATAAAGGTTACGAAATGGTGTAGAGATAACATTCTGGTTTACAGATTAAAATTATTGAAAAGCCAGGGGAATCGAGCGACTCGGTGTATGTAATGATTGGTGTGGTAAAAATAGACCGCACTTCAAATCGAGGCTGCTCTTTAAAATGATGTTTCGTTTTCAATTGTCGCACGCCACAAACGATTGCGAATCCGCGCTTGTTTTTTTTATTATATCGTTCTCCATCCTACCAAAGCTATTCTAAAAGGGTAAGATGGATTACTTAAAAGCTCGGCGAACCGGGCTGATAGAGTTATCGTTAGTGCGGATGTGTACACTATTCACAGTGGAGGCTATCCAAAAACTCGGACTGGAACTTGAACGGAGAATTCAACTGGCCTATCGATGTGTAAAATGTGTCACGTTTCAAAGGGACATAACCAGTGTTTCTGTCCTCACTACTCATATAGGACCGGATGTTTATCTTCCCCTGTACAGTCTTTGATCATACTACGTCTCTTCAAGTGTCCTTGTGTCCCCCATAACCATTCCTCCGTGTGTCATTTGATCATTTTCCACCATGATAGATATCGAGGGGCATGGTCTTTTGTGTTTCTGTCATGTCAGGTATAATGTATGTAGTTGACAGTGCATCGGTCATGTCCCTCTTCTTCTGCGTTCCCAGGCCATATGGCCATGATGTGTAAGGTACATATGTGTCCGGTTTTCAGTTTTCACTGGTCTTCCCGCTGCGTACAGCCGACACATTCCGATTTCGGAGGAGCTCAAAGGAGAACAAATTATTTGGAATATTTGTTTTTTAAAGGCAGGAGAATGGACCAATGTTACGTTTGCATGGTATTTGCTGGAGTATCATTAAGTTGTTTATGCGTCGATCCATGTTTAAGTAATACTAATAGATAAACTCATGTAATACTAATAGATAAACTCATCTTTAGTGATTTCCCCCATCATTCTATATTCTCCGTCAGTCATCTTTTGTTTCTCCTTTTCTTTTTGTATCTGTCTGTCTGTTGGTCTGCCATCCATCCTCTCTCTCTCTCTCTCTCTCTCTCTCTCTCTCTCTCTCTCTCTCTCTCTCTTCTCTCTCTCTCTCTCTCTCTCTCTCTCTCTCTCTCTCTCTCTCTCCTCTCTCTCTCTCTCTCTCTCTCTCTGTCTGCTCTCTCTACTCTCTCTCTCTCTCTCTCTCTCTCTCTCTCTCTCTCTCTCTCTCTCTCTCTCTCTCTCTCTCTCTCTTTCCTCTCTGTCTCTTTCTGTCTCTCACTTTCTCTCTCTCTCTCTCTCTCTCTCTCTCTCTCTCTCTCTCTCTCTCTTTCTGTCTCTCTTTCTCTCTCTCTCTCTCTCTCTCTCTCTCTCTCTCTCTCTCTCTCTCTCTCTCTCTCTCTCTCTCTCTCTCTCTCTCTCTCTCTCTGTCTCTCTCTCTCTTGCTTTAATTGTTTTTCTTTTATCCAAGGACAGATTGTACGAATAGGCATCGCCTGAAATCTTTATCCTTGCTAAATAAAGTTTTTCAGTGTTCAGTGTTCAGTGTTCAGTGCTCTCTCTCTCTCTCTCTCTCTCTCTCTCTCTCTCTCTCTCTCTCTCTCTCTCTCTCTCTCTCTCTCTCTCTCTCTCTCTCTCTCTCTCTCTCTCTCTCTCTCTCTCTCTCTCTCTCTCTCTCTCTGTGTCTCTCACCCTCTCTCTCCCCTGCTAATAAAGCCAGAATAAAAACAACAACATCTTAATGTTTAATTGAAAGATTCCTGTAGCTCAGAATAATCTCTCAATCTCCACCCACGCCCCTGATGCCTTTCTATTCTATTCACCTCGATCAAACCCCAAAGCTAAACATTACTAGTACAGCGGGACCTCCCTTATAAGACCTTCCATTTTAAGACTCCCTCCTCCCACATAAGACCTACTTCTCTGAGACATTGCCCTTCTTTGTAAGTATCAAAATTACCTCCCTTATAAGACCTCAGTTTGGATGATTTTTGGAGGTCTTATCTATAGGCCTCTGCAACTAAGGTTATTAACGCCCTTGACAGTGAGAGTGATGCCCTTGCTGGTCAGTACTGACAAGGGCATTCACTCTTGCGAAAGGCAGCCATTTAGTGACATCAAATAGGGTTATTGGCGAGAGTTATCTCCCTGTTTGGTCAGTACTGAACCATATTCCCCCACCCACCAAGGGCATTCACTCTTGCAAAAGGTGTTCGTTGCAGACCCCAATAAGGGAGGTTCCACTGTATTGCCTTTCGTCAATGGCCTTTCTGATGAGTGCAAACGTTGTTTCAATCCGTCACCGGATGTGTTCGCGCGTTCACAAACAAGGTTTGATCAATCATTATGTTTGCAGAGTGAACAGAAACAGCACTGGTAATGACATCTGAAGTGATAATTACATTCTAGTTTTCACATCCGATTTCGGTATTGTCCGTTTAATTAGCGCTGGCGCCAGCTTCAAGAAGAGTATTGTTTGGGGGGGGGGGGGGGGGGGGGGGGGGGGGGGGGGGGGGGGGGGGGGGGGGGGGGGGGGGGTTGCTTCATCCGCTTGGACTCAATGTGTGTGTGTGTGTGTGTGTGTGTGTGTGTGTGTGTGTGTGTGTGTGTGTGTGTGTGTTTTACTCTGTCTCTTTTTTTGACTGTTACTGTCTTTCTCTGTCTCGATCTCTGTCGGTCTTTCTTTTCTGTCTCTGTACCTTTGCTTTCCTCTCTACGTTTGTTTGTATGTCTGTCAGTATATGTATTTGTCTGTCCCTCTGTCTCCCTCCTCCCTCTCTTCTTTCTGTTTCTGTCTGTTTCTGTCTGTTTCTGTCTGTTTCTGTCTGTTTCTTTCTGTTTCTGTCTGTCTGTCTGTCTCTATCTCTCTCTGCGCACACTCTCTGTGTCCGTGCGTGCGTGCGGGTGTGGGCGTATATGGTTGCACGCATGTATGCACGCGCGAGTATTAAAAATTATGCATGGGCGTATGCAAGTTTCAACCAATCTTTCAACCACCTGCTTTGCCACCTTTATGTTCAAATATGTATGTGTAATGGTATGCCTTGCGTGCCACGTGTGTGTTCTATGTTTGTTTATGTATCAAGGACAGATTGGAAGACTAGGCGTTGCGTAAAATCTTTATCCTTGGAAAATAAAGTTTAAGTTTTCAAGTTTTTAAGTTTTCTCTCTGCGCGTGCGTGCGTGCGTGCGTGTATATAGTACGTATGCGTTTGTGTGTACGGTGTTGTTATTTTTGTAACTTTTGTTACCACCTTTTTAACCCTTTCAACGCTAGCCATTCCTCAGCCAAACTTTACCATTAAACTTACCTGGGTAGAGAGAAGATTTCGTCTGCAATATTGGGGATTCCACTGTGACATGCCTAAAACAGGGCCTATCCTTACCTCTCAAAATGAAGAACATAAGGTCACTGGATACCAGACCCTCATGTGATGCCCTTTAGTGACATGGGTGTTAAATTATTGTGGTGCCAAGAGGCGACAGTGGCGATGAAAGGGTTTTAATGTCCCCTAACATCTCTCTCCCAAAGCTTAAAACAAGATCCAAAAACAGAGGAATGCTACCTGTGGATAGCTCACACCCATAGTATAAAGAGGGTGATGGTTATAAGTAAATAACTAAGCAAGCAATTAGTTCAAGAATGTGTCAGCTTTAAATCGGAAGATTGAACGCTTAGAAAATGACGCTTAGGGGAAGACGGGGTAAAAAGCGCATGGGCGGGTAAGAAGCCCACCCCAATTATCTCATGAAATGAAGCAAATTTCAGTCTCATTTTGCGTATGAGACGAGCGTTAATGTCTAGCATTCGTCTCAGGGGCAAATTTGACTGAAATTTTCTTTATTTCATGAGATAATTGGGGTGGGCTTCTTACCCGCCCATGCGCTTTTTACCCCGTCTTTCCCTACAACAACAACACAAAATCAATTTCCCTCCATTCCTGTCTGGCTTGTCAATGGCTTCAGTGTTCGCTCAGAGGTCTCGAACTTTGGGAACAAATTGGAGGGTAAAACCAGTGGGTCCTATTCGTTAGTCTTTAATGCGATCGTACCTTCTGGTCTTTATCCTTGGAAACGCAATCTGGACAAATCCGTCCTCTCCTTTCGTCACCTCTGGCATTCCCACTTTATATCCCCCCTATGCTACCCGTGCCCTCTGCATGAACTGATTTGTGTGCGCTCCCATGGAAAAGAGGAACCCAGACGTCTTTGTTGTTGGGTAGGCCAGAAGAAGAACATACAAAACTGACTCTGTGTGTGTGTGTGTGCGTGTGTGTGTGTGCGTGTGCGTGTGCGTGTGCGTGTGCGTGTGTGCGTGCGTGTGCGTGTGCGTGCGTGTGTGTGAATATGTGTGCGTGTTTGTGTATGTGTGTGTGTGCGTGCGTACGTGTCACGTGTGCGTGTGCGCGCGCTTTTACCCACACACTGACAAACGCCTGCATATATGCATAGGTACACATGCACGTGCACAAACTCACAAGCTTCTCATATTATATGAAGAAAGAGAAAAACATGTGGCTAATTTCTCCTGTCTATTGTCTGTCTTTCTTCGCCATTGTAGCCTACTTGTTTCTCTGTGTTGCTAGCGATTCTGGCATGCACGTTTTGCAATAAAGTGCTTGAAGAATTCGTCTTCTAAATGCTGTTCATAGTTTAGAACAATCCATATAACACTTTCAGACAAGACGAAATAAAATCAGCAACACCGTGTTAAAAGAGCGATATTTCGATTTATTATAAAATCTTTGTCCAGCTAAAACGTTGGCCAACACAATCCATATAACACTGTGACATTATTTTTCCGGCGTCAATAATCGTCCAGGGTTTAACAACTCTGTTCAGGTATTGTATTTTTCACAACACATCCACTGCAGTTTTACAAGGAAAGTTTTGAGTGTCTTTGACAATGCGAACGGCTGGCAACGGTATGGTTTATTACGAACGGCACATGTGGAAATGTCTGTATTAATTGTATATCCGACACTCGCTTTTATTACACGATTTGATTTCTTTTGGGGTGATTTGTTGTTGATACTCTTCTGCATCTTGTATGTATTTGTATGTGGATCCGTCTTTCTGTCTTTTTTGTCTTTCTGTGTGATTATGTTTGTTTCTCTGTGTGTCTGTCTCCACCCCCACCCCCCTCCCCTGTCCTCTATCTTTATCTCTTTGTCTGTAGGGGAAGACGGGGTAAAAAGCGCATGGGCGGGTAAGAAGCCCACCCCAATTATCTCATGAAATAAAGAAAATTTCAGTCAAATTTGCCCATGAGACGAATGCTAGACATTAACGCTCGTCTCATGGGCAAAATGAGACTGAAATTTGCTTCATTTCATGAGATAATTGGGGTGGGCCTTTTACCCGCCCATGCGCTTTTTACCCCGTCTTCCCCTATGTCTCTGTCCGTCTGTGTCTGTATTTGTCTGTCTTTCTTGGGCGACGAAAATGGTGTTTTACGTCCTCTTGGTCTAAATCAGACACATATGGGACATTTGTAAATACACATATGGTGGGAACAATACATTGGAGGCAATGCCCGGAGGCAGTACGAAACCAGTAAAGTCCCGATTTTTTATTATTAATACAGATAGGTGTAGCGGTAACCACGCCTCGGTTAAACCTCATCGGCTATGGCACCGCTACAAGTGACAATGTCTTTCTTGTTTAATTCTGATCAGTTTACGCTAGAGGTGGTGTATTAAAATTTTAAAAGAATCGTATTCGTATTTGTATTCGTATTCTTTTTGTGTCTTCCCCCTATTTCAAAAGCTTCTTGTCTTTCATTTCCTTCCCACTTTTCATAACAAATATATTTTCTTTTCTTTGCTTCGTATTCTAACAATTTAGAAATATGATACGATTTTATTCATTCCATTTTAACAAGTATGTGGTGGTTTATCGTGTAGTTTAAAGATTTAAATTAAACGGTTGCCCAGAGAGTGGTTTATAGGATTAGCAGTAGTTTATCAATTAACTTGGTTTATGGAATGTGATTTTTGTCAAAGACTGTGTGTATGGAACGTTACATGAATTGTTTTATGAAAGGTATGGTTAATAAAGATAACCTTTTGTACGTATGATAACATGTGCTTTACGCAACAAACCAATATTGGTGGCTTGGTTAATGGAATAGATTGAAATGTGGTATATTGGATTAGTTTTAAAGGCCATGTGCGTTGATCCCTTCTGTACCGTGTCTTCATCCTACTACACATTCTTGTCCTGTTTACCCCAGACACAATCCTCTTTTTCATTATTACCCTTACTCCCCCGTGGGGATACCGGGGGGTCTTTTGCATAAATAGTTCCCCCACCTTCTGGAATTTCTGTGCTTGTAGCTTCCTCTAATCTGTCACTCTTTTTGACTCTACCCTTTCCCTTTGCTTACTGTCATCTACTATCTTTCTGCCTTTACCGGTAGTCCATTCTCCTGCCTGTTTTCGCGAAACGCTTTCAAAAACATTTCCTCCGGCCGAAGTCGGACTTGCTGGGCCTAACTATTTCTCAGTTAGGCGCATAACGACAGCATGACGCATATGCGCTCACAATTGACAGGAAACTGTCTGAGCGATCAAAGAAGAAGAAGAAGAAGAGGATCATTAGGGGAAGACGGGGTAAAAAGCGCATGGGCGGGTAAGAAGCCCACCCCAATTATCTCACGAAATAAAGAAAATTTCAGTCAAATTTGCCCATGAGACGAATGCTAGACATTAACGCTCGTCTCATGGGCAAAATGAGACTGAAATTTGCTTCATTTCGTGAGATAATTGGGGTGGGCTTCTTACCCGCCCATGCGCTTTTTACCCCGTCTTCCCCTACCCTTAGTCACCCGATGTTTTTGTCTCTTTCCTTGTCCATCTCTGCTTTCCTTTCTGGTTTTTGTTTTGTCTGCCTGTCTGCCTACATATCTGTCTCTGTCTCTGGCTGGCTGTCTGTCTCCCCCTCCCCCTCTCTCTCTTTGTTCGTCTGTTCTCTGTTCTATCCTTTTCTCTGACTTATTTTTGTATTCCGTCGACTGTATTGCTTGTCATTGTTTTCCTCTGTCGTTTTTGTGTTTGTCCTGTTTCTTAATCTATGCCGTTTCGATATGTGTCTGGGAACTGAATGGTTGTCCGCAACACACGCGCGCTCGCGCATGCACAAACATGCACGCGTGCACACGCACACGCACATGCACGCACGCACACGCACGCACGCACGCACGCACACGCACACGCGCACACGCGCACACACACACACACACACACACACACACACACACACACACACACACACCACACAGCATGCACACACACACACACACACACACACACACACACACACACACACACACACACACACACACACACACACACACACACACACACACGCACCACACGCACACACACACACACACACACACACACACACACACACACACACACACACACACACACACACACACACACACACTGGTAAACTGTCCCCCAGGGAAATTCCAGCGAGCTCCATTGTCTACATGGTTTCAGATCGATCGAGTCATTGTGCGGATGTCTTCCCTCTCCCAAAGAGACGTCCGTCCACGGCTCCCCTTTGGATGGATATAGACACAGACGCGAAAGCACCGATACAGTACAAAAAAACCAGCAAGGAAACACTTTGTCTTATTCTTACAGTCGTTCTCATCCTTGGCTTCTGTGAGGGATGTTTTGGTGGCGCAAAAGTTCGATTCGGTATTAGTGTTAGGGTCTGTGCACATTAGATCCGCAATGAGCAAGTTCTCTACGGAAACCTCATTCACTTATATAAGAAACACACGGTTGGGATTGCGGTTCACTATACGCCATAGCAAAACTATCTGTATTGTTAAAAACAAATCGGGACTTTACTGGTGTTGCACTACCTTCGGGCATTGCCTCCAGTATCGGTCCCACCATCTTTACATCTACTAATGTCCCATATATGTGTCTGTTCCAGGCCGGAGGACGTTAAACAGATTTACTACTGGATTGCGGATGTGTTTACGCGTCCGTTTATTTCTTATGGGAAGTGGATGGGGTTCCCGTGCGAAACTTGCGTATTGCAGAACAAATGTGCGCGTGCCCTTCGTCTAGCGTTTCCGAAGCTGCAAATTAATGCACTATGATAATAATTTAGATTAATTGAAATAAAATGTTGCCATGTCCAAAGGATTCCTTCAAAGAACTCCAAACCTTTATGGATTATACGTATATAAGTTTCGCAGCATTCTTATCAATTTAAAACCCGTTCATATCATTGAGGTGATAACTAAATAAATAGAAAACCTTGATGGATTATACGTATGTAAGTTTCGCAGCATTCTTATCAAAACCCATTCATGTCACCGAGGTGATAACTAAATAAATAGAAATGAACACAAAGACACTCTTAAATCCGAATTTCAGCCTTGGTTCTTTTCTTTTTTTATTCCACTAATAAAATGGAATGTTTCACATATCAAATAAACAAGACATGAGCACTAAGTTGTTGTGCAGTGGTGGTAACAGACTACTGATAGATAGACACACAAAAAAGAAAAGCAAGCACCACATCCTCGGTTGAGGTAAGAACAAACAAACCTAAACATATTCACTTTCAAGCAATAACATCAACAACAACCATAGTATTTTGTTTGGATCATGAAGGAAACAGTAAAAGTCCAGCCACACGTCAGCTAAAATCGTACGACTGTACGATGCGATTCGATCACGTGATCTCGAAGAGCGAATCACATTTTGTTCTTGGAGACCACGTGATGGAATCGTATCGTACAGTCGTGTAGAGTGGCACAGTGGTATCGCGTTCGCTTCGTGTCAAGTAAACCCCCGAGTTCGAACCTGGGTACATGGGATTTTTTCCTCTCATTCTGCACTAGGCCTTAACGGTCTGAACGTGGAGTCTTTCAGATGAGACGATAAACCGAGGTCCCGTGTGCCCATGCACTTAGCATACGTTAAACCCAGTGGCAACGAAAAAGTTGTCATTTGGTCAAAATTTACCCCCCCCCCCCTCCCTCATCAGTGACAAAAATCGCATGCCAACCCCCCAAAAAAAACCCAACAACAATTGGGTGGCGCGCCTCTGGCTGCGACGCGCTCTCCAGGTGGGAGCAACCCGAATTTCACAGAGACGCCTCTGTGACTATAAAGTACCTAATACCTAATACCTAATACCTAATATGGCTGGCCCTTTATACTTCGCTTTTTAACTGAAGACCCCGGAGCACACACACAACTTCAGTCGTACGACTATCCATCTGTGACGACGTTTTTGTTAGGCATGACTCAGGTGAAAACTACTGTCTACATGAATTTGATAAAGTGTGTGCCATTCCCCCCTCCCCCCCCCCCCCCCCCCACTATGTTTATGTATACACGAATATCTAATTAAATGTCTGACATAGAAGCCATTCAGACATGTTCATCATAGTATTAGCGTATGGGTGAATGGGTCAATATAGTGAACAAAACTAGTATCATTTTACCAGGTTCACGTAGACAGTTGTATTTCTCCCGATTTATGCCTCACAGACGTCATAATTAGACAGCCGTACGACTGAATTTGGATGCGTGGAGCAAGGCCTTAAGAGGAATAACAACAACACCACCCCATTGTTATGTGTTGCAAATGCCAACATGTTGACACTGGCCGGTTAACAATAGGAAATATATAAATTGGGAAGCAATAGCGACAAATGCTATTTTAGCTCGACCTTTGCATTTATGATCGACACTGAAAATATTAATCGTTCTCATGATATCCAAGGATGAATGCTCTCTCTCTCTCTCTCTCTCTCTCTCTCTCTCTCTCTCTCTCTCTCTCTCTCTCTCTCTCTCTCTCTCTCTCTCTCTCTCTCTCTCTCTCTCTCTCTCTCTCTCTCTCTCTCTCTCTCTCTCTCTCTCTCTCTCTCTCTCTCTCTCTCTCTCTCTCTCTCTCTCTCTCTCTCTCTCTCTCTCTCTCTCTCTCTCTCTCTCTCTCTCTTTATCCTTGGAAAATAAAGTTTAAGTTTTCAAGTTTTCAAGTTTTCAAGTTTTCTCTCTCTCTCTCTCTCTCTCTCTCTCTCTCTCTCTCTCTCTCTCTCTCTCCCTCTCTCTCTCTCTCTCTCTCTCTCTCTCTCTCTCTCTCTCTCTCTCTCTCTCTCTCTCTCTCTCTCTCTCTCTCTCTCTCTCTCTCTCTCGTGTTG
>CM065680.1:59041409-59048909 GCA_017654935.2 Phymorhynchus buccinoides
TCTCTGTCTGTCTGCCTCTCTCTCTCTCTCTCTCTCTCTCTCTCTCTCTCTCTCTCTCTCTCTCTCTCTCTCTCTCTCTCTCTCTCTCTCTCTCTCTCTCTCTCTCTCTCTCTCTCCTCTCTCTCTCTCTCTCTTACTTATTTGCTAATTGATTCTGGGTTTTTTTCTTATATTTTTGCTTTTGTTACTAATGATATTTTAACGGGTCACAGACCTATATACAATTAAACCATTGTCAATTCTCTCACTCTCTCTCTCTCTCTCTCTCTCTCTCTCTCTCTCTCTCTCTCTCTCTCTCTCTCTCTCTCTCTCTCTCTCTCTCTCTCTCTCTCTCCCCCCCCCCCTTTGTTGTGTGAGTGAGAAGATATTCTGACCTCATTTGCTAAATATGTGACGGATGCATTTCATTGTAGAGAGAAAAGAATTGAAACCTTAACTTAAAATATCGTGAAAGTTATGTTTTGATCAGAAAAGTATTCATTTAATTGCAATTGTTTGATGGATGGTCGCATTTCTTAGAAGTTTTCTAGAGATAAATTGTTTTTCTTATTTACTTTTTGTGCTTCTTACTTTATCTACAATATTGCTCATGTACCCCCTTGGCATAAGGGTTGTGTAACTATTGTCAATAAATAATGGTTATTTGTCATAGTTATTTGTCTCTCTGTGCCTTTGTCAGATTGTCTGACCCTTTCTATTTATGTAGGCATACATGATGTGCTCATGTGTGATTCATAATAACCAAGTCATGTTCCCACATTGTATCCCAAACACACCACATGACTCGACCTCAGGAAACTAACTACATGTATAGGGTGACTAAAAAAAAGGCAACCCACAAAATCGTTAATATATTTTTTTTAATAAATAATAAAGCTATCATTCTGATTTTTTCAGGTTTATAAAGAAGATTCAATGCATGAAAGACTGCAACAGTTTGTTTTTTCAAGATGCCTTGGAGAGCTCCAGAAATTAACATTCCATGGTAACCCATTTTCAGAAAAGTCCCTTTTTGAGGGGTAAGAACACTTTCGCAGAAAATTTCATTGTTGACAAATTGTCTGTTTCTCGATAACGACTGTCTTTTTTTGCCCTGAAAATTGAAATGCAAGACAGTAGTGTATATCCCGACTTTTTGAGCCCACATATGAATGCAAATTTTGTCCAGATACTGTAGAAATTGAAATTGCAAACGAAAACATTGAAATCGCGAAAGCGTTTCTGGACTTCAGAAAGGGCTTCTTCTGAAAATGGGGTACCATGCACACTGTTCATTTCTGTAGCAGCACACAAACAAATAATGGAAAAACAAATTGTTGCGATTTATCATGCATTGAATCTTCTTTACAAACCGGAAAAATCGAAATATCTTGTAAATTAAATTTGTATTCGTCAATTTAGTATAGAGTACCTTAATAGAGAGAGTGACGACATGGGTGATGCCCAAAAAAAAAATACGGTCACGTGCCACATGGAGCCATTTTGGGTCCAAACTTTCTTGTCCCTCTCTATGGAGCAATGACGATGAAAGCCTTTCTTCACTGGAAATGCCGAGTTGTTGTGCTGTTGGGTGCACAAATAGAACCGAGAAGGGTTTCAAACTGTACATATTTCCATCAAACCCCAACAGACGTGCAGTCTGGGAGAATAAAGTCAGTCGTTCGGGATGGAAACTGACTTGAACCCTTTCACCGCCAAAGTCGCATTTTAGCACCACAGTGATTTAACACCTATGTCACTAAAAGGCATCAAATTGGGGTCCATTATCCAAAGACCCTATTGTCTTAGTTTTGGGAAGTAAGGATAGACCTTATTTTATATATAATCACAGAAGAATCCACAATATTGCAGATGGATTTTGTACTCTAGGGGAAGACGGGGTAAAAAGCGCATGGGCGGGTAAGAAGCCCACCCCAATTATCATGAAATAAAGAAAATTTCAGTCAAATTTGCCCATGAGACGAATGCTAAACATTAACGCTCGTCTCATGGGCAAAATAAGACTGAAATTTGCTTCATTTCATGAGATAATTGGGGTGGGCTTCTTACCCGCCCATGCACTTTTTACCCCGTCTTCCCCTATCCATGTAAATGTAATGGACATTTTCGGTTGAAATATGGTTGGCGGTGAAAGGGTTAACTCCAAGGCTTTGCGAGAGTAAAATCTAGGTCTGGATCTACTGTTCAGTTCCATGTGTGTATGTTTGGTGCTGTCAATGGTCAACCTATGGCGATATTTTTCACGCCAGAGGGCAGTCAATGCACTAAGGGCTTATCACGCGATTTTTTTTTTACTTGGGCGTAGTGAGAGAGAGAGTGATGGTAGGACCACTCACTGTCTCTCTCTCTTTCTTTATCCCCAACTAATAATATAGAGAGGATTAGCCCCACACGAGCGTCATGCCCTCTGGCGTGAGAAAAATCGCACTAAGTCTCTCATTGAAACGGAAATAGGCATTGAAGGAGGACACAATTATCATGCTTATAATCTAATAATACTTTTCGTCATGTTTCATATGGAAATGCCGCGAGGAACGGTCAATAGAACTCACAAATAAATGAGCTGGGCCTGTATTCACGTTGAGATAACATGAGACTTAGCATCATGCTAACTTAGAAGCTCTTCCAAAAGTTCTATTAAATCCTATAGGACATTGGAAGAGCTTCTAAGTTAGCATCATGCTAAGTCTCATGCTATCTCAACGTGAATACAGGCCCAGGAGTAGATATAAAGTGCATGGCAGAAATAGACGAAAGTGAGAACCCCACAGATTCTGAGTCAAGGGAGTTAACTATCATAATCTTTTCAGTTCTCATCAGGTGCTCGGTTGGTTTTTTTCAAGCCAGATATCCCTGACTATGCAATTTGGAACATAATTGAGTTAATGCATATGCATTTATTATTATGTATGAAGGAATGTTATGTCTAACCTGCCGCGTGTTTGCACAGCATGACGCATAGATCACAGTGCACTGTACATGTGCCAGTTCAGTGGGGACACAAAATGGCTCCATGTTATAAGTTGTCACTACTCTTTAAATAAAGGTACTCTAATTTAGTAGATTGCGGTTTTTTTTAAAATTAGACACCTTGTATATTTTTATCAGATCTTTACCATTTTCCTAGACAGCACAACATTTAATCCACCGCCATTGCCCGTTGCCGACATAACACCCCGAAATAGCCCAGTCGCAGCAGACGACGCCAAATCGCTCTTTGGTGCGGAAAGTACATTAGGCCCGCGAAACTGACGTCTGCTTCCGTTAGTCCTTGGCAATACTTGGAGAGAGTAAAAAAAAGGGTGAAAAAAACTTTGGTGAAAGAGTTCTTAGCCTCGGGGAGACGTGAGAAGACGCTATTATCATTGATCGATGGTGAATTCAGAGTGAGAGTTGAAGCATCAGAACTACTTAAAAGTGGGTCGATCTACCTAAATATCTACTTTACTGTCAGCTTCATGTAGGCTAAGAAAAGCTGGTCCAAGAATCGAATTTCGGGACTCGAGATTGACCAACGTCTGTTCATATGCAAGCAGTATGGGCAAAGATATTCTAAAAGGGTAAGATGGATTACTTAAAAGCTCGGCGAACCGGGCTGATAGAGTTATCGTTAGTGGGGACGTGTACACTATTCACAGTGGAGGCTATCCAAAAACTCGGACTGGAACTTGAACGGAGAATTCCACTGGCCTATCGATGTGTAAAATGTGTCACGTTTCAAAGGGACATAACCAGTGTTTCTGTCCTCACTACTCATATAGGGAAAAGAGACCGGATGTTTATCTTCCCCTGTACAGTCTTTGGTATGGGTAAGATCCTTATTTATGCATCCAAGTTGAAAATGCAGTCCATGGTTTCTTGTTACCAAATCTCATATTTAAAGTTCACTTATTTATTGAATTTGTTTTTACTAAGAAAGAAGAAAGCATCATTGAATTTTACTAGTGGTTTTGGTGTGCGTCTTGATAACAGATGAATGAGTGATTGAAATGCCGGTCATGTTATTGTTTGGTTGATGATCACACACACCTGTTTCGCACCCACCGCCAACCCTTTTTTTCTTATTTTGAGTCTCCTTCAAGATTATGTGTTTATTTTTAAGTTAAAAAAAAATTCTGGTGTAGAATATAAGAGGCATACAAAATAGCGAAAAAGCTACAAAACCAACAGCAGCAGCAGCAACAACAACTACAACAACAACAGCAACAACAGCATCATCAAAAACAAAACCCGAAACATAAGCAATTAAAACCCCAACAAAACTTGAAAGCAAAGCTGCTTATAAGACAGCGTTCACAAACGTTTACTTTCTTACTCCTAAATACTTTTGTTCTTGTATTTTGTTTTTTAGAAGAAATCTTTATTGTAACTGAATAGGCCTAAGATCACGAAAAAAACTACACGGATGAAAAATCTGACATCAGTGGCGAATTTGAGAAGGATATCGTTTGTTTTACAGCACACAACTTGTAGATCTGTTTTTTGTCTATTGTCTATATATCACCACCTCACATTGCCCTTCTTGTTCTCTTAAAAAATTTTTTTTTTTACTTCTCAACCTTCTCAATGTACGTCTTCTTCTTGTGTAGTCAGTCTCTCTCTCTCTCTCTCTCTCTCTCTCTCTCTCTCTCTCTCTCTCTCTCTCTCTCTCTCTCTCTCTCTCTCTCTCTCTCTCTCTCTCTCTCTCTCTCTCTCTCTCTCTCTCTCTCTCTCTCTCTCTCTCTCTCTCTCTCTCTCTCTCTCTCTCTTCATCGATGGTGATGGTGGTAGCAGCAGCAGCAGTATAATAATAATCATCATCATCATCAGCAGCAGCAGCAGCAGCAGTAGTAGTAGTAGTAGTAGCAGTAGTAGCAGTAGTAGTAGAGTAGTAATAGTAGTAGTAGGAGTGGTAATGGTAGAAGAAGAAGTAAATTGTGGTGGAAGTAGTGTTTTTCATTTATTTATGTGTGTGTGTGTGTACCCAGACGAAGGAGTTATGCTCGCAAACGTCGGTTTTGTTTTTATTTTTGTTGTTCTTTAGTGTTTTGGATTCCCCCAAACCCACCACTTTATTTTTAAAATTTCCAGAGACTTTCATTTGTTTGTTTGCTTGTTTATTTGGTCGGTTGGTTTTCTGTTTTTGATTGTTTTTATTGCTGATGTTGATTCTCTGTCTACTATACTATGTCGTTCTTGTCCTTTGCCGATCTACGTTATATTTCTGCTACTGTTGTTGTTTCTGTTGACGAATTGTCTTTGTCTCAGCGTTCATTTATAGTGTTAGTTACATGTTGCGTGCTTAGAACCAAGGACAGAAAGGAAGAATGGGCCTAGCCTCAATTCTTATCCTTGTAAAATAAAGTGTCTGAAGTCTGAAGTCTCTCGCTCCCTCCTTTGAATCCCCAGGTTCGTTTATCTGTGATCTCATTTCTATTCTCTGTCTTCATCCTTGTCTTCGGTGTTATATTTCTGTCATCCATACACTCTTTGATCTTCTCTTCTCAGTTTCTGCCCGGGTATTGCTAACTCGAGGGATAGGGAGAGTAGAAAGTTTCTTCTCCTTTTGTATTTTTTTTCCTTTCTTGTCTTTATTTTTCTACTTCTTATCTGCTTCATATGTTCATGCGTGCGTGCGTGCGTGTGTATATATATATATATATATATATATATATATATATATATATTTTCATATATATATGTGTGTGTGTGTGTGTGTGTGTGTGTGTGTGTGTATATATATGTGTGTGTGTGTGTGTGTGTGTGTGTGTGTGTGTGTGTGTGTGTGTGTGTGTGTGTGTGTGTGTGTGATTACTTCTTTTCAAGGATAGAATTAAACCTGTTTTATTGGTCCAGTCCTTTTAGTCGAAGTCTCCTCTCCTCCCACTTTCTCCATCTTTCCTCTATAGGCCTATTGGTTTTTTTTATTATTGGAAATACAAGAGTATGGGTGGGTGAGAGAGAGAGAGAGAGAGAGAGAGAGAGAGAGAGAGAGAGAGAGAGAGAGAGAGAGAGAGAGAGAGAGAGAGAGAGAGAGTCTCTGAGAAATTGGTAGCTTTTGTCTCGTGTTCCACCATTTATTGTTGTCTTATTTATTGAGTTTTATTTGACTCTAGTAGTGTGACTCACATAGCCTTTCAGTGTATTGTTCGAACGTTAGCTTTGGTACAATGACTTCACGTGCCTGTCAAACAGGACATTTCATTTCCGACTGTGGTAGTGAGTGGTTAACTAGATAACTTGACTGAAACTGAGGGAAAAAAAAGTATGGATTTTTTTGGACAGAGTTTCTTTACACATTCACTTCAGCTTAAACTGTGTTAGACTGTGTCATTGCTTGAAAAAGTAATTCCCTCTTTCGTCGCATTGTCTAGGTTTGCTTTGTTCTTTTACTTTTGTTTTTATTGTCGTTGGTTGTAAAAACTTCGTGTTTGTGGTCTCTTTAATGGTAAAGTGTGCGTTTTGTTTAGGTCGATAGTGCTATGCATAAACAAAACCTTAATATTTTTTTGTAGTGGTTCCTTTGTTTGTGAACCTCCAAGTCCTGCCTACGCTTTCCTTCCCGAATCTTTCCTAATTTGTTTTCTTAGTCCCCGAGCCGAAGGTTCGGGGAGCTATTGTTTTTGTCTGGTCCGTCCGTCCGTCCGGTGTCCGTCCGTCCGGCGTGCCTCCGTCCGTCCGGCTATTCGTCCGTTTTTCTCAAAAACTATTCAGTGTATCATCATTAAATTTGGTATACTAGTTTGCCAAGATGCAAGCTATCCACTGATGTATTTAGTTTTACATTAAGGTCAAGGTTGCGCCAGTTACGGGGTTCAAACCCCGAAACACATAACACTTACGTGCTGTTTTGATGCGTTTTTATGTAGTTACGTGCTGTTTTGATGCGTTTTTATGTATGTGTACAACCGACACATTCCGATTTTGGAGATGCTGCGAGGGGACTTTGCAGCCGCTCGGCGTTGAACTTGTTTTGCTCTTGCTTTTATCCACACTAACGTTAGTGATATTTCTCTGTTTTCCATTCTATATGATCTTATTGTTCTGTTTTGAAGGATCTGCTGCGCATTTCTGATCGTTATGATTATGCTCATTCGTTGTACTCCTGTGATCACTTTTCTCTGGTTTCCATTCTATATGATCTTATTGTTCTGTTTTGAAGGATCTGCTGCGCATTTCTGATCGTTATGATTATGCTCATTCGCTGTACTCCTGTGATCACTTTTCTCTGTTTTCTTTGCTTTGTTTGTCATAACCTGGTTTCCCTCTCGTCTGGCGTTCTGTCTATCTCTGTTTCTCTTTTGTCTGTTTTGTACTGTCGGTTGTGCGTGCTGCAGCCTTTTCTTCTTTCTGAATTTCAAATTCAAATTCAAAAATTCTTTACTGTCTTCAGATGAAGACATTCTTTTTTCAGCGTGCACTTAAATCTAAAACTGACGAGACATTATATTATAAACTATGACATAAAATACGTGCATATGAAAGCACATGTTCACTTTTGCGGGATACAAATAAACCACC
>CM065680.1:59053909-59056409 GCA_017654935.2 Phymorhynchus buccinoides
AGCACACACAAAAGTAAAAAGACAAAAGGCTCATATATGAATATTATATCAATATTATATTCATATACTAGTAGCAGTAGCATTTCATCATTAAAAAAATAGCATAATATTTGAGATGTTTAAACTGTGCGTTCTTCTCTTTTCTTCAGGGCACACAATACTAATAGACATACACACAGCAATAACTCTAGTAACACATGCATCATCATTTTGCTAATGATTGTCTTAGTTCAATAGAACTGGCATTAGAAACCTGTGTATGTTTTAATATGTACTTTTTTTTTTTATCTGAAAGGAATATAAGCATGGCATCGCAATTAAAAAAACACAAGTGCAGTTCATTTTGAAGTTGATTACCGAAAGGCACTTTTATTTTACATTATTTTCCCCATTGTAACTAATATTGAGAGAGAGAGAGAGAGAGAGAGAGAGAGAGAGAGAGAGAGAGAGAGAGAGAGAGAGAGAGAGAGAGAGAGAGAGAGAGAGAGAGAGAGAGAGTTGACACTTTGATACTTTGATGGTTTTAATGACATTAGCCAGATACAGGAGAGAGAGAGAGAGAGAGAGAGAGAGAGGAGAGAGAGAGGAGAGAGAGAGAGAGAGGGGGGGGGGGGTAATGTTTGAGGGGCTAGATTGGGATGGGGTGGACTAATGTGGCGAATGGCTGGGGGAGGGATGGGGGTAGGAGGGTGGGTAAAATAGCCTAATGTGTGGAAGCTTTTTGTTCCTCGTGAACCCCTTTGCACGCCGACTGACTAATGGGCCAGCCACTAAAATCATGCAACTGTACGATACGATTCGATCACGTGATCTCGAAGCGCGAATCACATTTGTTCTTGGAGATCACGTGATTGAATCGCATGGTACAGTCGTACGATTTTAGTGGACGTGTGGCTGGCCCTTAGCTGACACAAACTCGACAAGGCTTAATTTAACAGGCAAGTCAGCCACGCCACGTAGCAAGATGATTGATGGCTGGCAGTGCCAGTGGTGGTGGTGTTTCACTCCAGTTAGGCTCGATGTCCATCTGTGTTCTACCGAGCACCCAGCATGTTTGACAATCGTGTGAAAGGTAGCACACGCCTTGCTGCTTTTGACTCGCTGACAGGTTATGCACACAAGCTGGGCCTGTATTCACGTTGAGATAGCATGAGACTTAGCATGATGCTAACTTAGAAGCTCTTCCAATGTCCTATAGGATTTAATAGGACTTTTGGAAGAGCTTCTAAGTTAGCATGATGCTAAGTATCATGCTATCTCAACGTGAATACAGGCCCAGGTCTGCTTCTTTTGGTCTCTCTCTCCCAAGACCCAAACAACATGGGCGACAGCGGACCAAATGCGTACACAACGCACAGCCAGTCGGAGTGAATGACATGGCAGCAGGTGTGAGAAAAACACAGAATGAAGCAAACCAGATGCCTTGTAGTAGCCAGGACACGAGATGTACACCGAGCCTTGCAAGGTTAGCTGAAATGGACTGCCTTTATACTTGCTTTGCTACTTGTTTGGCACAGACAGGTGGACAGGCAGGAAGATAGAGTGACAGCAGATTATGTGTCAGTCGTCAAATTCCACACAGTGCACCATGCTGTACACGGGCTAGTCGAATCTGTTTGGGCTCTCTTAATGGTTCAGTTTATGTGACTGTCTTTCTCTTTACCCCCTGCCCCCGTCTTTGTGTTCTTCAATTTAAAGGGGCACCCTGGCGGATGAGATTTTGCAAGAAACACGTCGAGATCACCAGGAAAATACCCTTTACAGAGACCGCAACACTCACTTTGCTCTTGGTTTCCGTGAAATGAAACCGTCAAATCGGCGATTCCTCCTTGGCGGAGGTGCTGGGAGTCAGATTCTTTCAGATTCTTTCTAATGGCCGCCTGAGTCGCTTAGACCAAATCACGAAGTTTCCACAATACAAACCTTTTTTTTTACAGTTTACAAAAAGGAGTTTCGCTCACAACAAAGGAAATAGCTCCAATTCTTTTTTTTTTTTTTTTACTGCACTACAAGAAGAAAAAGCTTCAAGCATTCTCCTCCACCCACCCCGTCCAAAATGGATTCTATCTCCGGCAACTCCGACATTGAGGAATCGCCGTTTTGACGGTTTGATTTATAGGAAACCAGAGCAAAGTGAGTGTTCTGATCCTTGAAAAGGTTGTCTTTCTGGTGATCTCGACGTGTTTCTTGCAAAAACTCATCCGTCAGGGTGCTCCTTTAACGTCTTTCCACTAAAGGTGATTCAGACAATATTTATATTGTGGTGTGGTTTGGGTATGGGGAAGTATGAGTAGTGTGTATATGTGTGCATGCGTAAAAGTCAATTGAATAAGTAGCAAGGTAATGATACAATCTTAAATCTACCCTCCCCCGCTTTAAACTACTGTAAACACCCCCCCCCCCCCCCAAACATTGAACTAATATGTTAAAAGATAAACACCAATTGAATTACTTAAAAACATCTACAAACTGAATCAAGAATAGAATGAGTATTTAATAT
>CM065680.1:59066409-59071409 GCA_017654935.2 Phymorhynchus buccinoides
GGGAAAGCAGAATATTGATCGATCCTGCAACACTATAATTCCTTCACCAGCAGCAGCAGCAGCAGCATCTATCTATACCAGCTCCCTGACTGTGCATAGTGCAGGACGGGGACGGAGACGGATGGACAGCCCCAGATAGATAGCGAGCTAGCCGTCAGCTGGCCCGACTGCAGATAATTCCTGTCATTGGACCCACACCATTCGAGCCACCAACCAGTCAGCCGCCATTATTGTGCGGGATTGACACCCCTCTTTTCCGGAACTGACGGTTCTTTCTTCCCTCTCTGGATTGGAGAGCAGGACAAAAGAAGAAGAAGAAGGACAGACAATGTTCTTAAAGTATCTCTCTCAACTTTGTCATTCACATTGCCCTACTTTTTTTCTTCTAAAACTGATTGCTACTCAGAATTCCTTTTTACCTTCATTCCAACTCAAGTCTTCTCTGTCTATTTTGTTCTCTTACTATCTGCTTGCTGTCTGTCAGTCTTTCATTTTATTGTTCTACATTGAAAACGTATGTTATCATACGAAACGTCTGTCTGTTAAGCCTCAATAAAATGACCAATTAATACCACCTGAATGTTTTGTGTAATATGTGCTCATATCTTGATACTTAAAAAAAGCATATGAACTCTTTTGGTATTGCAGTACCAGGATCGTCCCACAATATTTTGTTAACTGGTGTCCGCCTCTCAGTCCAGGCCATAGGAAATTAACCCTTTCACCGCCAAAGTCGCATTTTAGCACCACAGTGATTTAACACCTATGTCACTAAAAGGCATCAAATTGGGGTCTATTATCCAAAGACCCTATTGTCTTAGTTTTGGGAAGTAAGGATATACCTTGTTTTATATATGTCACAGAAGAATCCCCAATACTGCAGATGGATTTTGTTCTCTACCCAGGTAAATGTAATGGGAAAAGTTTAGCTGAAATATGACTGGCGGTGAAAGGGTTAAACGGACAGTGACAGAATAGTCAAGTTTGGCTGTGGTCACTTACAGGAAGGAGGAAGCCATTTCCTCAAAGGCAATTTTTACTCGTTTCCAAGCACTGAATAGCAGTCAGTGAAAATAGTTTTGATTGATTTCGTTTTGTTCGTTGGTTGATTGTTTTTTTGCCCCCCCCCCCCCACCCACCCCCCCCCCCCACCCCCCCCCCCCCCCTCCCCCCCCCCCCCCACCCCCCCCCCCCCCCCCCACCCCCCCCCCCCCCCCCCCCCCCCCACCCCCCCCCCCCCCCCCCCCGCTTAGTCCCCTGCCCCCCCCCCCCCCCCCCCCCCCCCCTATCCCCCCCCCACCCCCCCCTCCCCCCCCCTTATCCCCCCCCCCCCCCCCTATCCCCCCCCCCCCCCCCCCCTATCCCCCCCCCCCCCCCCCCCCCCCCCACCAGGCAAGTTAAGTTTCTGCCTTTGTTTGTTGGTTACACTGTCGATGTGTGAAGAGAGTGTAAAAGGAAGGGAAGCAACTGAAGAGCTGTTGTAATGGTAGAATGGTTTTAATTGAAGGCGATAGAGAAGCAACGAAGCATTACCATTGAGGATTGGACAATATTCTGGGTAGAGTCAACTGAAAACTACTAACATCAACAAAAAGCATTAATGTAGAAGGAAAATGCAATGAAAAAAGGATGACAACCTGCTGTATAACCTGCGTCATTGCTAACAGCTGTTGCAGTGCATAATAAAAAATATGTTTGCAGAATGATGATAGTCATAACAACAATGGAAATGTGGAGAAGGAATGTTAATGTTGAGAATGGAAGTATTGAGAATGGAGCGTGCGCGCGCGTGTGTGTGTGTGTGTGTGTGTGTGTGTGTGTGTGTGTGTGTGTGTGTGTGTGTGTGTGTGCGTGCGTGTGTGTGTGCGTGTGCGTGCGTGTGCGTGCGTGTGCGTGCGCGCGTGCGCGCGCGTGCGTGTGTGTGTTTTCGCACTCGTGTTGCACTACGTTAGTGCTTTCATTGTCTGTGCAGTTTCGTATGTTCTACATTAGGCCTACTGTGGTCATTATATTGTTATGAAATATTCGCTTCATCGGAGCAGCTATCACTTCGCCACGAGCCGTTGCCTTACAATGCAGTTGTACCGTTCTCGTGTGAATGCCCTCAGGCCCACAACCTCCCTCTCTTCCCCCATACTAACTCGTCCCGCACCCCCCCCCCCCCCCCCCCCCCCCATTCGCTCGCTCTGACATTACCTTCCTATCCACACCCATTTCCCTCACACCCACCCACCAACATCACACTATGCCAGTCTGTCGTTCCCGACTATGACTGCCAGATAGCAGAGGAGGCAGCTGCTGTTCTGGAGGGCTGGGCTACAATTTGTTTCTAACGTTGATGCGGCCTTGCCCAGGGCACATCCCCACTCTCTTGGCCCCCAAAAGGACATTATTCGGTTCATTGTAAACGGCTGAAGGGACGGGGATCCTCTCAATCAAAGGGAAGCAACTGTATGGCAGAATAAGGCAAGCTTCTACCAGTCGAAGCGCGTAAAATCGTTCATTTTCATTACCCTGCTATACCCACTAAATATCAACCACTTTCAATAATATTTGGCACAGTAATAGTTCACGCACTGCTGATTCCATATCTGGTATCAGCGGGGAGAATAGAACAAGCGTTTTTATGCTAATGGGATTTTAGATATGTACCTAATACTGGATTCTGGAAAACGGTTGTCTCAGGGGTTTAAGCATTTTGAAAAAACGTTACCATGCAATTAGTATCAAATTTCACACACACATTGTTAAGACCATATTTTACAATTTGATGCAAGGAAAACAGTCATTTTGAAACAAAAAAGGATTTTTCTGTCTCATGAAATATGTGCAAAATGTTGAAAAAGAAAATTGTTTCTAATCCATTAGATCAGAAAGATTTAACATCTCGATAGAGTTTCGAAACTGTATCTATCAGTTCGATAGAGTTTGAAAACCCTATCTAGCTGTTCGATAGAGTTTTAAAACTCTGTCGAACAGCTAGATAGGGTTTCCACAAAATAACCCTATCGAGATATAGTTTTTCTATCGCGATTTCTGATTGGTACATGGCTTCAGCGACAAGTTTGTGGCCTTGGCAGGGCAGTGACCCGTGCTAGCTGCTTGACAGAGTTTTGAAACTATCTAACTGCTAGCTATAGTTTAGAAACTGTATCTAACAGTTCGATAGGGTTTTTAAACTCTGTCGAACTGCTAGATAGAGTTTTGGTCATTCGGCGCGCCATATGTTTGACCCTCTTGCTCTGTGGCACACACAATTCACTCTGTAGGACAGAATTCATTCTGTGGCACACACAATTCATTCTGTGGCACACACAATTCACTCTGTAGGACAGAATTCATTCTGTGGCACACACAATTCATTCTGTAGGACAGAATTCATTTCTGTGGCACACACAATTCACTCTGTAGGACATAATTCATTTCTGTGGCACACACAATTCATTCTGTAGGACAGAATTCATTCTGTAGGACAGAATTAATTCTATGAGACACATATTTCATTATGTGCACCAAATTTATTCTGTGAGATACACATTTCATTTTGTGCGCAGAATGAATTCTGTGTCCCACAGAATAAATTTTGTGCACAGAATTCATTCTGTCGGAAACACAATTAATTCTATGGAGAACGAGGCTCATTCGCATACAAAGTGACGTCACGGGTGTTAGACATTGACCTACTAAGCTCCTCAAGGGAGCCTCGTTCTCCATAGAATGAATTGTGTTTCCCACAGAATACATTCTATAGGACAGAATTCATTCTATAGGACATAATTTATTCTGTAGGATAGAATTCATTCTGTACGACAGAATTTATTCTGTGGGATAACAGAATTCATTCTGCGCAGAAAATGAAATGTGTATCCCACAGAATAAATTTTGTGCACAGAATTCATTCTGTGCACAGAATGATGTCTGTCCTACAGAATGAATTCTGTCCTACAGAATGAATTCTGTCCTACAGAATGAATTCTGTCCTACAGAATGAATTGTGTGTGCCACAGAATCAATTCTGTCCTACAGAATGAATTGTGTGTGCCACAGAATGAATTGTGTGCACAGAATGAGGAAAGTGCCTCATTTTACCACTAAAAATCGTGCAAATAATTGTTTGACGTTTGGAATGCCATACCTGCCTAGCTCCCCATCATTACACACAATGGTGGCATCCGCTACTGCCAGACAGGCGGTTGCTTCCCCTGGCCTATTATGGGTTGTACGAATTTTGACTAGCGTCCCTTTGCGGAAGTTTGCCCTGTTGCAGTGTGTTTGGTATCATGCACAGAAAAGTTTGATGGCGACGATGCTCATGAAGAATTGTGATCCATGTTGTTTGAGGTCTACGGCCAATGGTTCCCGATTGAAAGTCAGCTGCTACAAGACAGACAGATAGCCACACAGACAAATAATAATAATAATAATAATATAATAATGAGGAAAATTTATATAGCGCCTATCCTACTATGTAGGCTACAGGGCGCTTTACAGATAATAGAAATGGAATAAAATCATGAAACAAAAATCCAGTGACATGAGCAGAAAATACACATAGCAATCAGCAACAACTGCTGTGACTACTACTACTACTACTACTACTACTCCTACTCCTACTCCTACTCCTACTACTACTACTACTACTACTACTTCTACTACTACTACTGCTACTACTACTACTACTACTACTACTACTACTACTACTACTACTACTACTACTACTACTGCTACTAGACCCCCAAAGCGGAGATAGAAATGCAGACGAAACTGATGGATCCTTGATCAACCACCGTTTCCACAGATAAATATCAACAAATATGGCGGAAGCTGCTCATTAGAGATAGCTTGGATAATCGCTGCTGCTTCATTTAATTGAACAATAATTATTACTGAATGATTCTGTTTGAAAACTATTCTTCTTCATTTATTGTATGGATGGTTTTGCAACGTATAATGTAATCGACCCGCAGTTGTGTGAAACGCTGTTATGAAATTGATCGTTA
>CM065680.1:59078909-59081409 GCA_017654935.2 Phymorhynchus buccinoides
CTCCTTCCTGTCTTTTTTTATTCTTAGTTTACTCCCTGGGCAGGAGAGAAAGGCCAGCCATTTTGGCTGATTATTAATGGAAGCGGACACGACAGGGAGAGTCTGATAGGAAAAGGAGAAGCCTACTACCACTGTCTACTGCAGTGACTGACGCGGAGTCCACTTACGGCGTCGCCGCTTCACTGTTGTGGTAGTAGCCAGATCTCTCGTTCTTCTGGGTTGTTCTTCATCACTCGTGATTTGTTCATATGGATTATGGCTGCCAGAGGAGAGGCACGCTGCAGTGGTAGTCTTCGACCTTCGTAATCACGTCACCGTTTAGTGTTGGTGCTTTGTTTATGTGTGTGTGTGTGTTAATGAGTGAAGTGTGAACCCTCAGTGCGTGTGGCTCAGTTCCTCGGTGAATGATGGGGAAAAGGAAGACAGCCAAACGGGGCACCAAGTCCCGGGCCCGTAAGGCGGCCAACCACGAGGAGGTGACGGTGGTGAGTGCCGAGGACAGCCAGGAGCTGGCAGGGGAGCAGGAGGAGGAGGAGGAGGAGGACCACCTGGCAGAGGAGTACCCGCTGGAGGACCAGCAGAACCTCACCCCGACGGCCACGCCACTCAATGACACGGCGGTAAGATCCTCGCCGCTCGATCCTGAACCGGCTTCGGCCGAGGATGAGGATGAGGACGACGACGATGACGACGATGACGGCAGCGGAGGGGAGGGTTCCGGCAACGAGGACTGGGAGGGGGGCACCATGCACACGGGCTTCATGCAGACGGGGCCCAAGAACTACCGGTGCGGCAGCACGCTCATCGACCTGAGCAAGGCGGACGAGGACACCACCTTCCACTTCCAGCCCCGGGACATCGGGCTGGAGGTGGAGTGCGGCGGGAACCGCGCCATGATGTCGCTGTCCAAGCTGTACCAGGGCAGCAAGGGCCCGTGCATCGAGTTCCGGGGGGCCTGGTTCACGCCCAACGAGTTCCAGGCCGTCAGCGGCCGGGAGAGCGCCAAGGACTGGAAGCGCTCCATCCGCCATAATGGGCGCAGCTTCAAGCTGCTGCTGAGCAAAGGCGTGCTGGACGTGCATCCGGCGGCCTGCCGCTGCGACAGTTGTCGTCTCCTGCAGCAGGCGGTAAGTGCTTTTTACCTTGTGTCCGACCCTCGCTTTACTATCGCTTACTTTCATTCTCATCTTTTGAACCATAACCATTTCGTTTCAGGAGAGTGATTAATCAGTGTTTTAGAATGTCGACGAAACGCCGTGAGTAATTGGTTTGTAGGGCTTCGAGATTATGACGAGTGTTGTTTTTTGTTTCTTCTCTATTACCCGTTCGACCGAACCGATTTATAAAACCCAGCGTCTGCGGTCTGTCTAGGCTGACAGTTGAAACCCTCCCTCTTTCAGCCTCTAGAAGTGTATGCAGCTAGTATCGCGAGGCGTAGTGGTGGTGGTGGGAGAGAGAGAGAGAGAGAGAGTAGAGGCGGAGGATAGACGCAACAAGGTAGGCTAACGGGTGCCGTGGTGGCGGTAGCGCAGGGACATGGGCTATTTGCAGACAGCAGCCTTCTCCTCCCCAGTAGTGCGGGTCGTTGTCAGGGGCCGTGGTGGCGGGTCATTAATTGGTTTCCGTGATGTGTTGCTGCAGCTTCAGAGGTTGGGTTGAGTGGAGTAGTGGGGGATGGATGGATGGATGATGAGGGGGTCCTTAAAGCAGGGAGGTAATCAGTCATGGGAGGCAGATTAGCCGACCCACATTGTCCTAGCTGAGGAAAAACGCCAACAAACCGCTTACATTCCCTTCCCTGTTTGCCGTCTCGGTCGTCGGCTGCACGGGAAGCTTTGATTAATTAATGAATTATGCCACTGCTCATCACGCGCGTGGGATGAGGTAACCTACCTTGTATAATTAGCTCTGAGTGAGTGACGCACGCAAACACACACACGCACGCACGCGCGGCACACACGCGCATGCACACACACACACACTGACAGATATACACGCACGCACACACGCAAGCATGCACGCACGCACACGCACGCACGCACACGCACACGCACGCACGCACGCACACACACACACACACACACACACACACACACACACACACACACACACACACACACACACAGTTTTAAGGCCGCCTATTCACTTTTGCGCAGGTTGCACGAAACGTGTGCACACACAACTGTTATAACTGCGAGGGTTTTCTTTGGTCTGTGTTGTTTTGTATTGGGCATTAACATTTTTTTCTCTCTGTTTGAGTGATATGAAATTTTGGTCTATGTTTAAAAAACAAACAAACGGCGTCTATTTGAATGCCAAGTTGAATACCATGGAAACAATACAAACATAAAATTGCGTTTAGCTAAATCTTATCGTTACGTAGGCCTTCAAACGTAACGCTTTATATTTCTTTCCACGAATATAGTAGGGGCTGTTAAGATGGGATTTGCTTAAACCCGAACTAAACGTTCCCAAGCCATTAAACTTCAGCCAAACAGCG
>CM065680.1:59088909-59101409 GCA_017654935.2 Phymorhynchus buccinoides
TGCTTCTAGTTATTTTCACCCTGCTATAATGATATGGCTTGTCGCCTGTCAGAGGTCCTCCCATCGAGTAAACGCACTGCGACCTGATATGATGATGAGTGTTATTATTAGGAACCTCCATTATTCTGTTGTTTGATATAGTATTTTCTCCCCCTCCTCCCGGACTTTGTGCAGGGGAAAAAAAAAAGAGTGGAGCAAGAATGGGGAGGGGGATGATAAGGGGGCAAAGAAGGGGGTGGGTGGGATGGGGGTGGCGAAAGGGATAGCCGCAAAGGCTGACGTCAGTGCTTCTTACCCCATTGAGACTATTGGTATTATAGTCATCATATAGTAAAAAGCCAAGTGTCCGTCCGTGTGTGCGTGTGTGTGTCTCTGTGTGTGTGTGTGTGTCTGAAACACGAAACGGGCCTTATAACTCCGCCGTTTTCCGACCGAATCGCTTCAAATTTGCTGTCAGCCCTAACGGGCCGATGGCAACGGCAACCTTCGAATTTGGCAGGAAGATCACCGGGGACGGTGACTATCCGTGTACCAACCCGGAAGCGAATCGGTTCAGAAACGCGCGCGCTATACGACTCCGCCGTTTCTTAACCGAATCGCTTCAAATTTGCTGTACTCGGCGTTACCAGTACTTGGCGTTACCGTTACTAGGCGTTACCGTTACTAGGCGTTACTTGGACTCGGCGTTGCGCTAGTTCAGTATTAATTTTGTCTCCTCTCTGTCACAAGACGTTCATTGCTGCACTTGGTCATCTCCAAATATGGAAAGTGACGCCATTCGCGTGACAATGTGGGTTTTCAGCGAAACTTTAGAATGTGTATCTTTTAACCATTCAATCTGAAATTAAACTGACTCTAGCCCTAACCCTAACCCTATCCATAACCCTAACCAAAACCTTAAACCGTCAAATACACACAAAAACAACTTGACTAAACATTGAGTGTTCCGTGGTTGGAGATGACCAAGTGCAGTCTTGAACGCCTGGTCTCTCTGTCTTTCTCTGTGTGTCTCTCTGTGTGTCTCTGTCTCTATATTTGTGTCTGTCTCTCTCTCTCTCTCTCTCTCTCTCTCTCTCTCTCTCTCTCTCTCTCTCTCTCTCTCTCTCTCTCTCTCTCTCTCTCTCTCTCTCTCTCTCTCTCTCTCTCTCTCTAACTCATACACACTTTTTGACCCCCTCCATTTCACTCGTTCCTTTCTTTTCCTGTTTTCGTCGTAAGCTTCTTTCACTTCCAGTTCTGGAAATTGAGTGTGTAACGTGTTGTTGTTTTATCATGGCTAAAAGACTCCAGGGATCATCCCAACAGCGGAACACTATGGTACAAGTGCATCAGCTATGGATGAGAACATTACGTGTGTGACCGTTTTTTTATTACCCCGCCACGTGGGCAGCCGCACTCCGTCTTCGGAGGAATTGGGGGTGTTAAGGCTGCAGTCACATCAAATGGCCATTCAAGAGAGAGAGAGAGAGAGAGAGAGAGAGAGAGAGAGAGAGAGAGAGAGAGAGGAGAGAGAGAGAGAGAGAGATGAGAGAGAGGAGGAGAGAGAGAGAGAGAGAGAGAGAGAGAGAGAGAGAGAGAGAGAGAGAGAGAGAGAGAGAGAGAGAGAGAGAGAGAGAGAGAGAGAGAGAGAGAGAGAGAGAGAGAGAGAGAGAGAGAGAGAGGGAGAGAGAGAGAGGGAGAGAGAGAGAGAGAGAGAGAGAGAGAGAGAGAGAGAGGAGAGAGAGAGAGAGAGAGAGAGAGAGAGAGAGAGAGAGAGATGAGAGAGAGAGAGAGAGAGATGGGAGAATCGGAGAATGAAGGTAGTTGAGAATTGCCAAGAATGCTGCGATACAACGGATTGCTTTTAAAACGTTTCAGCTCCTTCCACAGAGCCTAAAAGCAGCATTAGCGTCAAATAGATTTCGCTTAATCCGTACATCGTAGGGATAATCTTTTTTTTCCCCAATGATAATCCGTAGAATGTAAGAATGCACTTTTTTATTTTATTTGTATTATAATCTTTGATAATCTGTAGAATTTCGAAGACAATCATTTTGTTTTTTGTTTATATCTCTGATATTCTGTACAACGCAAGAACAAACCTTTTGGTTTAATCCACGACACGTTAAAAGAAAGCGTATTTTTGTTTACCCAAAATAAGCAATTTAGAAGCAATGAAGCAATTAGTAAGAGAAGCAATTAGTAAGGAACTATACTGACTTGCAAAAGAAATGCGAAAATTTCAGAAACTCTTCACAAAACTTTAATCTATCATTTGTAAAATTAACTCCCCAGGGTCAGAGCTATTAACCCCTTCCCTGCCCGGTCCCGTGACTTGGGGTGTGTGATGTTATTGATGATGTCATAAGTTGTGATGTCATAGCCCTGGAACGATGCTGTTTGGTTAGAAAGATATATCCCCAGACCATTTTCTCAGATTGAGTCTAAGGCCATGTACACACATAAGCGTATATTCCATGCGGAAACCCGTGCGCAATCCATAAATAAGTGAAACAAAGAAGGGAAAAGATTTGCGCACGTGTCCGAATTTCCCCTAAATGCGTAAACTTGTTTCCTTCTTTCTTCCACTTGTTAAGGATTTTCCGTACGGAACTTACGCGTCTAATGTGAACCCGGCCTAACAGGTCTCTTTTGAATTTTATGATAAGAAAATCGATAGTGTTTGTGTATCCTCTGGCAGTGAATGCACGAATATCATGCCCAGCAATAATAATACGTCACTGGGAGATCTTTTGAAAGCACAACCTCGAAATGTTTTAGTTCGGTGCACACGCACACCATCCTAATAAGTTTTATAGGAGTATCAGTGTTCGGTCACAAAAAGTCAATAAAACCACGCCCCCAAAACGTCTATCTATCCTTGCTAACTGCACGGAAAAGACAACCAAAGGCTTTGTTCAGAACAGCTTCTTCTTTCTTTTGCGTTCTCAGGCCATAAGGCCACAATGGATACGTATGTATGTGTCCGTTTTCCAGTTTGCACTGGTGTCCTCGCTGCATTCAGCCGACACATTCCGATTTCGGAGGAGTTCAAATGAGAAAACTATAATTATGGAAGATTTTTTGTGTTGGGAAAAAAGCAGGAGAATTGGCCAGAAAGTCAGAAAGATAGTAGATGACACAAAGCAAGGAAAAAGGCACAGAGAGAGAGAGAGAGAGAGAGAGAGAGAGAGAGAGAGAGAGAGAGAGAGAGAGAGAGAGAGAGAGAGAGAGGGGAAGTTACAAGCACAGAACTTCCAAAAGGTGGGGGACGGAAGACACCCCCTCCCCCCCCCCCCGGTATCCCCACGGGGGGACCAGGACAGAAAAATCGCGCATTTGGTCATTGGAGGCAGGCTGATGATGACGCTCGAAAGGTTGAAAGTGCAATTCGTTTCTACCATCCTCGATCTCTTAAAAAAACCCGTTTTAGACTCGCTGGCATTGCAGTTGATCCGCGAGAATCAGTTAATCCTCGTGTCACCACTAAAACTGATGCCAAGCCACCATAATGGGCCGTCACGGGATTTCTGACAGATCCAGATGCAGCCGTACAGCTCTCTGAAGACTCTCAAAATGTCAGCACACGTTGTTTTCCGACGATGCCTTCAAGGAAATAGAATGACTGTGTATCCTCCACATTTTCGTAACTTTGCACATTGATTTTGTGGTTAGGCCAAAAACGCATTCGTTCCCAAACACCGAATGCCCTTTTCCCATGAATGAAGTCAATTAACGTTATTGTTTGACTTTCTAAACATTTTCTTTGAACGAAAGGGTAAAGACACAGAGAGAAAGACGGGATCTAAAAATGATAGATTGAAAGGGCAAAATGCAGAGAGAGAGAGAGAGAGAGAGAGAGAGAGAGAGAGAGCTTTTCCGGAACAGAGAGAGAGAGAGAGAGGAGAGAGAGAGAACACTGAAAGCAGAATGGTTTAATGAATAGGAAAGTAAGCCCATGAGAAAAACAGATAAAAGAGAGGGCAGGAAATGAGAGAGAGACAGACACACACGTAACCACAAGTGAACACACACACCCACACACACACACATCCTTACAAGGAGTAAGAACGAATGAGAGAGCAATTGAGATAGACAGAGAGGAGGAGAGAGAGCAGTTCTTCGACTTATTGAGAGAGTTGAATCCTAGATTGAAAGTGGGCAAAATGCGACCGAGAGAGAGAAAAGGCAGCCGTTTTAGTTCGCTGGATGAGAGAGGATCCGCGAGAGTCAGGGACAATCCTCGTGTCGAGAGTAAAACTGATAGCAAGAAGCCACCATAATGGAGACCGTCAGCGGGGAGAGGATTTCTGACAGAATGTCAGATGCGGTTCGGGGAGCCGTACAGCTGAGGGTCTGAACTCAAAATGTCAGAACACGTTGGTTTCCGACGAATAGGGTTCAAGGAAATGTGATTGACTGTGTATCCTCCACATTTTCATTCGGGGCAACTTTGCAACATTGGTTACAAAAACAGAAAACACAGAAAAGTTCAAAACAAGAGAGCAGAGAGAGGTGTTTGAAGGAACAGGGAGGGAAACAACATAGAGCCAATGAACAACTGCTGAGAGAGAGTTTGATGAGAGATGAGAGAGCTGAGAGGAGAGCGTTAATAAATTCAAACACGATGAGGAGGGAATGAGAGATATGCTGAGGTGACAAGAAGAGAGTGAAAGCAACACTACAATGAATCTCAAATATAGAGGGGAGAGAGAGGGAGGTAAGCAGGAGGACGTTATTTGAGAACACGTGCAGGTCACCAGAATGCAGTGAATTTATCGCTAGAAATATAGGAAAATAAGCACACACACACAACACACACCCACACCGGTCACTGCGGACACACACAGGAGGAGAGGGATGCAGTGGGGAACACGCACAACAAACACACATGAGAGGGAATGAGGAGAAGAGAAGAGAGATCTTGTGAAATGAGAGACACATGTTACAAGAGATCTTAGAGAAGACCGGGAAAGACGAACTAGAGAGAGAGAGAAGGTAGGACAGAGAGAGGACACGTTGGGGAGAGTGGAAGGCACACAGGAGACACAGGAAGAGAGAGAGAGAGAGAGAGAGAGGTAGATCTCGCGAGAGAAGGATTGAGAAGAGAGAGAGAGAAGAGTTTATGTCAGGAGAGAGAGAGCGAGAGAGAGAGAGAGAGTTTATGGTCAGTCATTGATTTTGGAAGCACAGCGCTCTATTGACAACATAAAACGACCTACTTAAAAACAACAACAACGTTTGTTTGCTTCCTTGTGCTAATAGTTACAGGGACAATTTTGTAAGTTGTGTGAGGACATTATCACGGGGAAAAGTGGCCTAATGCGTATCAACAATTTAATACACTGGCCTATTGTCTGCAGGGGCGGATCTGAGTTTTTTTCCCACGGTTTCCAGAACCCCCCCCCCCTCCACTTTGCCCCAAGCATGTACCTTATACAATGGTAAAAAGTAAGAACATGGCTCCATGTACCTTATACAATGGTAAAAAGTAAGAACATGGCTCCATTTTGCTTGAATAATGAAACTAAATTGCAAACTTTTCCGGGGGCTTCACCCCCTGGACCCCCACAAGGCCACTACACCTTAACTCAGGACCTATGCAGCTCCCTGGATTCCCCGCGGAAACCCCCCTTGCGAATCATTTGGTCCGCCCCTGGTCTATTGCAACCTTTATTTGCCAAGAATCTCCGATCCCAAAGACTTTGCGATATATACTTGTTTCTTCAAAATGGTTTGCTTTTGTATGTAAAAGACGAACGACTTTGCCGGTTTTTTTTTTCATTTTAAGCATTGAAATGGTTATGAGTTTTTAAGAATGATAATACAGTTTTGTAAATTTAAAAAAAAAATCGTAGAAAATATATCATAGTAGAATGAATAAAAGATGTTATAAGTTAATTCACTGAAGCAAGGAAATTGTTTTTTAAGCATGGGACCCTCGAGTTTGGGTAGGGATGGGGTTAAGGTGTCTGAAAACGTCAGATCGTCTCAGAGCAAGGACGAATATATAAAGGGCGGGTGAACAAGTGGAAGGGGTAGGGGGTAGTGGCAGACTCAAACTCAAACTCTTTTATTTGTCGTAGAACCATCAAAGGAATTATTGACACAGAAGTAGTAAGCACATACCACGGAAGAAAGAAAATAAACAAAACACAGGGTAAAGTTCGTGACGAAGTAAATGCAGCAGATAAAAATAATAATACAACATTTGTATATTCTTGCTAATTATTTACTGCGGACAGCAAAGCATTCATAAATGTATTTGGCTATTTCAGGTTGAAAGGAATTTGATTTCAGTATGAGACTTGGAGACTGAAAATCTGTTAGACAAATCGGGTGTCTGGCAGCAGAGTTAGAGTGGCAAAGAGATGGAGGAGAGTGATAGGCCTATCCTGGTCAGGGTTGTCACTACGTCGGTTTCCTTGCATGTTGATAGCTGTGAATGAAAGTCTGTTTAACGTCCTCCGGTCTGGAGCAGACACATACGGGACATTGGTAGATGTAAAGATGGTGGGAACGATCCTGGAGGCAATGCACAGAGGCAGTACAACACCAGGAAAGTCCTGAATTAGTAACAATACGGTTGATAGCTGTGTCGGTGTGAGTTGTGTATGCGTAGAGCATACGGTTGATACGATACGATGCCGCAAAGTAGTGACTGAATATACTTGTCTTATCCTGAAAAGAATCGGTCAGTTGCGAATTGTTGTTATTGGGAGGGCTATGAGTGGTAATACGAGTCGAATGCGCTTGGAAGACTGATAAGCATCCGTGCATCTTTCAGTTTAGAGACTCGGCAGTTTATGTTGAGTGTCATTCCTACTATGGGTATTTACGAGTGACTATGACCCTCCCCACACTGGTGTATTGGCACTGGTTATAAGTACTGCAACGGAGGGGGTTGGTTGCCCTTTTAGGACTATCCACAATGCCTAGACAATAGTGGTTGTTATTGTTGATGTCCTCAAGGCAAGTCTGTCCACACACTCAAACAAACAGACAGACACACGCGCGCGCGCGCGCACACACTCACACACAAGAGCGCGCGCATATATACAAGCACAGAAAAACACACACACACACGCTCGCTCTCTCTCGCTCTCTCTCTCTCTCTCTCTCTCTCTCTCTCTCTCTCTCTCTCTCTCTCTCTCTCTCTCTCTCTCTCTCTCTCTCTCATATTCATTCATTCATTCATTCATTTTTTTCTCTCTCTCTCTCTCATTCATTCATTCATTTCTCTCTCTCTCACTCTATCTCTCTCATTCATTCATTTCTCTCTCTCTCTCTCTCTCTCTCTCTCTCTCTCTCTCTCTCTCTCTCTCTCTCTCTCTCTCTCTCTCTCTCTCTCTCTCTCTCTCTCTCTCTCTCTCTCTGTGTGTGTTTCGCTACAAACGGATCATAACACACGCCTTTACATCTACTAAGAAAGCACAAAGAAATCAATATATCTGTTAATGTTCTTAGCATAATCAAACGCTTTGAAGGGGAAAGAGAGAGAGAGAGAGAGAGAGAGAGAGAGAGAGAGAGAGAGAGAGAGAGAGAGAGAGAGAGAGAGAGAGAGAGAGAGAGAGAGAGAGAGACAGACAGACAGACAGACAGAGACAGACAGAGAAGAAGCTTTGCGTTGTTTTACACAGGTCTCTAACCAGCAGTGCATAACCCACTCACACTGTTGCTATTAACCCTGTCATTTCTCAATCAATACGCGTCATGCCACGTTAAGGACCGGACACTCGGATAAGACCCTGAAACCCGAAACGACATTAGAAGAGAGAGAGAGAGAGAGGGGAAAAAATCAAATAAAAAACGATGTGATCTAAAGAGCACCGGAGGGGCTATATAACTATTATACCAGCTGAAACCAACCAGGCAGCCAGCCAGTTAGCCAGCCAGCCAGCCAGTCCGTCAGGGGGATGGATGGGCCAGGCCCTGTGTGTTGTCTGTAGTGGTGGCAGGGAAGCTGTGTGGAGTGATACAGGCTGGAAAGCTAAGCAAACAAAGGCCAGTCCACACCGATCGATTTTTTGGGTGTTGGACTTGGATTTGCCTGTCTTGACTAAGAGACAGAAGAGGAGGAAGAGAAGAGAGAGAGAGGGGAGAGAGAGAGGAGGAGGAGGAGAGAGAGAGAGAGAGAGAGAGAGAGAGAGAGAGAGAGAGAGAGAGAGAGAGAGAGAGAGAGAGAGAGAGAGAGAGAGAGAGAGATGAACAAATGAAACAAATCGGTTCGCTGGGTGATGGTGATGGTGAGTGTAAGTGATAGGTGGAATTCTGTTCATAGGAGACAGTTGAACGATGGTCGTGGAAGGTGAGAGTTAGGGGTGGTGGTGGTGATGGGGGTGGGGTGGTGGTGGTGGGGGGTGGGGGTGGAGGAGGGGGAGGATTCTGCGAAATCAGTGGTGGCTTTGTATGTTTGGCTGTCGTGTCCGTGCCTAAGTCCGCCTGCCTTCCTGGGCCAAAGCCCGAGGTTAAGACAGAGCAAGATTGAGGGAGACAAGAGCACCCAAAAAGGGGATTGTCTTCTATAGAAAGAAAACAGACAGAAGAACGAATTCTATAGACTCAATCAGACGGAATGGTTCATTACGCAAGTGAGATTTATCGGTAATCACAGGAGTGGAATCATGGACGAGACGAGACGAGACTATATTATACAAGAGAGAATCTAGAAGACCCAATTTTATACGCACACAAAAAAACCCCGAACATTCAAGAAAGAGAAAATTAGACACATTGTAATAATGATGAAGGCATCACAAGTGTAAAACAGACAATAAAAACTGGGAATATGATTTTAAAGGTATGACCCTATATTATTCCATCAGAGATAGCGAGTGATGCTGACAAAGAAGGGATCTAATACACCCAATGCTTTGCAGATAAAAACTAGTTCTGACTGAATATAGTGTGTGCCAGACAGTTGTGTCCAACGATGACCTCAGATAGGAGAGGAAAGCAACTGCTATTCTCGAAAGCTGAGCTGGAATTTGTTTATTGTGGAGATTTTTAGCTCAGGGAACACCCCCACTCTTTCGGCCATGAGAACCTGAAAAGAACACTTGGCGTCGAGGGATGCCAACTCCTCAAATGACAACTAATCCTCAAGACCGCTGCACTAAGATCCAATCCAAACATTTTCTAGTTTCAGAGTCAGTCGTTCACAAAAAACAAAAAAACAAAGAAAGCTGTAAGATGGTTCCCTGTTGCTGAAGAAAGTTCACCTACCCATCCCCCGCTTTGGGATAACTTTCTCTCCACCCAACAACTGCTCACCCTTGCTCTCATAATGCCCCATGTTATTCTTTCGAATCACACTTCATTCCTGGTGTGTTCACGCATTCCTCACCTGAACAATACTCAGTCAGTGAAGACAGACTGCCAACACACCGCTGCAAATTCAGTCTGACGAAGAGCTATGCTCGACACTTGTCACCCAGCAATAGGACCCAGCAGTCACCACCTTGTTTCGTCATTGAAGAAAGTCAGTTATCATACAGCTCTCTCTCTTTCTTTAGTACTGGTCCAAAGTCGAGGCTGATATGAATGGGAATCAGTTATGAAAGCTGCTTGAGCTAAGGGCGTATTTGTTATGATGCGGTTAAACGGGTGACAGGAATAACACCGAATCTACAATGCAGCCTAAGGTCGAAAAAATATGGCGAATGTAACATTGCCGCCTAACCTCGAATTTTCCCTAAAATTATACCGTGTCGCCTAAGACCGAATATACAGTACAGCCTAATACCGAATTTTACCATGTCGCCCAAGACCGAATATACAGTGCAGTATATTAAATTAAAGAAGTGCGAACAAGATTGCGAACAAGTGCTCACAGACCTTCAAATAATTAAATAAGTTTCCCAGTACGTCTTTCAGTCCCAGGCTAGATTTTGACATTCACTAGAAAGGAGGAGGAAAATGTTTCTGGTGACGTGACAGATAAGAGAGAAAGAGAGAGAGAGAGAGAGGGGTGGGGGGGGGGGGGGGGGGGGGGGGGGGGGGGGGGGGTTCGTGTTAGGCTGCAGTATATTCGGTGTTAGGCGACATGTATATTTCGGCATTAGGCTGCACTGTAGATTCGGTCTTAGGATGCACTGAAGATTCGGTGTTAGGCGACATGGTACATTTCGGTATTAGGCTACATCGTACATTCGGTCTAAGGCAGCACCGTATATTCGGTGTTAGGCGACATGGTACATTTCGGTATTAGGCTACATCGTACATTCGGTCTAAGGCAGCACCGTATATTCGGTGTTAGGCGACATGGTACATTTCGGTATTAGGCTACATCGTACATTCGGTCTAAGGCAGCACCGTATATTCGGTGTTAGGCGACATGGTACAGTTCGGCATTAGGCTACATCGTAGATTCGGTCTTAGGCTGCACCGTATATTCGGTGTTAGGCGACATGGTACAGTTCGGCATTAGGCTACATCGTAGATTCGGTCTTAGGCTGCACTGTACATTCGGTGTTAGGAGACATTGTATATTTCTATGTTAAGCTGCACTGTCACTTTGCACTGTTTTGCTTTAGGCTGCATCGTATATTCGGCCTTAGGCTACAATGTATATTCGGTGTTATTCCGCGTTCTCGGTTAAACCACTAGACGTTTGTTGAATAGTGTTACGAGTTTAAATGCTTTTATGACAATACCTTTGTACTGTGTTGGTTAGGAGTACAAGCACTAGTTATGCGATCAGTTGCCTATTTACACAATGTTTGTTTAGCTACTCTTTTTTTCCTATTTCTGAAAGTATGAAATATGTTATACGACTGAACAACTTTTCACTGAAGGTGTTCACAGTTGGTTTGTCGGTTTGATGACGTTATTTTCGTTTTTTCACGGTTGGACAGCTTTCCTTTATACCTCAGCTGTCCCATTTTTGTCAGCTCAGAAATTCATGACACTGGATTGACAATCCTTATGCATCGACATCGATGCCAGAGTGTATCTAGTGCAAGTAAAGGGGGTTTAATTTATTTATTTATTTATTTATTTATAGAAGCAAATTGTGTATCGCACTGAAGCATGTTATAGTAAGGCTCAAGTTAAATCGATTATCTTTCATGTTTTTATGTCGATATTAACCCTTTCACCGCCCAGCCAGCATGTGGATATAGTAATTTTCCTGTGACTCAAAATAAAGTCTACCCCTACTTCCTAAAACAAAGACAATAGGGTCTTTGGATAATATTTAATGTCTTTTAGTGACATGGTGTTAAAATCACCGTGGTGCTAAAAATGCAACTTTGGCGACGATATTTAAACCAGATTGCCTTATTCTTAGAACACAAAGATCCTACCACGTTTTCACTAATGCACCCCCCACCCCCCCTTCACTGCCCATCCGCCCCACCACACACACTCATTGATTCACTCATTCACTCACTCAAAATCTATCGAGTGCCCCCTACTCCTTTGAGTTGACTCACTCACTCATTCTCTCATTCACTTTGTCTCATTGTCTCTGTCTTGTTTGTTTGTCTTTCGCTCTCTACTGTCTGTCTTTCTGTCTCTCTCTGTCTCTCTATCTCTGTCTCTGTCTCTCTGTCTCTCTCTCTCTCTCTCTCTCTCTCTGCTCTCTCTCCTCTTTCTCTCTCTCTCTCTGTCTCCTCTCTCTCTCTCTCTCTCTCTCGTCTCTCTCTCTCCTCTCTCTCTCTCTCTCTCTCTCTCTCCCCCTCCCTCTCTCTGTGCTATCGTTATAAGAGACACACTGAAGCTGACGTAATGTGTCCTCTATGTAAGAAAACAAGAGAAGATGATGTTCATTTTGTGTTATGTTGTCCTGCCTTGTATGATTTAAGAAAACGGTACATTTTGCAAACGTTCTACAAACATCCAAACCAGTTTCGTTTTAGTTTACTCTTAGCTTCTACGAATGAGAAAATTGTAAGAAACCTGTCGGTTTATCTATAGAAAGCTTTACGTTTACGATCAGTTATGATATCATGAGATACATTAATTTGTTAATATTATTATAATCAGTTGTATGTTATGTTTTGTTTACCTTGTACCCCCTTCATGAGGGGCAAAGGCCTAAATGAATAAATCATTGTAAAATCTCTCTCTCTCTCTGTCTCTGTAACTCTCTCTCTCTCTCTCTCTCTCTCTCTCTCTCTCTCACTCTCTCTCTCTCTCTCTCTCTCTCTCTCTCTCTCTCTCTCTCAACTTCCCGTCTGTCTTCGTTGATGCGCGCGCGCGTTTGTGTGTGCGTGCGCGCGTGCGTGCGCGCGTGCGTGCGCGCGTGGGTGCGCGCGCGTCTGTCTGTTTGTTTAAGATTTGTTTGCACTATAAACTCCCGTACTGTTTCGTAATGCTGTTATTGATCATGGTGAAGTAACGTCGGGTTGTCTGATGACGCATTAGAGATTTAAGGTTATTACAGTTGTTTCTTTTTTCTTTCTGTCTTTCCTTGTTTGCCATTCTGATATCATATAATTGTGCCGTTTGGTGATCAAAATCTTTTTTTTTTTTTTTTTTATTTTTTTCTTTCTTTTTTCTGTCTTTCTTTACTTTCT
>CM065680.1:59111409-59118909 GCA_017654935.2 Phymorhynchus buccinoides
TGAGACGTGGGCTTACATTCTTTCTATTATAAGCACTAGCGCAACGCCGAGTCCCAGTAACGCCTAGTAACGGTAACGCCTAGTAACGGTAACGCCAAGTACTGGTAACGCCGAGTACAGCAAATTTGAAGCGATTCGGTTAAGAAACGGCGGAGTCGTATAGCGCGCGCGTTTCTGAACCGAACCGCTTCCGGGTTGGTACACGGATAGTCACCGTCCCCGGTGATCTTCCTGCCAAATGCGAAGGCAATCGGTCCAGAAACACCGGAGATACGGGCGCCGAGAGGCCGGCGGATGCGCGTTTCGCGCATTTGCCGAACCGCGCAAATGACACGGCCGCCTCGGTTGCCGTTACCATCGGCCCGTTAGGACTCACAGCAAATTTGAAGCGATTCGGTCGAAAAACGGCGGAGTTATAAGGCCCGTTTCGTGTTTCAGACACACACACACACACACACACACACACACACACACACACACACACACACACACACACACACACACACGGACAGTTGGCTTATTACTATATGACTAGCGCAACGCCCCGTACTGGCAATGCACCATACTGGTAACACCTAGTAACGGTAACGGCAAGTACTGGTAACGCTGAGTACAGCAAATTTGAAGCGATTCGGTTAAGAAACGGCGGAGTTATAAGGCCCCGTTTCCCGTTGGCGCTGCTCTGAGAGTGACGCGTTCTCCCGATTGTCTTCCAATTTGCTGCTAGGCGTTGCCCGGGCCATAGCAAGCCTGACAGCAAATTGGAATCAATTCGGTTAAGAAACGGCGGAGTTATGCGTGAAAAGGTGAAGCGGCGTATAGCGCGCGCGTTTCGCGCATTTGCCGAACTGCGCAAATGACACGGCCGCCTCGGTTGCCGTTGCCATCGCCGCGTTAGGGCTCACAGCAAATTTGAAGCGAATCGGTCGAAAAACGGCAGAGTTATAAGGCCCGTTTCGTTTTTCAGACAGACACACACACACACACACACACACACACACACACACACACACACACACACACACACACACACACACACACACACACGGGCAGTTGGCTTTTTACTATATGACTAAACCAGTAAAGTCCCGATTTTTTAATAATACAGATACGTGTAGTCTCATCCCGGTGTAATCGCCACTGCCCCCCCCCCCACCATCCCCCCCACCCCCCACACCCCCCCCCACCCCCCCCCACCCCCCCCCCCCCCACATCCACCCACCCCCCACCACCCCACCGGTTTGGCACAGGGATCGTCACCGTCCCCGTCATCTACCTTCCAAATTCGAAGAAGAAGTACCTAGCGAGACAGACAGACAGAAAGACAGACAAAGAGCAAAGAGGACAACTGCTGTTCCGGTTGGATGAGTGAACATTTGTTTAACGTCCTCCGCCCGCGGAGCAGGCACAGAGACAGACACAGACAGACAGACAGACAGAGAGAGAGAGACAGACAGAGAGAGACAGAGATTAACCGAGAAATGTAGGGGGTTGGCACATCTTGACCTATACCAGAAAGTGTTTCATCATGATTTAAACTTTGACCGCGCGCACGCGCGCACCCCCCCCCCCCCCCCCCCCCCCTATCCCCCTGCTAACATCACTTTTTTTTCGACTCAGGCTATAGAGAGAGAGTTGTAGTTCTTCTTCTTCTTCTTCGTTATTCTTTTTTCTTCGGTCGTTCAGGCATGTTCCTGTCAATTATGAACGTAGATGCATCATGCTGCTGTTATGCGCCTAAGTAAGCATAATTAGGCCCAGCATGTCTGACTGGCAGTGAAAGATCTTTCCTTTGAGATTCTTTGAGCCAGTCTCAAACACACGAAAGTGAAACTTTCGGTTTTACATTTCTAAGAAGAAGGCAGCATTTCACCTTCCAAGAAAATGGATCACAAACGTGTAAGGTCTTTCATTTCATTTCAGGGGGGGTTTCCCTTTGACCTCGCGCACGCAGAGAGAGAGAGAGAGAGAGAGAGAGAGTACTTCTTCTTCTTCTTCGTCTTCTAAGTTCTTGTTCTTGGATCGTTCAGGCATGTTTCTGTCAATTACGAACGTAGATGCATCATGCTGCTGTTATGCGCCTAAGTAAGAATAATTAGGCCCAGCATGTCTGACTTCGGGTAAAGGAAATCTTTTTGAAAGTATTTCTTGAAAAAAGGCAGGAGAATTTCTGTCAATTACGAACGTAGATGAACCCCCCCATGCATTTCTCGGTTAATTGTATTTTTGCGTTTTTGCCTCCGCCCATCCACCCACCCCCTACCCCACCCCAGCACTTGTGAACCATGGTCTCCTGCCCCCCCCCCCCCCCCTTTAATAACAGCACGTTTCGACAGATGTCGTTTCGCCTAGTGAGCAAAACTGTAAATTGGTGCTTTTTGCGCGCATTTATGAACAGATGCTGCCATGCTTTGCCCGGGTCATAGCAAATTTTAGGCGATTCGGTTAAGAAACGGCGGAGTTATTTGTGAAAAGGTGAAGCGGCATGTAGCGCGGGCGTTTCTGAACCGATTCGCTTCCGGTTTGGCACACGGATCGTGCCCGGCCCCGGTCATTGTGACGAGGTAATGGGTTAAAAGGCTAAGTCCCTAGGGAAGACTTTAGAAAATTTGCCTTTAGCCCACTTCTCTAGGGTATGGGAGATGAGCAACTTTCCCGGCCCCTTTTCATCTAATAAATTTATATTTGTGCCCGGGTTCTGGCTCGTATGGTTGTAAGAAATACAAGTGGTTGAATTGCTCTAAATGGCAGACAGAGAGAAGTAGGGTTTTACATGAAATTACAAGACTCCCACTCTCATCAGTCTGACCAAAGGGTTCAGGATTATTTGACACTTGTATTTTATTTACTCCCAAAATCTGCATGAGATTATGCAACAATAATAATAAAGCAGCTCAAGGGCGCCAAAACAAAATATGGATAAAAAAACAATGAAATCCGAAAGGATTCACAAGACTTTTGTCTTTCTATAAGGTTCGCCCCATGCCGGAAGGGTTACTAATTATCTTCAGTGTCCGTAGGAAAGTTCAAATGATTGGCACAGTCCGGTGGACTTAGCTGTTGTCAGGTTCCTCCGTGGTGATCGGCGAGTGCTGGATTGGCTGGGCTTGCTCGTCAGATGAGAGTAGCTCCCAGTCGTTCCGGTTACGGCTTCGCGGGATGGCACGGTTCAAGCGTGGTCTCCTCGCGGATTCTGGGTGCGGGTCGTCTTGGCGACGGACCCGTCTTGGTGCTTGGTGGAGTCCGGGATGATCGTCCGGCCCACGATGCCCTGCTGATAATCACAGGAGAAGGTGGATGTAGATCTCTATGGCTTAGAGACAAGGGGCTTCAGTCGGCAGGGCATTAGTGAATCCCAACCGGCTAGAAGGCTTCCAATAGCACTAGTTAATAAATAAACTGAATTTCAGTTAACAAACTGAGATCAGTAAAACATAAAAGGTGATCAATCCAACATCACTCTCCATCCAACACCTGGAAAGGAATGGTATCATAAAGTGCAAGATTGCGGCCCATAGGTTTCCTACTAAAAATAGACAAAAGGGTTAGTAGGCATAAACTCCGGTTCTGGTACCAAAAGTGTTCAAGTCAGAAACACACACACAAATAATCAGTGCACATAAATAGAATAGAATGTTTACCACTTCTTTTCAATAACATCTCTATCTACTCCTTATTCATCATTGAACATAGGATCTAGATCAAAACTAGGGTCAAACAAACAACCAGTCTCAATCACCAGTCATCAATAAGACTTACTAGGTGGGCTATTCTGGCTGGGAGAGGTGTTGCTCTAGTCAGTTTCAGCGTCTTGTGTGAAAAACCTTTTCTCACTACGCCAATTATAGCCTTCACTTTCAAACAATGAAAGCCTGTCATTGGTTTATAGCAGTCGACACGTCACAAGATGACGTTCAAAATGTACAGAACAATCACGCGCCTATTACATCCTTATCACGTGCCGACATTCAAATCCTTCTCGTGCTCGGAAAGGCAAAACCGTCTTCAAAGGGAATTGACCGTGGTTGTCACTTTCTCATGATTGGAAAGGACGAGGTGTCTTACAAAGGGAGCCGACCGGGGAGACAAATCGACCTTCAAAGGGACCAATCCCTTAATCGGCATTCTTTAGATGGTGGGTGGCAATTAACGTGGCGGCCGGACAGAGAAATGAAAAGGAGAGGGGGGGGGGGGTGTAGATAAAGAAAGAGGGGTCGCGCGGGACACTTACGTCACAGAGGCCCCCCGAAGAAAAGATTCTGGTACCGGAATCTTCCTGTGGAACGCCGACTCCACTTTCGACTTGGGCGACAGGGACAAATTAGTGGGGAGACTGGGTCGGCTGGAATGGTGGAACATCTGGTCGCAACACAGAGTTCAAAGGAGCAGGTGGGTTAGAGATCAGTGGAATGGATTCCGACTGAGGTTGGTGCGGCAATCCTGTGTTGAGTTGTCCCAAGGTTGTTTGCAGAATAGCAAACACCTCTTGCCTGAGTTTCCCCTTTAGCCTGGATTCATCATTGCTGATGATGTGGTTTGGTAGGCCGATTCGGGCGAAAATGGCTTTGAGTGCCGCGGCTACCTGACTAGCATCAAGTGAGGAGATTGGGGCGGCATCGCACTGCATGGTACATATGTCGACCACGGTGACTATATACCGGAATTTCTTCTTCCGTTGAGGTAGAGGCCCGACCAAGTCGACTGCCACTCGCTGAAAGGGAGGGGTAGGTGACGGCTGTACGTGCGGCGGCCTGTCCCGATAGTACCTTCGGTGGGTGTTTGCGGGTACAGTGCTGCCTTTCACCTGAGGTACCTGTGGCGAGTGGTCTTGGGTCGTTAGGCGGACATTCCTTGGGAAGGATTTTCCAAGTTGTGGCGGACTTGGGGACTTGGGACAATCTGGATTGGCTCGCGCGGCAATTTGGTTTGCCGCGTTGAGAGGTTTCTTCCCTGCTGAGGGAGATTTGCTCTTTGGGAAGGAGGGAGGGAGTTGGTTTGTGGTTTGGGGAGAAGGGAATGCTGCTGAAACTAGGGCAGGTTGAGAGGGGTGCCCTAAAAACACATACTGTGATCCCAGTATGAGGTCATAGACAGGACTGTCCATGAGCACTGCCTTGATGGGTCCCTTAACATATCTGGTGTCGACATTGATTATGGCGACTGGCAAAGTGGATGGGGGGATTGCAGCATCAGGGCCTTGCAGAGAGATGAAGTCTCCCGTGTATGCTGACGCGGGGACTAAGGATCCGCAGACAATGGCGTCGCATGACAGTCCAGTGTCATAGAGACACTGAACAGGGATGTTGTTGACAGTCGCCTGTCCAACGACTGACGGTGTGCCTGGACACTGGATTGGGGAGGGGTTTGTGCAGTTCTGCGAAGTCGAGACGACTTGCATAGTTGCAACATTTTGCCGCTTGTAAGCAAGTTTCCTGCAGTCATCCCGATTGTGGGTGTTCGACTTGCAGTATGAGCAGAATAAGGGTTGTCCCAGTGGTTGTCGTTCATGGGTAGAACTGTTTGACCCACTGTTGGAGTTGGGGTTACCCCTGCTCTGCTGTGAACCAGTGGACCCAAAAACTTGCTGCAGTTTTGGCCTTTTAGGGGCGCTAGGTTCATCATGGGCTAGAGTGTGCCTATCACTTAGCTGGATGAGGTCAGCCAGAGTTGTGGCACCTTGTTCGGCAGTAAAGGTGCGTAACTCTGGGGACATGGTTTCGCGCAGCTGCTCGCAAACCATCAGTTCCCGTAAATCCTCATAGGACTCAGTTTTGGCAGAAAGGGACACCCATTTTGTCAGATAGTTCCCCAGTCTATCTGAAAATTGGGCATAGGACTCTCCCCTACCTTTTCTGGTTGACCGGAACTTTTTCCGGTAGGCGTCCGCTGTCAACTGGTATCTGTTGAGCAGGGCTTCTTTCAAAGCTGGGTAGTCAGTAACTTGGCTTGATGGAAGTTTGCTGTACACCTCATAAGCCACACCCCTGAGACTTTGGGCAAGCTTGAGGTTGAACTTTTCCGGAGCAAGCTCAAATTCCTGGGCCAGTCTTTCAAATCTATCGAGGAATGCATCGATAGACTCTGTTGCCTCATTGAATGCCTCCAATGTGAAGGTCATGGCTGAGGTATGAATGGGAGGGGGAAAATTTTGAGGGGCAGCAGTCTCAGAGTCTGCTGAGTTTTCTAGCTGCTTCATAGCTAGCTCATGGTCTCGCGCCTTTTCTCGCTCAGTGGCCTCAAGTTCGAGTTCTTTATTTTTGGCATCCTGCACTAGTTGCCTCTGCCTTAACTCATGAGTACGGATTTTCTCTTGCTCCTGAGCGTCGCGATCTTTATCTGCTTGTTGAGCCTCGCGAGCTTTGTCAGCCTCTTGAGCCTCCCGAGCTTTATCTGCTTGTTGAGCCTCGCGAGCTTTGTCAGCCTCTTGAGCCTCACGAGCTTTGTCTTTCTCAGCCACCTCGCGAGCTTTCTCTTTGTCATATTCAGATATGACAAAATTTGCTAACTCTTGGCCTGACAATCCTAGAGATTCTCCCCATTCTTTAAGCTCCCTCCTAAGTTTAACAATCTCAGCCATGGTTGTAAATACAACTATTCAAAATCAAAACAAAGTTGCTGAGTTGAATGTATCAAACAACACTTAACTATTTCAGCATAAACAGAAATAGCATGCACATCAAAATAAAGTCATAAATAGCATTCAAACAAATCAAATCAAAACACAGTGAACCAAATCACAATAACTTTCCCAGTGGACACAAGATAAGTTTTGAAAAGGAACTACAGTTTGAATTGAAATTTGTTAGACTTTATGAAAAAAAAAAATATCCCGGACGCGAGCCCCCAATTAGATGTGACGAGGTAATGGGTTAAAAGGCTAAGTCCCTAGGGAAGACTTTAGAAAATTTGCCTTTAGCCCACTTCTCTAGGGTATGGGAGATGAGCAACTTTCCCGGCCCCTTTTCATCTAATAAATTTATATTTGTGCCCGGGTTCTGGCTCGTATGATTGTAAGAAATACAAGTGGTTGAATTGCTCTAAATGGCAGACAGAGAGAAGTAGGGTTTTACATGAAATTACAAGACTCCCACTCTCATCAGTCTGACCAAAGGGTTCAGGATTATTTGACACTTGTATTTTATTTACTCCCAAAATCTGCATGAGATTATGCAACAATAATAATAAAGCAGCTCAATGGCGCCAAAACAAAATATGGATAAAAAAAAAACAATGAAATCCGAAAGGATTCACAAGACTTTTGTCTTTCTATAAGGTTCGCCCCATGCCGGAAGGGTTACTAATTATCTTCAGTGTCCGTAGGAAAGTTCAAATGATTGGCACAGTCCGGTGGACTTAGCTGTTGTCAGGTTCCTCCGTGGTGATCGGCGAGTGCTGGATTGGCTGGGCTTGCTCGTCAGATGAGAGTAGCTCCCAGTCGTTCCGGTTACGGCTTCGCGGGATGGCACGGTTCAAGCGTGGTCTCCTCGCGGATTCTGGGTG
>CM065680.1:59123909-59126409 GCA_017654935.2 Phymorhynchus buccinoides
GTGTGTGTGTGTGTGTGTGTGTGTGTGTGTGTGTGTGTGTGTACGTATGTATGTATGTACGTATGTATGTATGCATGTATGTATGTATGTATGTATGTATGTATGTATGTATGTATGATGTATGTATGTATGTATGTATGTATGTATGTATGTATGTATGTATGTATGTATTTATGTATGTATGTATGTATGTATGCATTATGTATGTATGTATGTATGTATGTATGTATCGTGTGTGTATGCATGTATGTATGACATTTGGATACAAAAGGTTCACATAACTCGACTAAGTAGTATGTATGTATATGCATACATGCAAACTGTTATGTTTGCTTGATCCTGCGTGCACACCTGCACGCGTGAGAGTATGTCCCTGTGCATACTATGCGAGCGTGCATTCGTATGTACGCGCGCACACACTCATATGCATGAATGTGAACAACTGTCTCGACCTATATTGAGAGGTTCTGGATGGAAATAAGTTTGGTGGTAACTATGTGTGCGTGTGCGTTTACGTTTACTCGTGCGTCTGTGCACATGCGCCTATGCGGCTGCATGTATGTGACTGTTCGCAATAGTGTTAGTGTCTGTCTGGAGTGTGTTTAGTTAGTGAAGCTCAAAGGTCGCTCAATACTCCTCCATCTGTTTAAATTAATCTTCCCCTGTGTTTCTCCTATGGCCCCCTCGCTTCATTCGTTAATTAGCGTTAACTACGCCGTGTCATTTGCGTAACTTGATTAGGACACTCCCATTCTGTGCGGCTCGGTTCACTTCATTGCAGTCTGTTTGTCTGCCTAACTCTGACTCTGTTATCTGCCTGTCTGTCTGTCTGTCTCTCTCTCTGGTTTGTCCTAACTTATATGCCATTGTTCATTCTCCCCCCCCCCCACTGTTCCCTTGTGACATGGGCAGAAGGCCTCGTCAGTAAATTGAGTTGAGTTGTTTGTCCTTACTTGTGTCTGCTTGGCCGTTGGTCTGTCTGTCTGTCTGTCTGCTGCATAGGATGCTTATTCTGTGTCTGTCTGAATCTTTCTCTTGTTTTATATGATAAGTCTGTCTCTCTCTCTCTCTCTCTCTCTCTCTCTCTCTCTCTCTCTCTCTCTCTCTCTCTCTCTCTCTCTCTCTCTCTCTCTCTCTCTCTCTCTCTCTCTCTCTCTCTCTCCTCTCTCTCTCTCTCTCTCTCTCACTTACTCTCTCTCTGATGCCTGGGTTGAAATGAATATGACCAAAGACACTCAGTAGCTCCTTGGATATGACTTGAATTGTGCCCCCTCCCCCCCCCCCCCCCCCCCCCCGCGCGGATACCGGGGGTCTTTTTGCATAAATAGTTCCCCCACCTTCTGGAAGTTATGTGCTTGTAACTTCCTCTAATCTGTCACTCTCTTTGACTCTGCCTTTTCCCTTTGCTTACTGTCATCTACTATCTTTCTGTCTTACCCGGTCCATTCTCCTGCCTTTTTCTCACTCAAGAAAAAACACTCTCCAAAAACATTTGCTCCAGCCGAAGGCGGACTTGCTGGGCACTAAGGATTTCTTAGTTAGGCACATAACGGCAGCATGACGCATCTGCGCTCATTATTGACAGGAAACTGTCTGAGCGATCAAAGAAGAAGTAGAAATGCGCATGGCAAGCTATTAACAAGGGCATCGCCGAGCGGCAGCAACGCATTGTGACAATGCAAACCCGGCCAGAGTTATGTCCTGTCCCCCACCCCACCCCCACCCCCCAATAAACACACCACTTTCCACCCTTACAGAACGCATAAAATACATAGCCCAAAATTTGAAGCGATTCTGTTCAGTAGTTCACGAGATACAGCTGAACTTTTATACAAACTTCCTTGCACCGAGTGATGTCCTCTCCCCCCCCCCACCCCCCAATAAACACACCACTTTCCACCCTTACAGAACGCATAAAATACATAGCCCAAAATTTGAAGCGATTCTGTTCAGTAGTTCACGAGATACAGCTGAACTTTTATGCAAACTTCCTTGCACCATGGTACACCACCACACAAAATTTGAAGCGATTCTGTTCACTCGTTCACGAAATAAAGCTGGGGGGAAATTACATAGCCCAAAGAAGGAAATTTCGGTTTTTATGGTCAAACTTCAAGGTCAAGGTCAGCACGGTGTTGATTAACGAAAGGAAGCTTCCTGTTCAAGCCGTCTACCCCTCTGCCAATTTTAATCAAAATCCAAACAGTAGTTTTTAAGATAATCGATACACAGACACACAGACAGACAGACACACACACAGACACACAAACCGATCGCAATACCTCGGCCTCTGGCCGGGTAATAAGGACATGTTTGGGTAGGCAGCCGCGGGTAGGCTGGGAGTAGACGAAAGAAAGGATAGAAGAGATGAGAAAGGGAGAGATGATAGAATTCAAACAAATATGGTTGGAGCAGGGCAACGGGTAAATCTCTTTGGTTGGAGGTGGTCTACATGATAATTATAATAATGATAATGCTCTGCGTCCCATTTCCTGTCATC
>CM065680.1:59136409-59143909 GCA_017654935.2 Phymorhynchus buccinoides
TTGTTGTTGTGTGTGTGTGTGTGTGTGTGTGCATGTATGTGTGTCTGTATGTCCGTGTGTGTATTTGCGCACCTGAGTGTCGGTTTAGTTTTATGCATGTCATCATTATTATCTCTCTCTCTCTCTCTCTCTCTCTCTCTCTCTCTCTCTCTCTCTCTCTCTCTCTCTCTCTCTCTCTCTCTCTCTCTCTCTCTCTCTCTCTCTCTCTCTCTCTGCCTAGCCTCTGTGTGTGTGTGTGCGTGCGCGCGCGCGTGCGTGCGTGCGTACCTTTGTGCGTGCGTGTGTATGTGTCTGTGTGCGCGTTAGTGGATTGCGCGTGTGTGTATGTTTGTGTGCGTGTGTGTACGCACGCGATAGTCACTCCGTGTTAATGTGTTCATGTATATGCCCCGCGCACCGTAAGTGCGCTTCAGAATGTGTTTGTGACCTTTCAAGGATTCGTTCGCGTGAGGTTATAATGGACATCGCTGTATGTAGAAAGAACACTTGTGTTCTCTTTTCTGTATTTACCCTCCGTGTTGTACAACCACGTCCCTTCAATGATCCACGTATGTTTGCTTAACGAGCAGCGGGGCGTTAGCTAGTGCATTATGCATCTCGTGCACTGCATTCGCGGGTGGCTGGTTTTTTAGTCCCAGAGCCGAAGGTTCGGGGAGCTATTGCTTTTGTCTGATCCGTCCGTCCGGTGTCCGTCCGGTGTCCGTCCGTCCGTCCGGCGTGCCTCCGTCCGGCTATTCGTCCGTTTTTCTAAAAAACTATTCAGTCTATCATCATCAAATTTGGTATACTAGTTCGCCAAGATGCAAGCTATCCACTGATGTATTTAGTTTTACATTAAGGTCAAGGGTTCAAACCCCGAAACACATAATCGCTAATATGTCGCGAAGTTTTGCATGTATTTTAATGCAGGTTTTTTTCCACAACATTTCTTGATGAATGGTCTATAACACAGTTGTCATGAATGTTTCTGTGCGCGCGTGTGCGCATGATCGCGTGCGCTCAAATCACGGGTCCGAACCCCAAGGCTATATATAAAAAAAACTATTCAGTTACGTGCTGTTTTTATGCGTTTTTATGTAGTTACGTGCTGTTTTTATGCGTTTTTGTGTATGTGCACAGCCGACACATTCCGATTTCCGAGTAGCTCGGCTATGCTGCGAGGGGACTTTGCTACCGCTTGGCGTTGCACTTGTTTGTTTGTTTTTGTACCCTCGGTTCTGTAAATACGGAGATCCTAGCGAAAGGCAGGAGAATGGATGTAGCTTGTGGTTCCTAGGCGTAGAACTCAATTCTGTCTGCAATGATCCACTGATAATAATAATGATAATAATAATAATAATCATATAGTAAAAAGCCAAGTGTCCGTGTGTGTGTGTGTCTGTCTGAAACACAAAACGGGCCTTATAACTCCGCCGTTTTTTGACCGAATTGCTTCACATTTGCTGTGAGCCCAACGGGGCGATGGCAACGGGAACCGGGGCGGCCGTGTCATTTGCGCGGTTTTGCAAATGCGCGAAACGCGTATCCGCCGGACTCTCGGCGCCCGTATCTCCGGCGTTTCTGGACCGATTGCCTTCGAATTTGGCAGGTAGATGACCGGGGACGGTGACGATCGATGTGCCAAACCGGACGCGATTCGGTTTAGAAACGCGCGCGCTATACGCCGCTTCACCTTTTCACGAATAACTCCGCCGTTTCTTAACCGAATCGCCTCAAATTTCCTGTCAGGCTTGCTATGGCCCGGGCAAAGCCTGGCAGCTAATTTGAAGAGAATCGGGAGAGCGCGTCACTCTCAGAGCAGCGCCAACGGGAAACGGAGCCTTATAACTCCGCCGTTTCTTAACCAAATCGCTTCAAATTTGCTGTACTCAGCGTTACCAGTACTTGGCGTTACCGTTACTAGGCGTTACCAGTACGGTGCATTGCCAGTACTAGGCGTTGCGCTAGTAATAATAATAATGATAATGATGATAATAATAATAATAATAATGATAATAATAATAATAATAATAATAATAATGCGTATTTGTATAGCGCCTATTCTCAGTAAGGGCTCTAAGCGCTTTGCAAAACATATTTACATTGATTAAAAAGAAAACATTAAACAAGAAATATAAAACAAGAAAACAAGCGACCAAAGAGCTAACGCGAAGTAGCCTTGCACACCCACACCCACAACACACCACCACACACCGTCAGGACACTGACATGCGCGCGCACGCGATTGCACACTCAGGCAGACGCACGAACACCCCCCCCCCCCCCCCCCCCCCCCACGTGCACACAGATACACGCACACACATGCGTGTGTCCACCCACCCCACCCCCCACCCCCCCACCCCCCCACCACCCACCACACGCACCCGCGCGAGCACACACACACACACACGCACCACACACACGCACACACACACACACACACACACACACACACACAGCAGGATGAAAAAAAGCTTTGTTAGCTTATTCTTTAACCCTCAATAAAGATGATTTTGACTTGACTTGACACACACACACACACACACACTAAATGACTAAAAATGAATTGATGTTAGGACGTGTGGTCCTGGAACAAGAAAATCCACGGCTCTTGCAGAAACCAACGGGGCAAAGACCAGTATCGAATTTCAGTTGGACTTTTCCCCCCTCAGTGATAGGAGTGGGGGAGGGGGTGGGGGTGGGGACACAGTGAGACAGTTGGTTCGTTTTGATAGGATTATAATTACCCTAGGGCCTGGGCCGCCATGTCTGTTATTAGTGTTAACAATAAATACAGTCATCTTCCAATCTCAACAGCTGCTGATCGTGGTAAACCCCTTGAAAACCCCTTAGAAGATGAAATGTTTTTCTATTTGGTTACTTTGTTATGCTTCTAATGTTCAAAATTAACCATTGTTTATTTTTCTTAAATGTGTGATTTTTCAGTCTGTGATTGCCAGCCGCCATATCTGTGACTTATTTTGAGTAGGCACACTATAAGCTTTAAGCTTGTTGCTGCCGTCATTCATGTTCATTTTATTTGGTGTATATGTTTTGCTTGTCAATAAAAAATCATTTAAACCAACCCCTTGAAAGTGTTGGTAAAAGTGTTCATCGTGTTGATATAGATGCAATACATGTTGCTGCTTCCTTCTTTACGCAGCACGACATTTACCTTACATTACTGACAGTCTCGTCCATTTCTGTGGACTTCGTCGGAGTGACTGTGAACGCAATCAACTCGGTTGTTTCTCCGTTTTAATGCTTGTAGTCTAACCAGAGGTTGGGAAAGAACGACTAGGAATGAGTGGCTCCACAGAACTTTCCTCTTGTGGTGGTGACTCATATCCTTCTTCGGGGTTTACTCCCCTCCGCCCCTGCCCTCCCTCCCCACTCTCCCCTCTCTTTCCCCACTCTCCCCCACCCTCGAACACATTAAATCATCTTCCTCACGCACCCTCACATTTGCCACTCGTTAAATCCCTAATTTTCCTTATTCCCCCCCCTCAAAACTCGACAGACGCGCATTTTACATTCTTTACGATTTCCTGCTCGCCGAGCCCTGTTCCTTCACTCTTGCTTGCTTCTCGGGAAAATGGAAACAACCGAGAAATGGAGGAGGGGGCGCGCATCTTGATCGGACACGGGATCTCTCTCTGTATCCGTCTTGTTCTTTGCATCTCCACTAGAGCATGGATCCTTAACCCTTCCGCCGCCAGCCATTTTTTAGCCAAAAAATACCATACACGCACACACACACTCATACACACACATACAAACACACACACACACACACACACACACACACACACACACACACACACACACACACACACACACACTCACACACTCTTTTCCCCTCATTTTAATTCAATATTTGTTTATGTCTGTTTTGTTTTGGTTTAATTAATGTATTTATTTAAGTCTAATATCACCATTGTTGTGAACAGACTTTAAATTAAATCAATCAATCAATCAATCTGTGACATGCATAGCATTAGGCCTATCTCCCATAATTAAGAAAAATAAAATAGGGTCTTCGGATAACAGGCCCTGATTTGATACCTTTTAGTGACATGGGTGTTAAACCACTGTAGTGCATAACTGCGACATTGGCGGTGAAAGGGTTAAAATGAGGGCACAACTGTTACCTGGCCTAATGAATACACCTTGCTCTGTAGTCATGAGTACGACTGAGACATTCAAAACGGGGATTAGTATGCAAACTATCTAAACGATTAGCTGTTTAGCCTCATTTACATACTGATCAGTGTGTTTAATGTCTTAATTCGAACCCATGGACTACGGGCACTTGTGTTCGATTAGTTCTGTAAGGAAAATGAAGTTTATTGATGATCAACTGACATGAATAATAATAATAATAATTAGCATTTATAGCGCCTAATCTTAAAAAAGCCCTAAGCGCTTACAATAATAAATGAATAAACCTGCAAGCAATAGAAATTAAAAGAACGACAAAAATATATTATACACACGCGCGCGCGCACACACGCACGCACTAAACACAGACATACGCACGCACTAAACAGACACAAACACACACACGAACGCACCACACGCGCGCACGCGCGCACGCACACGCACACACACACACACACACACACACACACACGCACACACACACACACACACGCACACGCAACACACACGCACAAACAACACGCATGCACACAAACACACGCGGATGGAAGGGGCACAGTACTTTGAAAAGAAATATAGCAGGCTATGATTTGAAGAGAGTAGTTTTGAGAGAAGACTTAAATGAAGAAAGGGAATTGGCAGAACGGAGAGGTAAAGGGAGTCTATTCCAAGAGGAGGGGCCTGGAAAGAGAAGGAGCGTTCGCCAAGGGTCTTGGTGCGGTAACGAGGGATCTGGAGGAGAGAAGTGTCAGAAGAGGAGCGTAACTGTCTATTGAATCAAAGTTCTTCCTGAAACGTGATTCGAGTTTTCTCCCTGTACTGGTGGAGATTTGCTTTGTGTCAGTGCTTTCGCTTTGTAGTTCACACTGGTTTAACTTCTCACGCCTGCCTTTCCACAGTCGTCAAGCGCACATTTCAATGCTTTACGATTTCCTGCTCCCTTCTCTAGTTTACCTCCTTCTCTACTGCTCGTTTTCTGCTTTCTGAACATACACAATAATATTACTAGTGTTAACCCTTGCTCTCTCTCTCTCTCTCTCTCTCTCTCTCTCTCTCTCTCTCTCTCTCTCTCTCTCTCTCTCTCTCTCTCTCTCTCTCTCTCTCTCTCTCTCTCTCTCTCTCTCTCTCTCTCTCTCTCTCTCTCTCTCTCTCTCTCTCTCTCTCTCTCTCTCTCTCTTGCTTGTTTATTATTTTATTTGTTTGAGGACCTGATGAAAAGAAGTGTTGTTGTTCTTATTCAGTTCATCATTAAGCGTTTCAAGTTCAAGTTTTATCTCTCTCTCTCTCTCTCTCTCTCTCTCTCTCTCTCTCTCTCTCTCTCTCTCTCTCTCTCTCTCTCTCTCTCTCTCTCTCTCTCTCTCAACGCCTCGTAAAAAGTGTGTTTTATCTGTGCCGTGTGTCTGTCTGTCTGTCTGTCTGTCTGTCTGCCTCAGAATGTCTCTGTCACTTCGGCTGTCTATCGAGCCGAGATCTCACCTGTCAGTGTGTGTGCGCGCGTGTGTGTGTGTGTGTGTGTGTGTGTGTCATCACGTTGTTATAGCTGTGATTCTGATCGTTCTGGCACCCTCAATTCGAACCTTGAACAACACGATTCCATACCCTTGACTTACCTGAGGATGTGCCCCCCCCCCCCCCCCCTGCATTTCTCGGTTTATTCCATTTTTCCGTTTTTGCCTTTCTTACCAAACATAAAGCTGTATTTTATGAACCTTTTTAGCTAATAACCTTTTTGGAATACTAACCCTATCCCTAACCCTAGGCCATTATCTAATAGGACCCCCCCTATGTATTGCAGTACACGGCGCCATTCCCGTATTTTGCGTATTCCCGTCTTATAAGGGGGGGAGGGGGTAGGGTTAGGGATAGGGTTAGTATTCCCAAAAGGTTATTAGCTAAAAAGGTTAATAAAATACAGCTTTATGTTTGGTAAGAAAGGCAAAAACGGAAAATTGCAATTAACCGAGAAATGCAAGGGAGTGGCACATCTTTACCTTTACCAAAAATTCATACCATCAACATTATCGAGGTCACTCTGCCAACCCCCATCCTTTCGATACTTCATTTAACTTTGAAAAAAGAAAGAGAAAAAGAAGAGCCGTTACCTTGGAAGGTTTAGCGGGAACTAGGCCTACTTCAAATAACAGCGTAATGTTACATGCTACTCCGTCAATGCTTCTTTCTGCGAGTGCCATGCACGCTAGCACAAGAGTACTTGATATTACTATAATGCGAGAGAGAGAGAGAGAGAGAGAGAGAGAGAGAGAGAGAGAGAGAGAGAGAGAGAGAGAGAGAGAGAGAGAGAGAGAGAGACAGAGAGAGAGAGAGAGAGAGAGAGAGAGAGAGAGAGAGAGAGAGAGAGAGAGAGAGAGAGAGAGAGAGAGAGAGAGAGAGAGAGAGAGAGAGAGAGAGAGAGACGGCCACACAGCATCCGATTCAATGCAACTTCGATCCGACTGTGACATTTGTGGGGCATGGTTCTCGTGAAATAGTACTTTCTGCCGTCACTATATTATTTGCAGTCCCCCGTACACGAATCTGATGAAATATCGGTATTTTTTGTAGTAGACATTTTGTTTTTTATGAGATGCGTGCATGAGTATAGTGAACGAAAATTGTAGAATTATTTTAAGACGGAAGTATTTCACGTGAATCGTTAGTTTCACAGACGTCGTCGTCACAATCAGATCGCAGTATGGATAGAAATCGCACGTGCGTGGCTTGCCCCTTAATAACAGAGAACAATGAACAATGGATGTTTTAATGAGCCACGCTCTCTGCGTGGTGTGTATTCATGTGTGTGTGTGTGTGTGTGCGTGTGTGCGTGTGCGTGTGTGTGCGTGCGTGCGCGCGCGCGCGCGAACGCGCGTGCGTGCATATGCGTGTGTGTATGCTTGTTGTGCGTATGCTATGTTTGTACCGTGCATGCTGTCAAACTAAGCTCAGTTAGAGAAGTCGATAACTGCTGTAGTCAATCGATAATTTAAAAACTGGGGGGAAACAACGAGCACCTTGTTCGTTTGGGGCGTCAGTGGTTGTCAGTGTAGGCCTGCTTCGATTGTTTGTTTGTGTGTGTAGTGTGTGTGTGTGTGTGTGTGTGTGTGTGTGTGTGTGTGTGTGTGTGTGTGTGTGTGTGTGTGTGTGTGTGCGTGTGCGTGCGTGTGCGTGCGTATGTTATTGTGTGCGTGCGTGTGTGTGTACGTATGTGTGAGTGCGTGTGTGCGTGCGTGTGCGTGTGTTGTCGTGTATTCCGTATGTATGTGTGTATGCATGCCTTCAGATGCACGAACACGTGTATCAGTGTATGCTTATATTTTATGTGTACATGTTTTACGTGCCCTCTCTCTCCGTCTCTGTGTCTGT
>CM065680.1:59148909-59153909 GCA_017654935.2 Phymorhynchus buccinoides
TCATCAATTAACAATACTAATCAAATAACAATATTAATAATAATAAAACGAAGAAAAGGATAGTAAAAGGGTTTTGAACACACACGCGCATCTGTGGTGGCACGTAACATATAAACAGTACAATAAGAGCACAGTTCAAATATTAAAATAAAACACTCACACAAAACTCAACCCTCCCCACCCCTCCTCTCTACCGACCCCCTCCCTCTCCCACATAAAAGAGAGAGAAGGAATGAGTGAATGAATGAGAGAGAGAGAGAGAGAGAGAGAGAGAGAGAGAGGGGGGGGGGAGAGAGAGAGAGAGAGAGCACACACACCAATAGTCTTAAATGAAGTGATTAAACACTCTCTCTCTCTCTCTCTCTCTCTCTCTCTCTCTCTCTCTCTCTCTCTCTCTCTCTCTCTCTCTCTCTCTCACACACACACACACACACACACACACACACACACACACACACACACACACACACACACACACACACACACACACACACACACACACACACACACACACACACACACTTTTTAGTGGGAGACATTTCAAAGTGTTATACACTGGTGACTGCTATTCTAAAGACCCGAGCCGTTCGCATAAAACAAACAACTGTAATTTGAGAACCGTTGGTTGAAGATCCCTATAACCTTGTATATCCGTGACCAGCGTCACCGGGAGAATGCTGTGGGGAACATTTCGGAGTGCTATTCTGGTAACTGCTATTCCGGAGACCTGTCCTGGGGAAGAACTGCCGCGAAGCGAAACAAGTCGGGCGTATCTGCTAGTTATTTATTAATTTCTGACTACGTGTTGAGTTTTGCTTTGTGCACAAAGATGTACATTTTATGTTACCAGGTCTAAGACAACCTTTACCTCCATCCTAGTGTTCCATTTTCATATACTATAGCATTGTTAAAACAAAATTGTACATTCGCTGTAAAGAAATCAAAATCAAAACTTTTAGACGATGTGAAAATGGCTTAAGCTGTTGTATTTGTTACGCGGAAATTTGAAAGACACCCCCCCCCCCCAACAACACCAACACCCCCCCCCCCACCCCCCCCCCCCCCCGCAAAGCAAAAAAATCTTTTAAAAACTACAGTCAAATAATACAACGTTTCACTTACAGGTATGATATGCAATAATAATCTTTATCAACATGGAGTCAGATTCTGTTAGCATGGAACCAAACACTTTCGCTTCCGTTCTGATGACGTCAGGGCGTACCAACCAATCAGATAAATGGTTGTTTGGCATGACGGGGAACGTGTCTGCCCCCGACGGCTGCATCCTGGTGCTGTTCAGTCAGCTGGAGGATCTGATCGCTGCCAACAACCCCGATGGAGTCATTAGCCTAGAGACAAGACGGGTTGTTCACCAGGCCAAGAACCTCACCATGCTCTGCCTGTTTCTGTTCGGGACTCCAACCAACGTCATCAACATGGTGGTTTTCTACAAACAGGGGTTGAGGGACCGTGTCATGCTGTGCCTGTTTTTCCTCGCCTTCACCGACGCCTTCGTTCTGACCGCGGCTATCGTTTTCCAAGGCGAGGAGATCTACAAGCAGTTCGAATCCAAGGAAGAGATCGGTCGCCATTTTGCTTTCATTCTCAACCACAACATTTTCGTGTTGTACGGCTCGTACTATGCTTCTCCCATCTTAAGCGCGATAATTGCTGTGGAAAGATGTGTTTGCGTATTCAATCCGATGAAATTCCGAAGCCTGATTCGTACCAGAACAATGGCGTTGATTATTTTCACGGTTTATGTCGTTGTCTTTTCCTTGTCTTTTATGCCGTTTACACGATTCCGTATTGAATGCTTGTACGACCCTTTCTTACGTATGAGCGTGAGAGTGACAGTTAAATCCAAGCTCGGCAGAGAAAACGAAGACGTGGTCAACTTCATGGAGGGAGTAGTTATCGGGGTTTTCCTTGTGGGTGGCACAGCGGTCGTCGTTGCCATTACAACAATACTGACGACAATGAAACTCAGGCAAGTTAGAAAATGGAGATCGGAAACGTCGTCTTCGTTTTCATCAGGGGAAGTAGGTCTGACCAAAATGTTGATTGGAAGTTCCATTGTCTTCGTCATATGTGTGTCTCCTTTTGCCCTGTTTAACGGTGTTCGCCTCTTCTTTCCTGAGGTGGATTATGGCAAACCCGAGCATAACTTGTACGTGTGTTTTGCGTGGATTGGAGAGACGTTTCATTTGGTAAAACCCTGTGCCAGCTTTATTGTGTATTACACAATAGGCTCGCGTTATCGGGATGTGTTCTGGGCCACCTTTGGACTAAGAAAGAAGCGGAATACGAATGCCGTGAAGGTTGTACATTAAAAAAAAAAGAGAAGAGAAACAGACTAGAGAATTGTATTTTGCATTAGACTATACATTGTTTAGCTTCCTGTGGCTTTAAACAAACATAACTATACATGCACACGTGTGCATAATAATGTACATGATGTGTGACTGTGCATCCGGTAGATGAATGAACATGTGTGTGATTTAGTTAGTTAGTTTGCGCCTCTGTGTGTGTGTGTGTGTGTGTGTGTGTGTGTGTGTGTGTGTGTGTGTGTGTGTGTGTGTGTGTGTGTGTGTGCATGCTCCTGCGCCTCAAGACTTTCAAGGAGTTGCCAGTGTCTCGTACTTGCACCCACCCACCTTAATCGGACACACTGAAACCATTCAAAAAGTCACAATTATTAGGGGGAAAAGGTAAGAAAGACTCAATAAGATCAGTGTTGAAATATAACCTTAAAGCAACAATGTATCATTTTTACAGCGACACTTTGACAACAGTAGTGCTTTTTGTCTTCATGGAGCATCTCTTTCTTAACCCTTTCACCGCCAATGTCGCATTTATGCACCACAATGGTTTAACACCCATGTCACTAAAAGGCATGAAATCAGGGCCTGTTATCTGAATACCCTATTTTCTTAATTTTGGGAGGTAAGGATAGGCCTAATGTTATACATGTCACAGAGGAATTCGCAATAATGCAGATGTTTTATTTTCTCCACCCAGTTAAGTTTAATGGTATTTTGGGGGGCTGAAAAATGGCTGGCGGCGAAAGGGTTAATATATCTGAAGGGGAAAATGGCACATACTTATCCCGAACAAGTGCTCCTCTCAAAGATATGTGAAATTACTTTGTGGTGCCTTTTTCGTGGATGACTGCCATTAAGCTTCACTGACTTAGTGTCCTTTGCACACTTGGCATGGAGGAACTACGTTGTTCTCCGCGCCTGTTTAAACAAAAAAAATTTGGAGGTTCACCGTGCCAAGGGCACGGCATCATGGAAGGTGGAGCCCATCCCTCTCCTTCCGCCGCCTTTAACCTTCTCTGAACAAATCAGGCACCCATTCACTGCTGGGTGGACAGAGAGGGTTTTGAGGCCAGAAAAATCCGACTCCAAGCTGGACTCGAACCAGCGACCTTCCGCGCGCACCGCAGCCGAATGAAAGCAAACGTAAATATTAATACACCTCCGTTGCCATATTAAGTTTATATTTGTAAAAAAAATGAAGATTTCATTTCAAGATAACTTGTCGTGTGAAATGCGCCAAGAACCTGTAAATAATCATGCAAGGAAGTAAAGGGAAGAGAAAGCCACGACTCTCTCTCTCTCTCTCTCTCTCTCTCTCTCTCTCTCTCTCTCTCTCTCTTGCACTCTCTCTCTCTCTCCTCTCTCTCTCTTCTCTCTCTCTCTCTCTCTCCCTCTCTTATCATTTTTTTGTCGATTCTACTTGTTTTGTCTATTGCTATGTCCATTGTTCGTTTGGTTTGTTGTGACTTTCTTTTCCCAAAAAATGTATTGCTGGTATTTCCTGGTAAAATTCCGCCAATGTTTATACTGTGTCATTCGTTTTGAACTGAGCACGCCATAAGCTCTGCTTGTTGTCGCTTCAGTTATGTCATAGTTGCTGTTCATGTTGATTTGGAAAAATAAAACATTTAAACCAGAAAGCCACGACGAGAAATGGCGACTAATTCAATAGAATAGAAAGGTGGTGTCGACACAAAGACAAGACCACCGCAACAACGGAAAGAAACACTGACACAATGACAGACAGAAAGCGAGAGAATGGAAGGTCGTTAAAAAAAACACCCAGCTGAAAAGCTCTATAGGGAGGAGGAAGAATAATAATAAGCTAGCTTGCCAGCCGACCATTACTTTGTTTTACGCAGACGTTCCTAGGCAACGAAGCGATCGTTGAAGATAAAACGGGCAATACTCTTGTAAAATTGATCAGCGGCAAGGCAGGATAATGAAGGGCTAAACAGGCCTCGCCAAATCGCTATGAAAGAAGAAAAAAAAGAAGATAGAAAAAGAAACGGAAGTGAAGTAGCCAAGGATTATTATGGCTAAAGCTGAATTTACACGACACGTTGCTTTTGAAAACTGTAATGGCTGCTCTTGGTTGGAATGATCGTTTCTACAAACCGCATTTGCCCTGGCTATATCTCGAAAAGCGTGTTTATTTTGTTGTTGCTGGGAAAGTTAAGCAAAGGGGAAAAAAAGGTTTAATAGTGGATTTGCGATTAAAAGAAGAAGAAAAAAAATGGAAAAAGAAGAAAAGCCGTGATGATAGCGAACTGATAATTCGGAATGTTTAAAATGTTACGCATTATATGTGTATGCATTTTGTTCATGTATTTATTTATTTACGTACTTACTTTTACAGAAATGTCTTTGTATAACACTGCGGCTTTATTGAGGCTGATCAAGACCCACAATACTAACCAGAAAGCCACAAGTCACACAACATTGTGAAATTGTACAACAAGGTCACGACGGCAATATGGTTTGCGCGGATGCCTTCCTCTCATGGTGACACACCAGCACACACAATTTGACGTGATTCTGTCAACCCGTTCGAAAGATATTCTTGGGACAGACAGAAGGAGAAAAAAAATGACCCCTCCGATTTTCAGGCTCCAGCGATCTTTTTGACCTTGACCTTGACCTTGATCGGTATGCCATCATCAGAACGGGCATAAG
>CM065680.1:59158909-59161409 GCA_017654935.2 Phymorhynchus buccinoides
CTTAAATTTTGGAGACCAGTATATTTACGAATATAGCCAATGCGACGAATTTGATAGTAGCAGCAAAAATAATAGAGTATATTTAACTCTCTTTGGTAGCAGGACTGACAGGTCTGAGTCACTATGCCTGTTGCCTGTGCTTCAGAATAGTCCTTGTTTTCTAAGCCCCAGTCCACCTCGCTCTAATAGTAATTTCTCAGCGACAACCCAGTTTTGTTTCCCTCTAACCCCCTCCCTTTCATTCTACCCCACCCACTCACCCATTCGCTGTCCTTATCTCCCCTGTCCAGGGGTGTTCCCTATAAATACCTAGGCCATAGAGCAGCCAAAGGGAGACAAATCGATGCCAGCCGCTTAGCGTAGAGCAGTCGGAATAGAACAGAACAGAGAGAAGGAACGGCTTCGCTTTTGCGTGACCCGTCAACGTTTCATCTGCCCTGGCCTGTTGGCTTCTTACTGTCTTTGTCTTGCGCGCTCTGTCTTTGATTTTCTCTCTATCACCGTGCCTCTCTCTATGTTGCCGATCTCTTGGGTCTGTCTGTCTGTCTGTCTGTCTGTTATGTCTGTCTGTCTGTCTGTCTCTCTCTCTCTCCTCATCCTCCTCTCTCTCTCTCTCTCTCTCCTCTCTCTCTCTCTCTCTCTCTCTATCTCTCTCTCTCTCTCTCTCTCTCTCTCTCTCTCTCTGTGTGTTTGTGTTTGTCTGTCTGTCTGGCTCTGTCTCTGAGTCTCTCTCTCTCTCTCTCTCTCTCTCCTCTCTCTTCTCTCTCTCTCTCTCTCTCTCTCCATCCTGTCTCTCTCTGTCCTCTCTCTCTCTCTCCCTCCCTCCCTCTCCCTCCCTCTATCTCTCTCTCTCTCTCCTCTCTCTCTCCCCCCCCCTCTCTCTCTCTCCCTCTCTCTCTCTCTCTCTCTCTACTCTCTCTCTCCTCGCTCTCTCTTCCTCTCTCTCTCTCTCTCTCTCTCTCTCTCTCTCTCTCTCTCTTCTCTCTCCTCTCTCTCTCTCTCTCTCTCTTCGTGCGTTTGGATTATTGGTTGATGAAAATCCATTTAACGTCCTCCGGTCTGAAACAGACATATATGTATAGGACATACATTAGTACGAGTAGATATAAAGATGTGGGAACGATCCTGGAGGCAATGCCCGGAGGCAGTGCAACTCCAGGAAAGTCCCTAATTTGCAACGATACAGATGTTTGGATTATCATGGATGTAGACCTATTATGACATATCTTCATTTAGGCCTACTTGGGCAGTGTTTACTTCAATTTTCATATTGTTACCTTTTTTTTTATGGTAATTGTCCGTCACCGAAGGTAACGGACTTTGCGATGGGCTGGTTTGCATTTTTTTTAATTTTAATTTTTTTTTCCTTTCTGTCTGTCCCAAGGATATCTCCCGAACCGCTTGACCGAAATCGCGTCAAATTTTGTGTGAAGGTGTGCCTCCTTAATAGGAAGAGATCCGCGCAAACCATTTTGCCGTCGTGACCTTGACCTTGATGTACGACCTTGAAAACCGAAACATCTATTTTTAGCCATATCTCGGGCACCGATCGACATAGGATGTTGAAACTTGGTATGAAGGTGGTTTGGCTTATGCCCGTTCTGATGATGGCATACAGATCAAGGTCAAGGTCAAGGTCCAAAAGATCGCTGGAGCCTGAAAATCGGAGGGTCATTTTTTTCTCCTTCTGTCTGTCCCAAGGATATCTTTCGAACGGGTTGACCGAATCACGTCAAATTTTGTGTGCTGGTGTGTCACTTTTCTATGAGAGGAAGGCATCCGCGCAAAACCATTTTGCCGTCGTGACCTTGACCTTGGCGTACGACCTTGAAAAACCGAAAATCTTTCAGGGGCCATAACTCCCACACCGTTAGTGTTAGAGTCTTCAAATTTGGCATGAAGGTACTTTGGCTTATGCCCGTTCTGCTAGTGGCATACCGATCAAGGTCACGGTCCGGGAGATAGGTAAGCCTTGTTTTTTTGTTTTTGTTGTCTGTCTGTCCCAAGGATATCTCCCGAACCGCTTGACCGAATCACGTCAAATTTTCTGTGGAGGTGTGCCACCTTAATAGGAAGAGATCCGCGCTAACCATTTTGCCGTCGTGACCTTGACCTTGACGTACGACCTTGAAAACCGAAAATCTATTTTTAGCCATATCTCGGGCACCGATTAACATAGGATGTTGAAACTTGGCATGAAGGTGATTTGGCTTATGCCTGTTCTGATGATGTCATACCGATCAAGGTGAAGGTCAATTTAAAAAAGATCTCTGCGGCCGGAAAATCGGAAGTTCATTTGTTTTCCTTCTGTCTGTCCCAGTGATATCTTTCGAATAGGTTGGCAGAATCGCTTCACATTTTGTGTGGAGGTGTGCCACCTTAATAGGAAGAGATCCGCGCAAACCATGTTGCCGTGGTGACCTTGACCTTGACATATGACCTTGCAAACCGAAAATCTATTTTTAGCCATATCTCCGGCACCGATCAACATAGCATGTGG
>CM065680.1:59171409-59173909 GCA_017654935.2 Phymorhynchus buccinoides
TAGAATAAGAGACAGAGAGAATGTTTGGGGTGGATCCGAAGGTGACTGCATGCGGGAGGGTTGGAGCTGCTGCTGCTGCTGCTGCTGATGATGATGATGACGATAACGACGAAGATTATGATGACGATGGTGAATAAGACAATGATGACGACGACGACGATGATGATAATGACGATGGTGAAGAAGACCATGATGATGACGATGATTATGAGATGACGATGACGACGAAGATGATGATAACGATGGTGAAGAAGACAATGATGATGACGATGATGATGATGACGATGACGATGACGACGAAGATGATGATAACGATGGTGAAGAAGACAATGATGACGACGACGATGATGAAAATGACGATGGTGAAGAAGACAATGATGACGATGAGGAGGAGGACAATGATAATTATGACGATGATGATGATGATGGTGGAGGTGGTGGTGGTGGTGATGACAACGACGACGATTATGATAACGACGACGACGATGATGATGGTAACGACGACGAAGATGATGATGGTGACGACGACGACGATGACGACGACGACGATGAATTGATGACAACGACGACGATGATGATGATGATGATGATGATGATGGGTGAGGGACGGATCAAGGGAGAAGAAAAACCACGGATGGGTTGGGTGGGGGTGGGGGTGGGGTGGGGTGGGGGAGTGGCTATTGAATGCCGCCTCAGCCCCAGTTTCCGGCTCTCGTCTGTCACAGGGAATGTCTTTGTGCGCCTGCCACAGCTGCCACTTGCCTCTCTTCCAACCGGTTTTAGGTGGTTTTGTTTTTTCTCTCTCCAATACTTCAAATTCTGTCTGTGTGTCTGTCAGTCTGTCCGTTCTTATCTGCGTGGATTTCGTTGCGCGTCTCTGTGTCTCGCTGGCACGTGTCTCTCTTCTGGCTTTAAAAACAACAACAACTAACTTTGTGTTTTGCGTGTGTCTGTGACAGTCTGTTCGCTCTTGTCTACGCCGTGTGTTCATTTCTTTGCGCGTCTGTCTCCAAAACCAAATGAAAGAAAGTTGGAGACCCCCCCCCCCCCCCCCATAAAAACAAAAAGGAGAGGAAAAGGGGGTAGGGGATAACAATATCAACAACAAGGGAAATTTAGAAATCATCAAAAACTGAAATATTTGAAAGCACATGTATGGAATAAGAGACAAGAGAAACAATATTGCATTGACCACACACACACACACACACACACACGCACACGCACGCACACGCACGACACGCACGCACGCACGCACACACCACACACACACACACAAAGAAGGTGTACACACACACACACACACACACACACACTATGATTGGCCTATATTAAGAGTTTACAGTTTCACGTGCTTCGCACATACTCGTCTAAGGCATGCAAACATTTATTTAGACTTTATTGCTGACATACTTATGATAATTTCTCTATGAGATGTTTGTTGTAAGCTCTTTTAAAAGATGAAACGCTGCTACGGGTTTTAGATGAATCTTTCAGAGAGAGAGAGAGAGAGGGGGAGAGGAGAGAGAGAGAGAGAGAGATGTGAGGTGAAGAGAGAGAGAGAGAGAGAGAGAGAGAGAGAGAGAGAGAAGGAGAGAGAGAGAGAGAGAGAGAGAGAGAGAGAGAGATAGGGGGGAGGAGAGACAGAGAGAGAGAGATGTTTCAGTGTTTCAGAACATTGCACTCAAAAGAAAGAAAAATACACCATTTAAATGTTCTGATATTTCCCCACTGACATTCGTTTCTTTGCATGCACTAGCATAAAACAACCCCACTTGACACCGCTTGACACGCATGCACACCATGGTAAGGTAGGTTCGGATTTCGTTCAATACTTGGCATCGTATGAAATCGATAGCACTTTAAAGTGGCGTGCGTCTGTAAGCAACAATAGTAACAGCAATAACAAAAACAACAGCAACATATGTTTTCATCGTTACCGTTACAGCGTAAAGTAGGCATTCGAAATTGATTCAAATGAAAATCTTCATCATTGTATTTCGTAGTCCGAATATGCTTTAAATATTTTTGTTTGTGGCTCAAGCCACAAACCTATAACTCACTTTGTCGGTCTGTCTGTCTGTCGGTCGGTCCAAAATTGTCGCACTTCAAATCGAGGCTACAAAATTGTCGCACTTCAAATCGAGGCTGCACTTCAAATTGAGGCTGCTCTTTAAAATGATGTTTCGTTTTCAATTGTCGCACGCCACAAACGATTGCGAATCCGCGCTTGTTTTTGGCATCAATATCAAACACGCGACTACACGACACATTAAGAGCTGCAACAAGCTTAAAGACCCAGCACGTCACGTGTCACATTCCCTCTTATACAAGAAGATGAGATTCCTTACTAGCTATAAGATGGAAAACACGTGAAAACCGTGATTTTGACACGTGACGTGCGGGGTCTTTGAAACTCAAAGTGTACTCTGGGAGATTCCATCGGTCTTGTAAACTATTATGAGCCCTAAATTAAATGGGCATGTCATATTGTGACTGG
>CM065680.1:59191409-59216409 GCA_017654935.2 Phymorhynchus buccinoides
TTTTAGCACCACAGTGATTGAACACCTATGTCACTAAAAAAAAGGCATCAAATTGGGGTCTATTATCCAAAAACCCTATTGTCTTAGTTTTGGGATGTAAGGATAGACCCTATTTTATATAGGGGAAGACGGGGTAAAAAGCGCATGTGCGGGTAAGAAGCCCACCCCAATTATCTCATGAAATGAAGCAAATTTCAGTCTCATTTTGCCCATGAGGCGAGCGTTAATGTCTAGCATTCGTCTCATGGGCAAATTTGACTGAAATTTTCTTTATTTCATGAGATAATTGGGGTGGGCTTCTTACCCGCCCATGCGCTTTTTACCCCGTCTTCCCCTATGTCACAGAAGAATCCCCAGTACTGCATATGGATTTTGTTCTCTACCCAGGTAATTTAAGGGAGATTTTTGGCTTAAATATGGCTGGCGGTGAAAGGGTTAGGGGCAGTCTTCCAAAAAAGCTATGTGTAGAAGTGTAGTGAAATGCGCGTGATTTCCAAGCTGACGGTTAGTATGAGTTCAAATTACCCAAGGGATCGTGTCCGTTATTATAGCTGGAGCGTTGTTGTCTTGCGTGCGTATCCTTTTGGAAGCAGCGTAAGGGTAATTAAAGCGTTTAAAGGGCGATTAAGTTCTTACCATTATAACTTCTACTATTATACAATGTTCTTTATCTTTGAAGAAAAGGTAAATCCTTACCAGGTATTGCTGTAGGTGATAATGGGAAAGAGAGAGAAAGACAGCAAGCTTTCTGCTCCTAAATCTGTCATCAGGCTGTGTTAGTGGGGAGAGAGACATGGTTTAAAAGCAAGTTGAGAACAGAAATTGAATAGAGCTCAAGATAAAAAGAAAGGGTTAATTGAATCTAGACCAGTAGATGGCGTGAGTACAAATCATAGATAAGAATTAAAAGGGAGAGTGACAGCAAAAAGACAGAGTTAAGGGGAAAGGGAGGATATGGTGGTGGTGGTTTAAGGAAGCAGGGTGTGAACACACACACACACACACACGCACACGCACACGCACACACACACACACAATCCTGAAGTTCAAGGGCCAATAGTAAAGTGAGAGTGACAGTAGTGTCATAAGCCATGTTCTATAGCAATGGAAAATCTTAGTACAGCTTAATCTTTTGTGAAAGTCTATGATGGCTCTCAAAGTAGGCGGCATGTGCGCCAGCTGGCTCTTAACGCTGCAGCTTGTCGGGTTAGTTGGCCTTTGGTGGACCCTCTCTAATGCCAACCGAGATTATGTATCATAAGGAATCAGAATGCAGAGCAAACTTTCTAATATCTTGACGAGATAACTCTCCCCCCCCCCCCCCCCCCCCCCCCCCCCCAACTCTCCCCCCCCCCTCGGTTTTTAACCCGTGAGTGCGGTGAATACGAGTATGTCTTAATTTGCTTTTATGAGCGTGTTTCTCTATTTTTGAATGTTTGTTAACCTTGTGTGTACCTATATGTATACTTTACTTTTGCGGTCATTGTGAATGTGTAACTTGTTTATGTAAATTGAAAATTGTGTTTTTGGTGTGTTTTTTAATGTAATCTGATTGTAAATTGTTATTTTATTATGTATATGTATTTTATTTATATTTAGTTTAATATGTACATATTTCTTTGTGTGCGCATGTGTATGTGTGTGTGTGTGTGTGTGTGTGTGTGTGTGTGTGTGTGTGTGTGTGTGTGTGTGTGTGTGTGTGTGTGTGTGTAAGAATGTGAAGGATAGTGTGGAGGTATGTAAGCGGTTGTTTTTAATATGAATAATTTTAGGGCAATTGTAAAGCGCTTAGAGCTTAAAGGTGAAGCGCTATATAAATTTTCTTAAATAATAACAATAAAATCCAAAGACAAAAAGTTACATTATGATCAGGGTTTGGTCTTCAGTTACAGCCTACCTCGTCATGTTCGTTTGCGGTTTTTTCTCTCCATTTTTCAGCAACAAGTTGTCCCGTCTGAGCAACATCATCGACAACCTGCGGGTCACCAAGGAGAAGCAGGTGCTGACCGCGGAAGGAGGCGGGGAGAAGAAGGACACCCAGGAAGACAGCGCTTCAACCTCCTCCTCCTCCTCGCCCCCTCCCCCTCCTCCTCCCCCTCCCCCACCCTTACCACCGCCTTCCGCGGTTCCCAAGCCCCCCTCCTTCCTCGCTGGTCATTTGCTGACCCCTTCGGAGGAGAAGACGACGACGGTGAGCGGGTCCGGGTTGACCTCTCTGCCCCCTGTCCCCGCCCTGCACACTTCTGGCCAGCTGACCTCTTTGTCCCACCACAGCCAGCAGCAGCAGCAGCCCCCTCCTCAACATCCTCACCACTCAACGCAGCCCACCCACCATCAGGCCTCCGTGATCCGGCAGGTGCCGTCTCCCTCCAGACAGCTACACTCTCCCTCCAGACAGCTCCCCTCTCCTTCAAGACAGCTCCCCTCGCCGTCAAGACAGCTCCCCTCTCCCTCCAGACGGCTGCCTTCTCCCTCCAGACGGCTGCCCTCTCCCTCCAGGCGACACCTGTCTCCCCCTGGGAGACACCCTTCTCCCCCGGGCCAGCATCCATCTCCTGCGGGGGGTCAGCACAGCCGGAAGAGCGTGCCGGCCTGGCCCTTGTCGTTGTCGTCCTCGTCGGTGGTGTCGCCCTACCCCGGGTCCTCGCTCCTGTCCTCCTTCGCCTTGTCCCTGCCTCCACACACCACCACCAGTAGCGGCTCCAGCAAACCCAGCAGGCCCGTGCCCTCCTCCTCCTCTTCCTCGTCCTCTGCCCATCACTCGTCGTCCTCAGCACCTCCCTCTGTGTTGTCGGGCAGTCGTCCTTCAGTCTCGGCCCACTCCACCCTTCCCAGCACCCTGCCCTCCATCATGTCCCTATCCACCGCCTCTTCTATGCCCTCCATGCTCTCCTTGACCTCCACCGCCTCCTCCTCCTCCACCCTCCCCTCCATGCTGTCCTTGAACTCCTCCCTGCCCTCCATGCTGTCGCTGACCCCGCCTTCCATGTCCTCCGCCTCTCCCTTGCTGGGAGTTGCTGGGGGCGGGGCATCGTCCTCGGCCTACGCACGGCAGCAGGAGCAGCTGGCCCTGTCCCTGCAGCAGGCCATGAGCCGGGTGATGACCCCCAGCGACATCAGCCACGCCCAGCTGATGGCCTTCCAGATGGCGCAGAACGAGGCGGCCATACAGCAGGCCAGCTACATCCAGAAGATGATGGACATGCACAAGCTGTCCTCCTCCATGTCCCTGCACAGCAAGGTGGAGCGCGACTACCAGATGGCCGCGCTGTCCGCCCTCATGCCCTGGCCCCCGCGCCCCGACCTGCTCAGTCCCTTCCACCCGCTGGCCCACCCCCACCTCCTGGCCGCCCAGCAGCAGCAGCAGTTCCAGCAGCAGGCCCGGGAGAAGGAGCTGGAGCTGGAGAAGCAGAAGCAGCAGCAGAAGCAGCGCGAGCGGGAGCAGCAGCAGAAACGAGAACGGGAGAGGGAGAGAGAGCGGGAGCAGCAGAAGCAGCGGCAGGAGCAGCTGGAGCGGAAGCAGAGCCACCACCGGCTGCAGGAGCAGCAGCAGCAGCAGTACAAGCTGAAGCACCTGCAGATGATGCAAGAGCAGCAGCGCAAGCTGGACGCGGCTCACCTGCAGTTTCAGCGGGACATGGCCAAGCGGCCCTACGACGCCCTGGTCACGGGGCTGGGCCTGCCCCCGGAACAGCCGCAGAAAGCCCACAGCGAGGCCAAGAAACCCCGCACTACTCTGCCCGGGGCCTACCCTCCGCTGTCCCTCATACCCCCCTCTACCAAACCTCGCCCGAGCCACACCAAGGTGAACGGCAGCAGCAGCAGTAGCAGCAGTAAGAGCGGGAGCAGCAGCACGCTGACACCGTCGATGAACCCCTTTAACCTGCCCCTGCCTCTGCCCGTGTCCCCAGTGGCCGCCCCCAGGATGTGGTCGTCGTGTTTCCCCCACCCCTTGCCTCCACCCTCCCTGGAGGCGGCTCACCTGTCTCAGCTGTACGGGCTGAGTGACGAGGCCTCCAAGCACTTGGCCCAGGCTGCTGTCAACGCCAACGCCAGGGCCGCCCATACCGCCAGCAGGAGCGTCTCGGCCTCTGCCAGTGCCACTGCCACCCCGTCTGCCTCCGCCTCTCTCTCCGCGCCTGGCGCGCCGGCAGGATCGGCGGAAGTTCTGGACCTGAGCGTCACTAAGCGCTGAGGCTGAGTGTGTCTTCAGCCGCCTGACTGCTGGCTTCAGGGAGCTTGGTGGATTATTATGGTGGAGTACCGTTTCGTGATTTGAGGAGTATTCTGGGGAATATTCCATTGTGACGTCATCTGTGCTAAAGGTTGGAGTCGTACAACCCAATCTAAACAATCAGTTTCAGTCTGGGTAGGATTATTGAAGACTTGATCGATCAACTCTAATTGCCCGTGCGTCAGACATGGGGGTTTTTCTCTCCCAAATCGTGTTTGTATCGTTGAGACATGATTGTATGGAACTGATTCGATGAACGCGTGTTGTTAAATATAGTTAAATCAAAAGATCATTTCAATCGATGCTCTCTCTCTAGATTTTTTTAATGTCTACTTTCTGCTCGTGAAAGCGTTTGGGTACATGTTAAGGTGTTGTGAAAAAAACCACGGCATTCAGAAAAAAAAAGAAAACATCATTTGCGTTAAAACAAAATGAAATTATGGGTCTCAGCTTGTTGTTTTCCATTTTACATTATATTAATCAAGACTGGCCATTTTTTTCTAGTCTGAATTCATAAAACAATTGTGAGTCTTCGAATAAATTGTGTGACATAATATTTGATCGTCTTAGAATATGTGCAAAGAAAGTGGTCAAGTTTAAGGAATGCTTCTTATAGCTGCAAAGCCGAGTTGATGAGGTTGTAAACGATCCGATTTCAATGAGCATCGGGTATAGAAGGTCTGATTCAGTTTAAAAAAAGGCTGCGTGGAGGAATGAGCGAGATGGTTTTCTCTTCTCATCACGAATTCATGAAACGGTGAACCTCATACAATATTTACGATCCCATCAGTCCACTAGAATATCACCATTGCGAGTTCTACGTTTGTTTCATGGAATACTACAAGGTTGTGTAAGTGTGTGTAATTATGGTGGTGTTGTGGAAGATATAGCATTTGCATAGCCAAAATCTGAAATATAATTGTGTGTGGACGTTTGTGTAAAAATAACAGAAACGATGAATTGATGTTAGTTTGGCTGTGACAGTGATATCACAAAGCTTGAATATTTTTTTCTAAAGTGTTTACTTGTAGATGAGTAGATGAGTACGGCATAAGTCATAACCAATAGATTTGCCAACGTTTTTCTCGTTGTTTTTTTTCAAATTATATTTAATTAGATTAGATTATTTTTTGACAAAACAAAACCACTTATGATTTTTGGTGGTGACATTGACTCAAAAGAAGAATTCCTTCAAGGATGGACATCGATCGTGGGATCTGACACATAGACAGGCAAACTCGGCAAACGTGACCCTTTGTATGTAGGCTACCAGTGATCGCGTTAGCTGGTAATTATCAGTAGCGCACTGATTGCGAAACCAAAATACTGAAAAAGACCCGTCAGTCCCAGGGACTGATATATTTTTGCTAGGACTAATAAATGCTTCTAACAGGGGCTTTGATATTGTGATTTTCTGTAGTTTTAATTATTTTGTTTTCCAGGGACTGTTTTTGACACTGCTTGTAGGGGAAATTGTCGCTGTTGGGACTAGTTTTAAAACTTCCTAGCGCGATCACTGGTTAGCCGAATACATTGCTCTTGGGGTTGTTTGGTTTAAACAAATGTTTATTCATTTCAAAACATAGTCAAACAGAAAGGCGATTACAGCAACAACAAGCCCGAAGCTTATGCCGTGCTCCTTGCAATCTACATTACACAATTGACTGAATTGACTTGGGATTGTTGATTCAGCAACTTGTAGGGGATTAAGACAACCTTGACTGTGAAAATTCTACTTCTAGAAAAACGTCTCAAATTCTGTGGCTTTGCATGCCCAAGGATGGTCACCTCAGTTTCGGTTTCCAATCCAGTCTATGCCTTGGTGCGTTCGGGTCAAAGTCATGGGAATCAGTGTGTTCTGGGTAGCTATCAGTGGACGGTCTTGGTGGCGCCCTCGGAGGAGGACCTCACTCACGCTGGCTCCGCGACTAAGAGAATAGTGTCGCCAGTAGGGGGGCTTAGTAGGTGGTGTCCTGAACAGGCTCCACTGAACTCCACCGATGTGACTCAGCAGCAGTGCAGTGTCTCCTCTGTTGGTTGCCTCCTGACGGCCTAACATAGATTCGCTCCCCTTGAACTGCTGGTCTCGGATTCTGCGACCTGAACAAGCCGGGGTGTGGCTGCGAATTGGGATTCGAGATGAGCGGCGTGGGAGCAACGCCACTGTTTGACCCAGAAGATGGGAGAGCAACGACCAAAAAATTCCACTTCTCCATTTTTATACACACCGCAGCTTTCACAGACTTCTGATAGTCAGTGTCTTTGTAGAGATACAACATACCTAGATCTAATATTTGATCAAAGAAACCACAAACACCACTAACTGTGTATACTTTTTGAAGTTCTGTGAAAAGAATAAAACAAAGGCAAAATTTTGTGCTGGTTTACTTTTTGTCCCAATGGGGGACAGACAGTGTATGAGCATGGTACATAGAGAGATCTCTTTCGAATTATGGAATTCTCGTCAGTATTATCTGCTAACAAACACTGTCTTGTGGATCAACCCTAACAGGAAGACAACCAATAAAAGAATGGTGTCTTCTCTGCACTAGGCCGAAAAGTCCACAAATATACTGACGAGAATTCCATAATTCGAAAGAGATCTCTCTATGTACCATGCTCATACACTGTCTGTCCCCCATTGGTACAAAACGCAAACCAGCACAAAATTTTGCCTTTGTTTTATTCTTTTCACAGAACTTCAAACAGTATACACAGTTAGTGGTGTTTGTGGTTTATTTGATCAAATATTATCTCCCACCATTATGGTGAGAACCACTGGCATCCTTTATGGATTCACCACTATTAACAGTGGCATTTTAAGCTATAAAGCCATTTCAAGCCACGTTTGTACAGTGCATGGGGGGTTGGTAGTGTTTTGTGGTATAATTTGTTCATAGATATAAAATGTAATATTTCATACTTTGTACGGTTTTCTCAACGTCGTTGCACAGTTGTTGCATATTAGCTTTACCAGAATATGGTGTGGCACTTGGAAACCTCTGTATTGCCTTGCACCAACAGTGTGCAGCACTTAGGAAGCTCGGATTTAGTACATTTAGATGTACAGTGGAACCTCCCTTATAAGACCTTCCATTATAAGACTCCCTCCCATATAAGACCTACTTCTCTAAGACGTTGCCTTTCTTTGTAAGTATTAAAATGAGCTCCCTTACAAGACCCCTCCCTTAAAAGACCTCATTTTGGATGGTTTTTGAAGGTCTTATAAGGGAGGTTCCACTGTATCGTAATGTGTGCTTGAGAGCACTGATGTAGTGCACATCACTCTCAGGGAGACAGCTCCAATCGCTTCACGATTATAGCTACTACGAGGGTAATAATAATAATAATAATAATAATAATAATAATATAGTAAGCATTTATCGCGCTTAATCTCAATAGCAATGCCATAAGCGCTTACCAAAGAAGTAAAGATATAAACCAATACTACCAAGCAACATACATTAAATCAATCACACAAAGAACATCCGTTCCACACAAGTCCCGCAGATGTGCTTACAAACAAACAAACAAACAAACAAACACACACACACACACACACACACATACACACACACACACACACACACACACACACACACACACACACACACACACACACACACACACACACACACAGACCCCCCTCCCCCCCCACACACACAGACAGACAGACAGACACATACACACACACAGACAGACAGACAGACACACACGCACATACACACACACACACACACACACACACACACAGACACACACATACACAGACACACACACACACACACACACACACACACACACAGATACCCCCCTCACCCCCACACACACAGACACAGACACACACACACAGAGACATACAGACAGAGACCCCCATCCCCCCACCCCCACACACACACACAGACAGACACACACACACATACACACACACACACACACACACACACACACACACACACACACACACACACACCCTCACACCCACCCCACACACACACAGACAGACAGACAGACACACACACACACACACACACAGACAGACACACAGCACATACACACACACACACACACACACACACACACACACACACACACACACACACACACACACCTCCCCCCCCCCCCACACACCACACACAGACAGACAGACAGACACATACACACACACACAGACAGACAGACAGACACACACGCACATACACACACACACACACACACACACACACACACACACACACACACACACACACACACACACACACACACACACACACACACACACACACACACACACACACACACACACACACACACACACACACACACTTTCGCTGTCTCTCCTGCTCTCTCACTCTCTCTCTCTCACACACACTCTCGCGCAAGCAATGGGGAAGAAAGTTGGTACAAATGAAAAGAATGATGAAGGTTAGGATTTGAATAGAGTGGTTTTGAGGGAAGACCTGAAGGAAGACAGAGAGCTTGAGCTACGGAGTGGAAGAGGCAGTTTGTTCCCCGAGGTAGGGGCACTGAAGGAGAAAGAACGATCACCAAGAGTCCTGAAACGGTAACGAGGGATCTGAAGGATATGAGAGTCAGAGGAGGAGCGAAGTTGTCTAGATGGAGTATAGATACTCAGAAGATCAGCCAGGTAGGAAGGAGCAAGACTATCCAGGGATTTACAGCACAACAGAGAGAGTTTGTAATCAATACCAGGGTTGTCAAGTCCTTGTTGTCAGGGTTCGGTCCTCTCAAGACTTGGTTGGAGCTAATCCTGAACTTAAGTACAAAACAAATATCAATTGAAACTCCCTGTAGCTGGCCGATGTCTCCGTTTAAATCAATGCGATGTTTTACGTGACAACCTAAGTTTGCACACGCAAATGTTATTGCGCACTGCTTGAGCAAACATAACAAACAAGCAAAATAATCAATGAAATTTAATAAAAAGGATTCCTGAGAGTGATTCACAGTCGTGTCCAGAGATCTATTTCCCCAACTTTAATGTTATGTTCTATTGGTGGTTTCCTAATGCGTTACGAAATTCATGTTGATAGTTCAGTATGTTATCGGTGTACAAGTAGAAATAACCAATTTCCCGACATGGTCAGTTAGCATGGTCAGTTTTATATTTGTGAGTTATCGATGCAACCATTTGCTTCATCGTACGTAGACTAAACATTATGATAACTTACTTGTTTATCCCTCCCTCCTTCCCACCCTTGCTTACGTAATTACCATGGTTGCTTAAATATAACTTTGCACTAATTACTTTCAAAGTTCAACTTTATAATCACAAAGTTCAACTTTGATTTTATTAATGAGACTGGGAAAATCAAGCCAACCAGAAGCATTTTGACTTTCTTTTTGCATTGTGACGATGACAATGTGCTGGTGCTTTATTACTGCCAAATGATAGTCGACTGTCAAACAGAAAAGTGGGGGTGCTGTCCCCCTTAAAGTGCCACATTACCCCTGTCGCTATGTAATCTTCTGAATGGATAGGCACAGATCGATAGGCTGACTGGAGGTCTATCTTAGCACAATAGTAAAAAGGTTTTGCTAACTGACAGGCATCCTGTAACGTTTGAACTTTTACACTATCTGGTTCAGAGTAACTATTCATGGCTGCTCCTACTGGTTTACTACCATCATGTATAAGTCTAATAGACCCATCGTCCTTTGGAATAGCTGCTAATGCTAACCACTAACGGTTTCTTATCTGCTACAATGTAGTGCCCTTGCTTTATTTGGTCCTTAAGCTCTTGTTCAACCTGCTCTCTATGCTCATAAGCAGAGGAATGGTTCTTTTGATGGGCTGGCTTGCCTAGGCTATGATTGTCGATTACATGAAACCCATTTCTGATGCCTTCAAGCAAAATGTCTTTGTCCATATCATTAGCAAGTTCTTCTTTCCAGCTAGACAATTGTTGACTAATGGATCCATTGTTTCCTATAACTACAGGTGAAAGGATCAGAGGCTGGATAAGGACTAAAGTGGGTAGGGCCTACCTGGGGCTCCGATGTCTGCTGTGATGTGTCCTAGTTGCGGCTGCTGATGCTGCTGGAACCAGGCATTGCTGCTGGAGTGGGTGAGACGCCCACCCAGTGTTGGGATCCATTGTGGTCTCTGCTACCGCAGGCAGTGCGGATGTGCTCGTATTTGCATTGAGCACCGTAGTGGCAGCCTCCACGGTTGAACTGGAGGCAGATCTCCTACCCTGATGGTCCAAGGGGCCGGTGGCTGGTGGTGGGCCCGCGGGTTGTCCTTTGCTGTGGAGGGGTTTGGGAGGTTCGGTCCTGCAGCATGACTGTGCCAAGATGAGGGGCCTCTGTGCCCCAGGGGAATAGCAGTTTGGCCTGCCTCTGCCGGTACTCTCCATCGAAGAGGAGAACCGTCTGCCAGGTGTAGCGGGTAGCCAGTTCCCCTATCAGCTCCGTGTATTGGAGATAGGCCTTGGGGTCGAAGTCGGGCTGGTTGTCGATGAGGTGCCCCGTGATGCGGCTGTTGGCGGTGATCCACGTCGCCTGGCTCACCTTTTGCTGTTTGGGTTTGGTGTTCAGCTTCAACGAAACAGATCCTTCTTTTGTTGTATTTAACGTGTAGGACTAGATTGATTAAAAAACCCAGGGATTGTTTTTCGCTTATGACCAGTGTTGTACCATGCGCTGTACATTGGGAGTAAATACATATTTGAGCCTTTATTAAAAGAAAGAATCTGAATTTTATGTTCAACACAAAGTGGACTTTTGATCAATATGGTTATAGACTACTAAGTAAAATGTGTATTTCTAAGTAAACGCTGTGTTTATCAATGTGAATATAGGCGTATAAATATACAAAACAGCTGGCAATGATTATAAATGTGTGTGTGTGTGTGCGTGTGCGTGTGCACACGCGTGTGTATGTGTCTGCGTATGTGTGTGTGTGCGCGCGTGTGTATGTGCGTGCGCACGGGCATGATCGCACTTTTTAAAAAGTCATCTGGCGTATATTTAATGTCATAGTTTTATTTATGATTGTTTTGTGTTTGTGCATCACATTTACAGTAGATTGAGTACCCACACACTGCGTTTCTGGAAAGAAGTATTGTATGCTTACTGTAGAACCTATCCTTGTTGTTTGCCGTGACTTTACTGAGTCAATAGTGTGTGTGTGTGTGTGTGTGTGTGTGTGTGTGTGTGTGTGTGTGTGTGTGTGTGTGTGTGTGTGTGTGTGTGTGTGTGTGTGTGTGTGTGTGTGAGAGTAATATAATATGAATATGTATGTGTATGTAATTTGCTTTGATAAAACATTGTTGTGTCCAGTGTCTTTATTTGTGAACCTCAGAAACAAACTCAGTTAAGCATTAACTTTTAGAATTGTTCCGTGTTCTGAAAAAAAGGAAAATGTGCTGATTTACTTTTTCTTCCGATGGGGGAGAGGACAGTGCCCATACAGACAGCTGTTTCGACCTAATGAAGGTCTCCTCAGTCTTCACATCGGCCTGCAATGTGACTGTCCAGTGTTTGTCAACTTGAGCAAGAAGACATTCTACAAGAGAATGGTGTCCTCTTTGCACCAACGTGAAAGTCCACAATAAAAGCAAATCAGCACTAAGTTCAACCAGAAATAATAAAAACAAATGTATGTAAATTAACGAAAATAATAATGTTCTCAAATCATTATTTGCAAATAGAATAGACATGACTGGAGAGGGCCGGCTACTGAGATAATATCCAAATTAATGTATGTATGTATGTATGTATGTATGTATGTATGTATGTATGTATGTATGTATGTATGTATGTATGTATGTATGTATGTATGTATGTATGTGTGTATACTGACAGGCAGAAGTTCTGCACACACGCATTGCAAAAATCTTCGAAAATGTAAATCCGATTCAAAATTAATGTTACTTTGGGTAATCCTAATTCATGCAATTGTACACACAGCATGACTTGGGATTACCCAAAGTAAAATTAATTTTGAATCTTTTGTACATTTTTGATGATTTTTGCAAAGTGTGTGTGCAGAACTTCTGCCTGTCAGTATATATATGTATGTATGTATGTATGTATGTATGTATGTATGTATGTATGTATGTATGTATGTATGTATGTATGTATGTATGTATGTATGTATGTATGTATGTATGTATGTATGTATGTATGTATGTATGTATGTATGTATGTATGTATGTATGTATGTATGTATGTATGTATGTATGTATGTATGTATGTATGTATGTATGTATGTATGTAAAAATGCAGGCATGTAGGTATGTTGGTATGGGTGTATATGTATGTTTGTGGGTGTTTGCACACGTGTGTGTGTCCTTACGTGAAATTTGTCGTGAATGTAGACCTAGCAATCCACAATGTACATAATGTTATATTGTTGAACCGATCAATAGAACAAACCCACAACCCTGTTTTTAATTGGCTGAACTCAAACTTAACCACAAACGTCTATACATTGAACTGTCGGGTACCATTTGATTTTTTTTTTAAATGGATTGTTGTTTTCATCATCATTTTTAAATCTGTCTTCTTTTTTAATTTTTACAACGTCATGATTTAATGTAAGCTTAACTTCAAAATGTACATCTAGGCTTATAACGCCAGCTTCTTTTTGTCTTTTTAATTGATTATGTTTTCTTTCTTTTCCAAAACATAATAAAAGAAGAATAAAACATCAAATAAGAAAAGCAAATGTATCCATATTCATTTATAGTCATACAAACACAATATCTTGTTCACACATATTCAAGTAAATAAGCATAACAAACAAACTCAACACAAATATATATAGGAAAGTAACATTCAAGCACAAGAAGAAGAAAAAAACTTCAAATGGGAAAAACTGTTTAACATTTAATTGACAAATATTTCGGACTAGTGTCCTTTGACAATGCCTAGACTATCTCCTTGGGGGGATGGAGAGAGAGAGAGAGAGAGAGAGAGAGAGAGAGAGAGAGAGAGAGAGAGAGAGAGAGAGAGAGAGAGAGAGAGAGAGAGAGGGAAATAGCACATTATTGGTTTCTACTTCACCCATATCGTTTCTGTAATAATAGGTAACAACACAGTGGACCTTGTATAGTATAATATGCATATATATATACATGTGCTGTCGCTCTCAATGACATGTAAATATAAAGTCCATTCTTTGCTCGAGCTGTGTAAGGAATCCATTTATATATACTAGCACGTTCAGTCTTATATCTAACTTTAGGCAAAGCAACGAATGGAGTCAACCTTGGAAGTGCGTTTTGCAGTTTACATTTATATAGATAACATTTTGCAAATAAAATAATGAAATCTACAACAGAGTCTGTGCATACATTTTGTTTTGTGCCAAACAAGACCAGTTGATTAATCTCTAATCTTAAGCTGTGACAATGCAAACACTTCTGTGCAACAAAATGCTGCAAATCTAAACCAAAACTGACGTATGATATCACAATCCAATAACATATGACAACTGGTCTGTTCAGTTTGTTCACGCCAGCTTCTTCTGATGGGTCATTGGAAGTTGTCATCATCCTCATCATCCTCATCATCCTCATCATCATCATCATCATCATCATCATCATCATCATCATCATACCAAGACAAGCCACAAAAGCCTATCCCCGTCATAAGCAACAGCATCAATGCGTGATGCCATGTTGTTAGAACTGAATGAAATCTATTAAACCACAAAACGAAGTCTACACATGTATACAATGCTAACTGCTATTGTCATCGTCGTCGTCATCGTCGTCCTTGTCCTCCTCATCGTCATCATCATCATTTTGATTGATCCTAGGCCTACACATAAATGTAGCATTAGATCACCATCATCATCGTCTTTATCATCATCATCATCATCATCATCATCATCATCATCATCATCATCATCATCATGGTGATTGAGCTGAAGCCTTACCACAAAAATAGCCTACATCCTTGTAATTGTAATGATTGAGCGGAGTCATAAGTCATAACCACAAAATGCAGCCTGCACATACGCATCTTAATATGCGCAGCTGATTCATCAGACTATTATTATCATCATCATGATCATGATCATCATCATCATCATCATCATCATCATCATCATCATTACTACCACCGTTATTTCATCACGAATGACATCATCGTCACCAATAACGGCATGCCTCCTTCCCCCCCCTCATCATCTCCATTATTATGACATTCTCCACATGTTTTCAACGTTTGTTTCTTACAACAACATTGTCTTAAGACCAGGATGAAAGACGTACAATTTGTGTCCGCTCTGTCATCCTCTTTGGGTTTTTTAGAAACCCTAGGTCGCAGTTTTGTGTTGGTGTTAATGTTTATGTAGTTTTCTCCACGCTCGCCATCCTGAGAGGTAGAGACATGCTATGTGCTGTATACATGCTTTAATTGATTCTCTTTGTTATCTTTACTCTGATGTATAGAAAGAAGTTGGAAAACCATTTACTGGTAGATCGAATCTCACAAAACCTACCCCCCCCCCCCCCCCCTAACCACTCTTTACCCCCTCCCCCTTCCTATCTCGATGCCTGTCATTATTACACTAGCTGTCGATATTCTTGTGGTCAGATTTGAGCAGTGTAGTGCTGTGGTATTGTGGACCCATTAACATGTTTTTTAAAATATGATTATCATGATGATGATGATGACTTTTGTTGTTGTTGTTATTGATACTATGACTTGTCTATTATCATTCGGTTCAATAAAAGAAACTGTCTACAACACCCTTTTTTTGGTGTTCCTTGGTGATTGTTTGAAAATAGTTATATTCCTTGTCTGTTGTGTGTTTCCGTGCGTGTGTGTCTGGGTGTATCTTTCTTTATACGTCTGTCTGTCTGTCTTTTAGTATGAAATATCTCTCTCTCTCACTCACTCACAAAATATGTCTCTCTCTCTCTCTCTCTCTCTCTCTCTCTCTCTCTCTCTCTCTCTCTCTCTCTCTCTCTCTCTCTCTCTCTCTCTCTCTCTCTCTCCCGCTCTCTTAATCGTTGTCTCTCTCTCTCTCTCTCTCTCTCTCTCTCTCTCTCTCTCTCTCTCTCTCTCTCTCTCTCTCTCTCTCTCTCTCTCTCTCTCTCTCTCTCTCTCTCTCTCTCTCTCTCTCTCACTCTCTCTCTCTTCGTCGTTGTCTCTGCCTGCCTCTCTCTCTCTCTCTCTCTCTCTCTCTCTCTCTCTCTCTCTCTCTCTCTCTCTCTCTCTCTCTCTCTCTCTCTCTCTCTCTCTCTCTCTCTCTCTCTCTCTCTCTCTCTCTCTCTCTCTCTCTCTCTCTCTCTCTCTCTCTCTCCCTCTCTCTCTCTCATGCACACACACGCGCGCGCGCGCGCACACACACGCGCACATTTGTTTAACGTGAAATTTACATTTTTTACGTTCTGAAATCTCTTTGATAATATATTATAAGAAGATCGATCATGTTTCATTGAGCGTTTCTTTTGATGTGATGTTTTAAGCTCAAGCCTTTATACAGTGGGCTGTCTCATTTTTTAAACGTTACATTTAGTTTCATGTTACTGGGCTCCAGGAGCGAGGCAACCTCCTTTTTTTAATATTATTCATATTTTTCATATGTTTCATACAACATTGAAGCGTTCGTTTAATTAAGAACCTGTAACAATATCATTCTTAAAGATACCCCCACGTCACGTGTCACATTCACTCTTATGCTTGGAAGATTTCTTAAGATTTCTTACCAGAGGGAAAACACGTGAAAACCATGATTTTGACACGTGACGTGATGGGTCTTTAAAGATCCCCCACGTCACGTGTCACATTCCCTCTTATGCTAGGAAGACTTCTTAAGATTTCTTACCAGTTATAACAAAAAAAACATGTGAAAAGCGTGAGTTTGACACGTGACGTGGTGGGTCTTTCAAGACCCACCAGATCACATGTCAAAATCACGTGTTTCACGTGTTTTCCCTCTTATAGCTGGTAAGAGATATTGTTTTGACCAGGTTTTGACTCCTATACAAATGCCCCCAAGTTGAAAACGAAACATCATTTTAAAGAGCAGCCCCAATTTGAAGTTGGGGGAATTTGTATGTGGGTCACAGCTACCCAGAACAAAACAAGGGACTTTATCGTGGTGGGTCAGTGTGTCTTTCAGTTTTGTTTTGGTGATATGCGCTGTTTCTATTGAGGCCTATTATATTGATTAAAAATGGGGGGGTTTTATGTTTCATATTAATCATTCTAAGGAATTAATATATTTTATGTTCTTAATTAAGCATCATACAGTTCGTTTCATTTGAATGGACTCTATTGTTGTTTGACATGAATTGCTGCTTCAGTTTCGGGTTTTTTAATATAAAATTGTATTGCTAATCAGTCTAACAAGAATGCTATCATGCATGAATGAAGAGGTTTTCAAGCACACACACCGTACACGCACACGAGAGCGCGCACACGCACACGCACACGCACACACACACACACACACGCACACACACACACACACACACACACACACACACGCGCGCTTGCTCTCTTTTCCTTTTCACCCCCCCCCCCTCTCTCTCTCTCTCTCTGTATCTTTGTTTCTCTCTCTCTTTCTTTCTTTTGCTCTCTCTCTCTCTGCCTGCCTGCCTCCCCCCCCCCCCTCTCTCTCTCTCTCGATCTCATACCTGCCCCCCTCTCTCTCTCTCATGCCTCCCCTCTCTTTCTCTCTCTCTCTCTCTCTTTCCGTCTCTGTATCGCCTCTTTTCGCCCTCTCTCCCTCTCTATCTCTTACTCATTAGCTCTCTTCGCTTAGGCTACAGGCGTGCATGTCTGGCCTATATATTTTCTCTTATTCCTCTCTCTCTCTCTCTCTCTCTCTCTCTCTCTCTCTCTCTCTCTCTCTCTCTCTCTCTCTCTCTCTCTCTCTCTCTCTCTCTCTCTCTCTCTCTCTCTCTCTCTCTGTTTGTCTGTCTGTCTGTCTATCTCATTCACTCACTCACTCACTCACCCACTCTCTCTCTCTCCATCTTACCCCCCCCCACCCCCCCACCCTTAATTGTTCGTATTGATCAACATAAGCGGTATGCTGTTTTTGTTTTCCCTATATGATATGTTGAAAGCTTTCAATTACCAAGCAGACTTAATTATCGGGTCTGCAATTAATTGGCGCAAAAAGACTGCTAGCTACGTTAATTGAAAATGTAAAACTGTGGATGATTCACGATTTATAGTTAGTTTTCATAAATCCTTTAGAGACTGTCCTAAATTATTTCATATCAAACAAAATACATTTTATTGATAAAAAAAGAGAGAAACGATCACTATTTAATTCACAGAACAACAACAACAACAACACACACACACAAACATAGTTCTCTCGGGTTTCTTATTAAACACATACCAAACCCAGAAACGTCAATTGAAAAAAACCCCACCCGTGCTTATTAATTTTCATAGAACAACAATAACAACAAACAATACTTTAACACTTCCTGTATAAAAGAAAACCACACACTTCCAAAACCATTAACTATAGTATCTTGATCATTCAAAACATCGGGACTCTCCTGGCATTGCAGTACCTCCAGGATCGTCCCACTATCTTTATAGTTATTAATGTTCCATGTGTGCCTGTTCCAGGTCGGAGAACGTTAAACGGATTTTCATTCATCCCAAACCAAAAATTGATTGAAAGGAAAAACATTTCATACCGGGGTGGGGGAGTGTGTGTGTGTGTGTGTGGGGGGGGGGGGGGGGGGGGGGGGGGGGGGGTGTCTTTCGTACAAATAGTCCCCCACCTTCTTCTGGAAGTTCTGTGCTTGTAGCTTCCATTAATCTGTCACTCTCTTTTTTCTTTTGCTTACTCTCATCTGCTACATTTCTGCCTTACCGGTCCACTCTCCTGCATTTGTTCTGGAAACTTACAAAGATTTTCCCCAGCCGGAGACGCACCTTCACGCAAGAAGGTGCGATTAGCGTCCAATCGGTCAGAGACCCTGGACGGTCAAGCCCACCTGCTGGGCGTAACTATCTCTTATGATGAACAAAAAACCCGATCGCCCACGTTGTTGCTGGTGATATTTCGGAAATGTATTGACTTCCCTTTATCAAACACAATCATGGACTAAATTAACCCTTTCACCGCCAGCCATATTTCAGCCAAAAATGTGCATTAAATTGACCTGGGTAGAGAGAGAACAAAAACCATCTGCAGTATTGGGGATTCTTCTGTGACATATCTAAAATAAGGTATATGCATCCTTACTTCCCAAAACTAAGACAATAGGGTCTTTGGATAAGAGACCCCAATTTGATGCCTTCTAGTGACATAGGTGTTAAATCACTGTGGTGCTAAAATGCGACTTTGGCGGTGAAAGGGTTAAACTTGGCTGTGCATGCCACATTCCTGTGTATAAAATTGGCTGTGAACGCAAAAAACTATTTCTTAGTTAGGCGCATAATAACGGTACCATGACGCATAATATGCGCTCATATGACAGAAAACTGTGTGAACGATGGACGATCAAGAAGAAACATCACGTCATGTACATTTTATTATATCATAATATGAACATGACTTCTGGGACATCGAAAGCCATTCTGCCAAATGTTAGGATAAACACTAATTACAGTGTTTGTCACAGCATAATTGTTGTGGCAGCTACTTTCACTTTGCTAGGCGAATAGGTGCCATAAATAACTTTGTGGTAAAAGGGAGTTAACTACGAGAAGTTCCTTCCCCTTATTCATTTCACTAATGACAGTTATTGGGAGTCATTCTGTCCAATCGTATTGTGGTGTTTCAGTAGTTTAGTTGTGACGGTTGGAGCGTAGAGGTGTAGGAAGACACACACAAACATGCAATCAGTTAAAAACCAGCAACCTGGGATGGTTACAAATGGATGATTCAAGTCCAGCAAGAAGATGCAGCTAAGAATTCCAAAGGTACAGGAAAAAACCAAAAAAGCTATGTTTATCAGATCTGTTACATTATGATTGCTGGATAGACATGATTATTGTTGTGGATAATGCCTGCCCCCCCCCCCCCCTCTCTCTCTCTCTCTCTCTCTCTCTCTCTCTCTATCTCTCTCTCTCTCTCTCTCTCTCTCTCTCTCTCTCTCTCTCTCTCTCTCTCTCTCTCTCTCTCTCTCTCTCTCTCTCATTGTAGTATTGTCAATGGCAATTAAACCATTGTCAAGTGTTAAGTCTCTCTCTCTCTCTGTGTCTCTCTCTGTCTGTCTGTCTGTCTGTCTCTCTCTCTCTCTCTCTCTCTCTCTCTCTCTCTCTCTCTCTCTCTCTCTCTCTCTCTCTCTCTCTCTCTCTCTCCCCCCCCATTGTATTGTCAATGGCAATTAAAACATTGTCAAGTCTCAAGTCTCTCTCTCTCTATGTCTCTCTCTCTCTCACTCTCTCACTCTCTCTCACTCCCTCTCTCTCTCTCTCTCTCTCTCTCTCTCTCTCTCTCTCTCTCTCTCTCTCTCTCTCTCTCTCTCTCTCTCTCTCTCTCTCTCTCTCTCTCTCTCGCTCTCTCACTGAGCTTTAACCCTTTCACCGCCAAAGTCGCATTTTAGCACCACAATGATTTAACTTCTATGTCACTAAAAGGCATTGGGGGTCTGTTATCCAAAAACCCTTTGGTCTTAGTTTTGGGAAATAAGGATAGACCTTATTTTATCTATGTCACAGAAGAATCCCCAATACTGCAGGTGGATTTTGTTCTCTACCCAGGTACATGCAATGGAAATGTTTGACTGAAATAAGGCTGGCGGTGAAAGGGTTAAAACGTCAGAACTAAGCCATTGCAATGCTTTACAATATAAACATCAGAAAACGAGCTCTTCGCAAAAGGCCAAGCGTAAAACGATCTCCCAATGCATTTTAAAAAACATATTGTTGTTTGTCATGCAGCTCTAGCGTTGTTTTATCTAAGTGATTATATATCAAACTATGACGGAAAGCCTTTCCCATTGCTTTAATATTATAGCAATAAAAATGCAGAAGAAAACGAAGTTATAATTCGTCAGCCGTAAAAAAACCAGAGGTGTGTGTGTGTGTGTGTGTGTGTGTGTGCGTGCGTGTGCGTGTGCGTGCGTGCGTGTGTGTGTGTGTGTGTGTGTGTGTGTGTGTGTGTGTGCGCGCGCGTGTGTGTGTGTGTGTGTGTGTGTGTGTGTGTGTGTGTGTGTGTGTGTGTGTGCGTGTGTGCGTGCGTGCGTGCGTGCGTGCGTGTGTGAAAGTGCGCGTGAATATGTGTATGCATGCATGCTCACGTGCGCGGTTTTTTTTTTGGTGCTTCTCACGAAACAAAACAAAACAAATGGTCACTTCAGTTCTGTGCATGCATAAATAGGTTGCAGGTTTTCCACGTGCAAAATAAATCTATTAAAAGCACGTGAGCAGTTTGCTGGACGGAGAGGCGCAAAGAGACCTTGCTTAGCACGTTGTCCCCGACTGAGGGTTTGTACAGTCAACACTGAATTTGATGTGAATGTAAGTAAAACAAGTAGTAAGCACAATTTGCTTTAATGCAAGGACTGCAGATTGCACTTGTGCTTTAAAAAAAATTCCAATCCAAAGATAATTTTCGGGAAGATTATTGCTTCCATACTAACATAAGTATTCAGTAATTAATTAGTATGCAGATCAGTTTGCTTGTTTTCACTGTATGTTGTACTCTTTAAAAAAAATAAAAAAAAATAAAAAATATATTAAAATAACAAAATCAAAAAACTAAAAGTTTTAAATTGCGTTTCCTTATAAACTAAAAGGAAATAGCAGGCTAAAGGCTATTTAAAAGCCTATATGCCGTATATGATATGATATGATATGATAATTGTATTACGCCTTACCGCGCATACGAAGAGCAACCTTACAAAATCATGAGATGAGTTCATGAAAAAGAGTTTTCTGCTGTTCCCCCCACAAAATTGCACGCAGTCGTTCTCTACACTTCGACTACAAGGTGGGTAAAATGTCATACCAGAAGATGTAGTCCAAAAAGAACGGACCAAAAAGTCATATTTTAACAAGACGGAACAAGGCAGAACGCATTGACCGCAGTAACTGGTCCCCAAGCGTTTCGACCGCAGGATACAAAATAAGTGTTTAATGTTTGGCGCCGGGTGATGAAAACCAGAGGGTGAAAGAAAACGTGAGAAAGAATTCCACGTGAACAGCTGTTGAAGAATTGATTTTGAAAAGCTTACATAACATCGTACAGTGTGTTCACCCGCAAATGTGTGAATATGTGTGTGCTCTGCCCAAGTGCTGTTGATTCAATGGCACTGTGTGGCCCTGTCAACTGTGATCAATACCAATGACAATTTCAAACGATCCAGTAATCCAGACAACGCTGGATAATTATTATTCTTCCAGTTGAGTACCCAAAATCAACACTCATTGGAACAATAGGAAAAACAAAACAATTCCAAACAAAACATTGGTAAAAAGACAACATGAAAGATAATGGCTTGCTTCGGTGTGTTCAGCTACAACATTGTGACTGACTGACTGACTAATGTGTGTGGCCATCCCGCAACCTTTGTGTGTCCTGGTGTCAAATCTTCAACTTGGCAGCCCACTTATTGTTATAACAATTCGCGGTGTGGTGGAATCAAATACGCAATGTTTGCAATAAATGTGAGGCGTTTCTCTGTAAACGAAAAAGAAAAACAACCACCCCAAATCAATATTTCATTGTGAATTTAACCCTACACCTACGACGACAACGAATGTGGGTGGTGTCCTGATTGCTCGTGTGGAGTGCTTCTAGATGCATCCCCACCGCCAGTTCAATAAATCCTACGCAGAATGGATTATTTCAAATAAGCGTTACATTTAATTTAACCCTTTCACCGCCAAGGTCGCATTTTAGCACCACAATGATTTAACGCCTATGTCACAAAAAGGCCTTAAACCAGGGTCTGTTATCCAATGAGCCTATTTTCATAATTTTGGGAGGTAAGGATAGGCCTTGCTTTATACATGTCACAGAGGAATCCCCAATATTGCAGAAGATTTTTTTTCTCTACCCAGATAAGATTAATGGAATATTTTTGCTGAAAAATGGCTGGCGGCGAAAGGATTAAGACACCCTCTCTACAAGAAGCAAGGACAAATAGGCTATGAAAGGAATCTGTACAAGTTGGGATGGCACCTTCACTGAACAAGCAACACACGCAGATGGTTGGTGTCTGGCGAATCGCAAGGAACTTCGTGCATGCTCCCCCTTCAGACTCTTCAGTACGATGAAGATGGAAGATCAAACGAAGAAGACGAAGAAGCTCGTGCAACACTCACACACCTACAGGACAAAAAGCACACGCGAAATGTTCCCCCGACTTCGGACAGTACACAGTGTCGACATTTTAAACTGCTGATTGTGGATGAGGAACGGGAGAAGAAGAAGATGAGGAGGAGGAAGAAGAAGAAACCATCCCATGGACCTCCTGGGGCAAGTCAAGGTAGGCCCTGTCTTGTTACCTTTCTGTGCATAAAGTTTAGATTACCGTGTGCGCATGAGTTTGCCATTATTCATAAGAAAACATCAGCATGCACCAACACGATAAGGTTTAGCTAACACCCACCACCATGTTCTCGGTTTTCAGTTTCAATGTATTATTCTTTCTGCTTTATAAAAATAACCCTGATGTAATCGATTTAATCCTAATCCTATCCCTTACATGAGCAATTCAAAACATCCCTTTTTAGTGCAAATCCCCCACCCCCCACCCCGTGGGGATACTGGGGGTTCTTTCGTACAAATAGTTTCCCAACCTTCTGGAAGTTCTGTGTTTGTAGCTTCCTCTAATCTGTCACTATCTTTGACTCTGTCTTTTCCCTTCGCTTACTGTTATCTATTTCTGCATTAGGTCCACTGTCCTGCCTTTTTTTCAGCCAAGAAATTCGTACAAACATTTTCTCCAGCCGAAGACGGACACGTGCTGGGCCTATTTCTTAGTTAGGCGCATAACGGCAGCATGGCGCATCTGTCCTCATAACTGACAGGAAACTAACTATCTGAGCGGTCGATGAAGACTAAGGAATGTAGATTTTTCCCTGAGGAAATGTGGTTGAGGGTAGCGAAAGTACTCAATGCCCACCGCCGCTAATGGGTTCTGATTGGCATTCAGAATGAGTTAAGCTTAAATCTGAAATTCTCCTCAGCATTACTCCCTTTCTCTTTGTATCCCTAAAGGTGTAGAGTGGCACAGTGGTAACGCGTTCGCCTTGTGTCAAGTAAACCCCGAGTTCGAACCTGGGTACAGGGGATTTTTCTTCTCACTTTGCACTAGGCTTTAAGGTCTTATGACCTTATTGTCATCTTTCGGATGAGACGATAAACCGAGGTCCTGTGTGCCCATGCACTTAGTACACGTTAATCCCAGTGGCAGCGAAACAGTTGTCATTTGGTCAAAATTTACTCCCCCCCCCCCCACCCCACCCTTTTCCTTCCTCATCAGTCACACAAAAATCGCATAAAAAATTGGCTGCGACGCGCTCTCCAGGTGGGAGCAACCCGAATTTTACAGAGACGCCTCTGTGACTATAAAGTACCTATAGCCTAATACCTAATCGCAAGAGAAATTCGAATGTAATACGTAGGATTTCAGCACGATCCCCCAAAAGCACATTAGTGTAGGTAATCTTTTGATCTAGTTTGTGGGAATGGGAATATGTGCGTGATGCGCGCATACGTGTGTGTGTGTGTGTGTGTGTGTGTGTGTGTGTGTGTGTGTGTGTGTGTGTGTGTGTGTGTGTGTGTGTGTGTGTGTGTGTGTGTGTGTGTGTGCGCGCTTCTGCTTGTGCTTGCAGGCCATTGCATGTGTGCGTTTGTGTTGAAGAATATTGGAGAGAGAGAGAGAGAGAGAGAGAGAGAGAGAGAGAGAGAGAGAGAGAGAGAGAGAGAAAGAGAAAGAGAGACAAAGAGAAAGAGAAAGAGAGACAGAGACAGAGACAGAGACAGAGAGACAGAGAATAAACTAAAACATAGGTTTTCTTAATAAAAAAAATCTTTTCATTTTAATTTCTATTTCTGTAGTACCCCAAACAATGGAAGGGGTCCTAATTTGCACTGCAATTATCGTTAGATTAATTAATATCGAACACAATCAGTGCAATTGCCATAATTTTCCTTGGAATCCCTATGAATTGATTTTGTGTGTGTGAAAAACTGAACATAGATTGCAAAATAAATTGCGCTTTATATTTAATCAACTATACAACGAAGAAGAAATATTCACAATAATATTTCCTTCAGAATTGAAATACCTCAGATAGTTCTACTGGGCGTTTTGTTGCGTCTTTCTATCATTTGTTGTTGTTGTTTCTTGAAGTCTTTGTAACATTTTTGTGATAAAAATTTTTTGGAAGGTCTAATGATTAGTCTGATCATTAATTTTCAGAAGTGGGGATTTATTTCAGTATTGTTTTGTTATTTTCTGAGTAAAAAGTGCGCGCGCACGCACACGCACACACACGCACGCACGAAAGCAAGTACACGCGTCATGTCTGGCGTGAAAGGAAACCAATAAATAACACAGTACAAAGAACATGACTTGTCGCATATAGAGACAAACGGGGTGACATACAACCTACCACTCTGTCTCTCTGTCTCTCTGTCTCTCTGTCTCTCTGTGGCTCTGGCTCTCTCTCTCTGTCTCTGTCTCTGTCTCTCTCTCTCTCTGTCTCTCTCTCTCTCTCTCTGTCTCTCTGTCTCTGTCTCTGTCTGTCTGTCTGTCTGTCTCTCTCTCTCTCTCTCTCTCTCTCTCTCTCTCTCTCTCTCTCTCTCTCTCTCTCTCTCTCTCTCTCTCTCTCTCTCTCTCTCTCTCT
>CM065680.1:59221409-59228909 GCA_017654935.2 Phymorhynchus buccinoides
AAAGGTGGACCCTGACGGATGCGTTTTTGCAAGAAACACGTCGAGGTCACCAGAAAGACAGCCTTTTCAAGGAACGGAACACTCACTTTGCTCTGGTTTCCTAGAAATTAAACCGTCTAAACGGCGATTCCTCCTTGGCGGAGATGCCGGAGAGAGTAGCCATTTTGGATGGGGTGGGTGGAGGTCACATTGTGGTTGAAGCGTTTTCTTTTTTTGTTATGCAGTATAAAAAAAAGGGACTATTTCCTTTGTTGTGAGCGAAACTCCTTTAGATAAACTGTATAAAATTATATATAAAAAAAGGCTTGTATTGCGAAAATTTCGTGCAAACGATTTGGTCTAAACGCAGGCGGCCATTAGAAAATAGACGCCACACGCCTTCTCTTTGGGAGAAATAATTTGACTTCCAGCACCTCCGCCAGGGAGGAATCGCCGATTTGACGGTTTGATTTCTGGGAAACAAGAGCAAAGTGAGTGTTGCAATCTCTGTAAATGGTGTTTTCCTGGTGATCTCGACGTGTTTCTTGCAAAACCTCAGTCCACCTTTAAAGATGATGAGATTGACATGGGATCCGCGTTCTCTTATGGCAGACATTCTCGACTTAGGTGATACGTTTTTATTTCCCATGTGGCTTTTTCGTAGTTTGAAAACTGCTCTGGTAGTCTTAGAACTTTCCGAGGGTTTTGTTGTCTTGTAGATCCTCTTAAGACGGCTTCACTGTGTATTGTTTTGATTGTTTTTCTCTGTGAGCTTTAGTGAAGGATTAGTCCGTTCGTGTTGACTGGAGAGCTTCCTGGTAGAACGCAGCGAGCTGCCAAAAGGGTTAATGACAATGCACTGTATTTTTTCTAACAGTTGTGCGTTGTGCTGCCGAAAGGGTTAATGACAATGTATTGTATTTTTGCTAACAGTTGTGCGTTGTGCTGTTAAAAGGGTTAATGACAATGTATTGTATTTTTGCTAACAGTTGTGCGTTGTGCTGTTAAAAGGGTCAATGACAATGTATTGCATTTTTGCTAACAGTTTTGTGTTGTGTTTTGTGTTGTGCTGCCCGAAGGGTTAATGACAATGCACTGCATTTTTGCTGACAGTTTTGTGTTGTGCTGTCAAAAGGGTTAATGACAATGTAGGCCTACTTTGTTTTTGTTAACAGTTTTGCGTTGTGCCGACACTCATTATGAGTGGCCTAACACTGTGTTGCCATGTGGAAATAGAAATAATCCACACATAATGTTAACGTGTACCGAGACCTTTGGGCTCCTGCCTTTGTAGTTCGAAGTGTGATGTCAATCATATCATACACCGCGCTGCTTTGCTGTCAGTGTAACAGCCTCTTAGAACGCTACATCTATAACAGGCGTAGCCTACCTTTCATTGTATGGCTCAGTCTTAGAAAAACAAACAAAATAACAATATTTTCTGGAAGGTTAACCCTTTCGCCGCCAGCCATTTTTCAAACCAAAAAATACCATTAAACTTAGCTAAGTAGAGGAAAAAAACCTGCAGTATTGGGTGAGAATTCCTCTGTGACGTGTAATAACATTAGGCCTGTCCTTACCTCCCAAAATTAAGAAAATAGGGTCTTTGGATAACAGGCCCTGATTTGATGACTTTCAGTGATATGGGTGTTAACCTTTTCACCGCCAATGTCGCATTTCAGCACCACAATGGTTTAACACCCATGTCACTAAAAGGCATCAAATCAGGGCCTGTTATCCAAAGACCCGATGTTCTTATTTTGTGGGAGGTAAGGACAGGCCTAATGTTATATATGTCACAGAGGAATGAGCAATATTGCAGATTTTTTTCCTTCTGTACCCAGTTAAGTTTAATAGTATTTGGGGGCAGAAAAATGGCTGGCGGCGAAAGGGTTAAACCATTGTGGTGCATAAATGCGACGCTGGCGGTGAAAGGGTTAAGGAAGGGGATGACTGGGGGAAAGGAGGCCATTGACGACTAGAGGAGAGATATTCTGTGGTGTCTCCAGAGATCTGCAGAGAATCTTAATTAATGTCAGCATCCGAGGAACTCCTCTCCGCTCTCCCGTCTTGTCTTTCACTGTTCGAGGTCGTTCCTGGTACTGTGTGTGTTAGGCTCGGTGTCCATCTGTGTTCTACCGAGGACCCAGCATGTTTGACAATCGTGTGAAAGGTAGCACACGCCTTGTTGCGTTTGACTCGCTGACAGGTTATGCACACAAGCAGGCCTGCTTCGTTTTGGTCTCTCTCTCTCCCAAGACCCAAACAACATGGGCGACAGCGGACCAAATGCGTAAGCAACGCACGCCAGTCGGTGTGAGAAAAACACAGAATGAAACAAAACAGACGCTTTGCATTAGCCAGGACACAAGATGTACACCGAGCCTAAGGGGGTGGTTTATATTTTGCTCAACAACAAAAACAAAGTACGAAAAGGACATCAAGTTTCTGGTTCCTGTGCAAAGTGTGACAGAAGTATGCATATACACACACGCAAACACACACATATGCGCGCGCGCACACACACGTACACGCATGCACACACACACGTGCGCGTGCACACGCTAGTATATACATGCACTCGCACACACACACACACACGCACGCCCGCACGCACGTACACACACACAGACACACACACACACACAGACACACATACACATACACACACGCGCGCGCGCGCGCGCGCGCGCGCGCACGCGCACGCACGCACGCACGCACGCACGCACGCACACACACACACACACACGCACACACACACACACACATACACATACACATACACACACACACACACACATACACACACACACACACACACACACACACACCGTTTTAAGAATGACTTCGTGTTACTGTTGATTGTTGATTTACTGCTTTAATAATTAAACAGGTAGACATCCCGCTATCGCTACGTATGGATAACACTACCAAGATAAATCAGTACGGCTATCACTACGTATCGATGACACTACTTGGCTAAGTCACTACGGCAACTAAGGGTTAGGGTTAAAATAGAGTTAAACTTAGGTAAGGAATAGGGTTAGGTTACGAAAAAGGGTTCGGGTTAGGGTTAGGAATAGGGTTAGGGTTAGTCGGTCGGAATTCAAACTGACAGATTGGCACAGTCATCATCAATTGTTCTCTATGGGTAGTAGAGGTACCAAAGGGTAGTTCTTTCGTTAGTCACCTTTAAAAACGTCACAGCGCTGTTCACTGCATTCATGATTGCTCTCTCTCTCTCTCTCTCTCTCTCTCTCTCTCTCTCTCTCTCTCTCTCTCTCTCTCTCTCTCTCTCTCTCTCTCTCTCTCTCTCTCTCTCTCTCTCTCTCTCTCTCTCTCTCTCTCTCTGTCAAGTCAAAAGTTTACTTCCAGATGGAACATTGAATAAGAAAATAATATACTTTTTTTCATCAAGCCATCCGTAAAAAAACAACCCAGTAGTGTGTGTGTGTGTGTGTGTGTGTGTGTGTGCGTGTGTGTGTGTGTGTGCGTGTGCGTGTGTGCGTGTGTGCGTGTGTGCGCGTGTGCGCGTGCGCGTGTGCGCGTGCGTGTGCGTGTGTGCGTGCGCGCGTGCGCGTGTGCGCGCGCGCGTGCATGCGTGCGTGCGTGCGTGCGCGCACGTGTGTGTGTGTGTGTGTGTGTGCGCGCGCGCTTGCGCACTCGCACCGCTTTAAACGCACTAATGTTTATTATCTCCTGACGTGCAGAAAACGCAAGGCACCTCGCATCAAATTTAAGAGTTCAGCGCTAGACATTTTCACACTTCTCTACTGGTATTACTAGCCTCTTCCACCCCTCTGGTGATGGCACCTTCCGGGCTGCTTCCCCAACGAGAAGAATGATAGCACCTCCTGGCGCCTAATTCTCGGAACATGGTTCTGGGCAAAGTTGTAATTTAGGACAACCCCCCCCCCCCCCCCCCCACTCCCCCACCCTTCATGTTTACAACTCTCGATTTCCGAAAAATCTGGTTCTTTCAGTTTCGTGACAATATAGGGCCTAGTCTTTGGCTGACCCTAACCCTATCTATCCCTTTCCCAAGAATGGCTGGACGTTGCTTCTCGGGGAAATGCTTCAATGCGAGCATTTGGTGTGTGTGTGGGGGGGGTGTCTACACTACGACTTAATACACTGACCCACCACGATTAAGTCCCTTGGTTGTTTTCTGGGTAGCCGTGACCCACATACAAAATGCCCCCAACTTGAAATTGAGGCTGCTCTTTAAAAGTATGTTTCGTTTTCAATTTGGGGGCCTTTGTATGGGAGTACAACCTGGTCAAAACAAGATTTCTTACCAGCTCTAAGAGGGGGAAACACGTGAAACCCGTGATTTATGACACGTGATCTGGTGGGTCTCTAATGGCCAGCCACACTGCATACGACTCGAACCCTATGCGATGCGATTTGTGACATGTGTGGGGCAGGATTCTCGTGAAATTCTACTGTCTACGTGACCCTTTCCAAAGAATGGCTGAATGTTGCTTCTCCGTGAAAGTGTTCAATGCGGACATTTGGGGATGGGGGTGGGGGTGGGGGGTGGGGGTGGGGGGGTCTACACTACAACTTAAGGGCCAGCCACACTGCATACGACTCGATCCCTATGCGATGAGATTTGTGACATGTGTGGGGCAGGATTCTCGTGAAAAGTTTACTGTCTACGTGAATCTGATGAAATCCTACTAGTTTTGTTCGCTGTATGTGTAGCCCCCCCCCCCTTCACCCCCTCCCCCTCCCCTCCCCCTCCCCCTCCACTCGTGCACGAATCTGATGAAACATCTGTACTTTCGTATCCAGACATTTTAAAAGCAATTCCTGTATGTTGGGGGTCTAGTCTACGTGAGCATTGTGAACCGTGTGGCAGCGCAAAATGTTACAACGCGGCAAAATGTTACAATTGTAACAAATTGCGTGAGGTGCCCGGGGCTCCTCGCGCAAAATGTTACAATTGTAACATTTTGCCGCGTTGTAGCATTTTGCACGGAAAGCCTGCGGCAACATGTTACAATTTTGTTAGAATTGCAACATTTTGCGCGAAGCGCCCCAGGCAAAATGTTAGAATTGAAAACTTTCAATCAAAGGTGGGGGCCTCGCGCAAAATGTTACAATTATAACAAACTGCGCTTGGCGTCCCGGGCGCTTGGCGCAAAATGTTACAATTCTAACAAGATTGTAACATTTTGCCGCAGGTTTTCCGTGCAAAATGTTACAAGGCGGCAAACTGTTACAATTGTAACATTTTGCCGCGCAAACTGTTACAAGGCGTCCAAATGTTACAACTGTAACATTTTGACGCGTTGTAACATTTGAAGGCGTCAAAATGTTACAACTGTAACATTTTGCGCTGCCGCAAACCGCAAACGGTAGAATAATCGTTTGCAGACGGGAAGCATGTCACGCGAATCACGACTTCACAGACATCGTCGTCACAATCGGATCGCAGTCGGGTCGCATGGTATGCAGTGTATCCGCCCCTTTCCGCCTAGCATGTCGTTGTAAACAAGTCTGAACAAGTCGTGAGCTTTATGGTAGGGGGGGGGGGGGGGGGGGGGGGGGGGGGGGGGGGGGGGGGGGGGGGGGGGGGGGCGGGTGAGGTCAGCAAAGAAAGTTATTGCTGGCGGATCGCGCTCGTTATTTTCTTGCTCGTCCAACAAGATGACATTCAGAAAACGTCTCGTTGTTTGTTTGTTGTTTTGGTGGGTTTTTTTTAAAGCGATTACGAGCACTTGGCAATGACGTGAAAAGAAGGTTGTGTGGCAGTAACGAAAACAACAACAGGTTGTTTTGGGTGGGTTTTTTGCTTTGATTTTAACCTTTTCGAAACCCGGGTGTCGTGGGTTGAATGTAAAGCGTTTTTATCAGCGATTGCTAGAAATGATTGATGTGGTGGGTTTTTGTTTACAAGAAGTGTTCTCGTCAAAATTAGGCTGTTATCCCTGCGTTGTTGGTTGGGTTTTGTTCGTGGGTTTTTTAGATAGTTGTCTCGCAAATTTGTCTGACAATCCTACAAAAAAGTTATCCCAGCAACCTTGTCTACAATGGTCAACTTAGGACAATGATTAGGTCAAATGCGCGTCCTAAGTTGCTCATTAAACGTTAACACGTGGAACACATACAAGATCGATTCTGAATGACTGTGTTGTAATTTGAAAAGATTAAAAATCAATAGTGAATAATGTGTTCATGCTGAACTGGACACGTGGGTGGAGGTGGGTGGAGGTGGGTGGAGGTGGGTGGTATGGGTGTGTGTGTGTGTGTGTGTGTGTGTGTGTGTGTGTGTGTGTGTGTGTGTGTGTGTGTGTGTGTGTGTGTGTGTGTGTGTGTGTGTGTGTGTGTGCAACAGTTGGGGTATGTATATGTACAGTGTATAAGGTATGCAAGTGGTGTTCTCTAGTACGTGGAAGCGTACGTGTGCTTATGTATGCAGTCGTATGTGTGTGAGAGGGTGTGTGTATGTGTGTGTGGGACATATGGGACATTAGTAGGTATAAACGTTCCGCATTATTATTATTATTATTATTATTATTATTATTCGTCTTCTTCTTATTATTATTATTGTTATCATTATCCGTTGTTGTTGTTATGCCGTATCCTTGAAATATATTTTTGCAAACATGCGGCACAGACATATACCTCCCCTCCCCCTCCCCCCTCCCCCCCCTCCCCCCTCCCCCCCTCCCCCCTCCCCTCCCCCCCCCCTCCCCTCCCCCCCCCCTGTCGTGCAAAACACACGCACGCGCACGCACGCACACGCACACGCACACGCACACGCACACGCACACGCACACGCACACGCACACGCACACGCACACACACACACACACACACACACACAAGTGCAGACACACACACACACTAACACACACACATTCACATAAATTCCCACACACACACACACACACACACACACAAACACACACACACACAAACACACACACACACATACACACACACACGCGCGCGCGCGCACATGCAGATAGACAGACAGACAGAGAGAGAGAGAGAGAGACACACACACACACACACACACACACACACACACACACACACACACACACACACACACACACACACACACACACACACACACACACACACACACACACACACACACACACACACACACACACACACACACACACACACACACACACACACACACATTGTGACATTGTGGATAGACAACAAAAACAGGCTCTATGTAAACTGAGAATTAGTGCTCATAATTTAAAAATCGAAATTGGTAGACACGAGAATATTGTAAGAGAAAACAGACTTTGCCAAAAATGTCATGAAATAGAAGATGAGTTACACCTTTTGAATACCTGCGTTATGTATAAAGAAGATCGTTACAAATTGATGGAAAATGTAGACAAACAAAGTTTAGAATCAAATGTTCAGTCTCCATCAGATATGATGATGTTAGATGAACTACAGCCATTTGTGGCAAAATATGTTAGTATTTGTTTTAACAAAAAGCATGAATAGTATTTTGCGTTGTTTGTAATCTTAACCTGTGCC
>CM065680.1:59231409-59241409 GCA_017654935.2 Phymorhynchus buccinoides
ATTGGTCATTTAAAAATAATAAAATGTCTCAAATTCTGTGGCTTTGCAAGCCCTGCTCTCATGGTGACCTCAGTTTCGGTTTCCGATCCAGTCTATGCCTTGGTACGTTCGGGTCAAACTCATGGGGATGAGTGTGTTCTGGGGAGCTGTCGGTGGACGGTCGTGGTGGCACCCTCGGAGGAGGACCTCACTCACGCTGGCTCCGCGACTAAAATAATAGTGTCGTCAATAGGGGGCTTAGTAAGTGGTGTCCTGAACAGGCTCCACTGAACTCCACCGAAGTGACTCGGCAGCAGTGCAGTGTCTCCTCGGTTGGTTGCCTCCTGACGGACTAACATAGATTCGCTCCCCTTGAACTGCTGGTCTCGGATTCTGCGATCTGAACGTGCGGAGGTGTGGCTGCGAATTGGGAATCGGAATGAGCGGCGTGGGAGCAACGCCACTGTACGGCCCAGAAGATGAGACAGGGAAAAACCAAAAAATGATCGATCAAGGCATGAAAAAGGAAATACGACCATCCAATAATATTTTAAACAAGGGCGTCGCCGAGCGGCAGACATGTCCGTCACCAGCAATGCCACGCACTTGCGACACCCCGTAGAGTGTCACATCCTGACACAAAATTGGAAGGGATTCTGTCTTCTAGTTTACGAGATACAGCTTGAAGAAGAAACATATAGCGCAAAGAAGGAAATTTCGGTTTTCAAGGTCGTACGTCAAGGTCAAGGTCACGACGGCAACATGGTTTGCGCCGATCTCTTCCTATTAAGGAGGCACACCTTCACACAAAATTTGACGCGATTCGGTCAAGCGGTTCGGGAGATATCCTTGGGACAGACAGAAAAAACAAAAAACAAAAAAACAAAAAAACAAACAAGGGCGTCGCCGAGCGGCAGACATGTCCGTCACCAGCAATGCCACGCACTTGCGACACCCCGTAGAGTGTCACATCCGGACACAAAATTGGAAGGGATTCTGTCTTCTAGTTTACGAGATACAGCTTGAAGAAGAAACATATAGCGCAAAGAAGGAAATTTCGGTTTTCAAGGTCACACTTCAAGGTCAAGGTCAGCATGGCGATAATTTATGCTCGGATGTTTTCTTCTCTAGGGTATACAGTACCACACACAATCTGAAGCGCTTCTGTCAAGTACCAATGTGGAAAATATGGCTTAAAACCCAATGTGTAGACCCCTACCACTTTCAAGGCATACTGATCGCCCGGACCGTGACCTTGACCTTGATCGGTATGCCACCATCAGAACGGGCATAAGCCAAAGTACCTTCATGCCAAATTTGAAGACTCTAACACTAACGGTGTGGGAGTTATGGCCCCTGAAAGATTTTCGGTTTTCAAGGTCGTACGCCAAGGTCAAGGTCACTACGGCAAAATGGTTTGCGCGGATGCCTTCCTCTCATGGTGACACACCAGCACACAAAATTTGACGTGATTCGGTCAACCCGTTCGAAAGATATCCTTGGGACAGGCAGAAGAAGAAAAAAATGACCCTCCGATTTTCAGGCTCTAGCGATCTTTTTGACCTTGACTTTGACCTTGATCGGTATGCCATCATCAGAACGGGCATAAGCCAAACCACCTTCATACCAAGTTTCAACATCCTATGTTGATCGGTGCCCGAGATATGGCTAAAAATATATTTTCGGTTTTCAAGGTCGTACGTCAAGGTCAAGGTCACGTCGGCAAAATGGTTTGCGCCGATCTGTTCCTATTAAGGAGGCACACCTTCACACAAAATTTGACGCGATTCGGTCAAGCGGTTCGTGAGATATCCTTGGGACAGACAGAGAAAAAAAAGAGGAAAAAAAAAAAAAAACAAAAACCAGCCCATCGCAATAGTTGGTGACGGACTAACAAACAAAAATACAAACCAGCCCATCGCAATAGTCCGATCACCTTTGGTGACGGACTAATCAAGCATATATATCACACACTTATACCATATGTGAATAGTGCATGGGAAAAACAGACATAATGGAATGTTGGCATTATATTGAGGTGTTTTTTGTTTGTGTTTTTTGTGCAAACTGGCAGAGAGAGAGAGAGAGAGAGAGAGAGAGAGAGAGAGAGAGAGAGAGAGAGAGAGAGAGAGAGAGAGAGAGAGAGAGAGAGAGAGAGAGAGAGAGAGAGAGAGAGACAGAGACAGAGACAGAGACAGAGAGAGAGAGAGACAGACAGACAGACAGACAGACACAGAGAGAGAGAGAGAGAGAGAGAGAGAGAGAGAGAGAGAGAGAGAGAGAGAGAGAGAGAGAGAGATAAATGGACAAGGATAGAAGGTAGAGAGAGAGGGTGGAGGGGGTCAATCCCATTATTCGCAATCGTTTCATTAATGAAAGCTCGCATTTTCGACGATCTAATTGGGAAGTAAAAAAAGAAAAAGAAAATGTAACTGCAGGTCGTGTAGTCATGAGTACGTCTTAGACAGTCAACACGGGTAGTAGTAGTATGTAAATTAGGCTAAACAGCCATTCGTTTTGGAGGAGCTTAGTCTACTTTACATACTACTACTCGTGTTGACTGTCCAAGTCGCACTCATGATCATCACACCGCCCTGGGTGTTAACTGTGAGCGACGAAGGCTTTCAGCTCCTTGACATTTGGCTGTGCATCGAAATCGATGTGAAAGGGTTTTATTATCCTTTAAAAACGCACACAAAAAAACGGTTTTGTCCAGATCAATCAGTCACACGAACACGCGCGTTCAGATACAGAGATCGTACACAGACTCACAGAAACACCCACAGAGACAGACAGACAGACATACAGACACGCAGACACACACATACACACATATGAATACACACACGCACGAACGAACGCAGGCAGGCAAGCAGGCAGGCACGCACACACGCACGCACGCACGCACGCACACGCACGCACGCGCACGCGCACGCACACACACGCACACGCACACGCACGCACGCACACGCACACGCACACGCACACACACACACACTAACACATGCACCCACACACACACACACACACACACACAAACACATGCACCCACACACGCACAGTCTCAGACAGAGAAAACAGTGTGTGTGTGTGTGTGTGTGTGTGTGTGAGGGGGGAGGGGGGGTAAGAGCTCTGTATTAATTTCTGCACACATTACATTTCAATGTATTGTTTATTACTAGGCTGAAAAATATTAAAACATTAGGAATACAGTTTCCGATTAAAAATCAACTATCGCTGTTTTGTGGGTGTGGTGGGTTTTTTAATCAAGTAGGCGAAGATTAATTTCGAGCTTAGGAAAGTTTGTGAACAATGCAGGAGTTTAGAGCCGGACGTGAGCCTCGAAACTTTGAATCAAACAAAAAATTCAAGTGATCCTTTTTTTTTTTATATTTGAAGACCTGCCAACAACAACAAGAAGAATAGCACCATCATCATCATCATCATCATCATCATCATCATCATCATCATCATCATCATCATCATCATCATCACCATCATCATCATCAACAACAACAACAACAACAGTAACAGCAACTGTAATGCCAGGGGCGCATTGCCCGATCCTTTGACCTGTTGGAAATACCTTTCAGGGCATCAAGGAAGCAGCAAGACGGATGACAGAACGAAACGTGAAATTAAACAACATTGTGTGGATAATTAGAATCGGTATAACTGAACTAAAAAAACAACACCATCACAACGCTACACATTAACACAAACGGGTGAAGATAGGAAAAGAAGCGGAGTAAAAACAACACCATCACAACGCTACACATTAACACAAACGGGTGAAGATAGGAAAAGAAGCGGAGTAAAAAACAACACCATCACAACGCTACACATTAACACAAACAGGTGAAGATAGGAAAAGAAGCGGAGTAAAAACAACACCATCACAACGCTACACATTAACACAAACAGGTGAAGATAGGAAAAGAAGCGGAGTAAAAACAACACCATCACAACGCTACACATTAACACAAACAGGTGAAGATAGGAAAAGAAGCGGAGTAAAAACAACACCATCACAACGCTACACATTAACACAAACAGGTGAAGATAGGAAAAGAAGCGGAGTAAAAAACACACCACACAACACAATTTTCGTCTTAAAAAAGACTTTCTCCAAGGCGATGTGTTTGTAAACAAACGATAGGTTGGATGAATGAATGATTAGAATCTGTGATGGCTTTGGGGCTGGAAGAGTGACGAAAAACAAAGGATGAAAATAGAACATATTCACCGATCCTTACAGCCAACCAGGGAAGACACTGTCTAAATGCATCTGCTCTACATTAAATATGCTCTCAAATCATTGTCAAGGATATTTTTGTGCAGGTTACATAACTATTTGCCTGTACTACTGACAGTACTGTATTTGATTGTTTAAAAGGGAAATGTGTGTCAGGTGTAGGGAAATGTGTGTCAGGTGTAGGGAAATGTGTGTCGGGTGTAGGGAAATGTGTGTCGGGTGTAGGGAAATGTGTGTCAGGTGTAGGGAAATGTGTGTCGGGTGTAGGGAAATGTGTGTCGGGTGTAGGGAAATGTGTGTCGGGTGTAGGGAAATGTGTGTCAGGTGTAGGGAAATGTGTGTCAGGTGTAGGGAAATGTGTGTCAGGTGTAGGGAAATGTGTGTCAGGTGTAGGGAAATGTGTGTCAGGTGTAGGGAAATGTGTGTCGGGTGTAGGGAAATGTGTGTCAGGTGTAGGGAAATGTGTGTCGGGTGTAGGGAAATGTGTGTCTGGTGTAGGGAAATGTGTGTCTGGTGTAGGGAAATGTGTGTCGGGTGTAGGGAAATGTGTGTCAGGTGTAGGGAAATGTGTGTCTGGTGTAGGGAAATGTGTGTCGGGTGTAGGGAAATGTGTGTCGGGTGTAGGGAAATGTGTGTCTGGTGTAGGGAAATGTGTGTCAGGTGTAGGGAAATGTGTGTCAGGTGTAGGGAAATGTGTGTCGGGTGTAGGGAAATGTGTGTCGGGTGTAGGGAAATGTGTGTCAGGTGTAGGGAAATGTGTGTCGGGTGTAGGGAAATGTGTGTCAGGTGTAGGGAAATGTGTGTCGGGTGTAGGGAAATGTGTGTCAGGTGTAGGGAAATGTGTGTCAGGTGTAGGGAAATGTGTGTCGGGTGTAGGGAAATGTGTGTCGGGTGTAGGGAAATGTGTGTCAGGTGTAGGGAAATGTGTGTCAGGTGTAGGGAAATGTGTGTCAGGTGTAAGTAGTGCCAAGAGTTCTTTAGATGTATAGGCTAAATGAAAATCGGTTAAATGAATTGGAGGCAGGAGAGAGACAGAGAGAGTTTGTGTGTGTGTGGATGCGTGTGTGGATGTGTGTGTGTGTGTGTGTTTGTGTGTGTGTGTGTGTGTGTGTGGTGCTTTTGTTTGTGTGTGTGTGTGTGAGAGAGAGAGAGAGAGAGAGAGAGAGAGAGAGAGAGAGAGAGAGAGAGAGAGAGAGAGAGAGAGAGAGAGAGAGAGAGAGAGAGAGAGAGAGAGAGAGAGAGAGAGAGAGAGAGAGAGAGAGAGAGAGAGAGAGAGAGAGAGAGAGAGAGAGTGAGTGTGAGTGTGGATGCGTATGTCTTTTTCTGTGTATACGTTTTCGTGTTTGATGTATGTGGATGTATGCATGTTTGCTTAAAAATGAAAAAAAACCCACCTCTTGCTAATTATCATTTTTTATAACAAAAAATGTCCAAACCTTTCATTCAGTCATTCATCATGCACTGGTTTTCTGGTTTTTCACTCTTTTAACACAGAAAAACAAAAACACAAGTATTGTTTGTAATTTGAATTTATTCTTTTTCTGTCCGACTTGTGTACCAAGACTTGTAATGTATACATGTATGTAAATATGCATCGAATGCAAGCATGCATTGATGAATGAGTGTGTGTAAGAAAGAAGGAATGGCAGAGTGGAAGGATGAGAGGGGAAATAAAATATGTTATAACAAATCTGCTCTACATATCTTAGCACACATGGTTCAAAAATTGAGCTTGGACAAGGCGCATACCTGCAGTTCTGAAGTCGATTGTGCAGGAGTCTTTTTTAACACAACACCCCCCACCCACCCCCACCCCCCGTTCTTACCCTCGCCCCGTCCCTGACACTGAAACTGTCATGTGAAGGTTCAAGACTGTAAACTGACCTTTTTCACTGTTCAAGGTCAGTGATACTACGCAGAGCAGATCATCGTTAAGGCCATATATAATTTTACAACATTTGAAACGATTCTATGCAGCGGTTCACGAGACATTAAGTGGGGGGTAATAAGTGTCAGGGGACATAAATACATAGATTGGCTATAGTTACTCCACAGAACGGATCGGCTTCTGGTACATGTGAAGTGACTATGTGCAGTGGTTCGCGAGAATTCGCCGCAGACAGACGAAAAGGAACGAAAAAGAACAGACAAAAAAAAAAAGAAGACAAAGACGAACGAAAGCATAATCCCTCATACACTATGTGGCAGAGGACAATTATATTTTAAAAAAAATTAAATCATGAAAATCGCTCCCGACTCTTCCTCCGTCACATGATTCATTATTGACCTTTCGGATTTAGCCCAGACCTACCATCAGCGTCAAACTAAGGCACCGTATCGATCGCCAGGCCTTTAGCAGTTAGGCTCGGTGTACATCTCGTGTCCTGGCTAATACAAAGCATCTGTTTTGTTTCATCCTGGGGGTTTTTCACACCTGCTGCCATGTTATTCGCACCGACTGGCGTGCGCTGTGTACGCATTTGGTCCGCTGTCTTGGGGAAGGGAGACTTGTTTGGGTCTTGGGGAAGGGAGACCAAAAGAAGCAGACCCGCTTGTGTGTAACCTGTCAGCGAATCAAAAGCAACAAGGCGTGTGCTACCTTTCACACGATTGTCAAACATGCTGGGTCCTCGGTAGAACACAGATGGACAGCGAGCATTAGTTTTGTTGTAGGCAGTGAGTGAGTTCGCAATGACCCCCAGCTGTAGTGTAGGTGAAAGGGTGGGAGTAAAAAATGAAAACCGGCTTCAGTCAGCTGCGGAGTGCGAGCTCTTTGTATATTCAGGCTTTTTGCTGTTATACTTGCCGTTGAGCAAGCGACACAAGGCTGGTCGTGGTGGCATTTCCAAAGAGCGTTCTCCTATAAAAGCACGTCACGTCGCTGCGGTGATAACTGTGAATGATGACGGCTGTCAACTCCTTGACATTTGGCTGCGCGTTAAAAGCTTTCATTGCCCCTTCCCTATATCCCAATATTTGATACACCAGCAACGAAAGGGTTAAAGCAAGAAGAAAGTAACAGAAACGGTGCCAAAAGATGACGAGAGAAAAAACCCGAACGAGGAGGGTAAGAAAGTAGGGCGAGGGTGTGGGAGAAGAGGAGGGGAGAGGAATGCAGAATGCAGGAATAAGAAGGAACCCCCCCCCCCCCCCTCCCCCGTGGGGATACCGGGGGTCTTTTGCATAAATAGCCACCCACACCCACCCACCCACACAAACCTTCTGGATGCTCTGTACTTGTAACTTCCTCTAATCTATCAATCTCTTTGACTCTGCCTTTCCCCTTTGCTTTGCTGACTGTCATCTACTATCTTTCTGCCTTACTGGTTCACCCCCTGCCTTGTTTTCTCCAGAAACTCTTAGGAACAGCCTTCCACCCGGGGCAATTTCATCAGCCTCGGTGGGGGTCTTCAAATCCCATATCTAACCCACTCCCCCTCCCCTTTTCCCACCCTCCTGCCCTTCTCCATACCCCAAGACCCTATACACCCTCCGCACTACCCCGCTTCCCCAGTGAGCTGATCATCTGGGCAGCTATCCTTTCCCACAGTTAATAATGATAAGCATACCGGAACCCCCTTTGTTTATGCATCAGAATCGTCAACCAGATGACGGTGGATGCCTCAAGAAAGAAGAAAGATTTTCTTCTGTCGAAGACGGACATGCTGGGCCTAACTATTTCGTAATATGGCCCATAACGGCGGCATGACGCATCTGCGCTCATATGGCAGGAAACCGTCTGAGCCGATCGTAGAAGAAGAAAGAAAAACAACCAGGAGTGATTTAGTCAGAAAAGAGTCTAATAGGTGGTAATGTCAACAAAGAAGCAACAAAGAGACGAGAGAGAGAGAGAGAGAGAGAGAGAGAGAGAGAGAGAGAGACAGAGAGAGACAGAGAGAGAGACAGAGAGAGAGACAGAGAGAGAGACAGAGAGAGACAGAGAGAGACAGAGAGAGAGAGAGAGAGAGAGAGAGAGAGAGAGAGAGAGAGAGAGAGAGAGAGAGAGAGAGAGAGAGAGAGAGACAGAGAGAGAGAGAGAGAGACAGAGAGAACTTGAAAACTTAAACTTTATTTTCCAAGAATATAGATTATAGGCAACAACAGAGATACAGAGAGAGGGGGGGGAGAGAGAGAGAGAGAGAGAGAGAGAGAGAGAGAGAGAGAGAGAGAGAGAGGGGGGGGGAGAGCGAGAGACATATGGGCAGACAGAGACAAAGAAGAAAAGAAGAAGAAACAGGCACGAGGAAGAAGACATGCAGAGAGTTGAAGTGACAATTTCTCCAAGCGAAAAAGATAGACAGACAGACAGACAGACAAAATGAGAAGAAATCAAACGTCCCCCCTTAGTGGTTTATCCTGCTTTCGTGTCGAATAAATCAGCGACGCTTCTGTTGTTGTTGTTGTTGTTGTTGTTGTTGTTGTTGTTGTTGTTGTTGTTGTTGTTGTTGTTGTTGTTGTTGTTGTTGTTGTTGTTGTTCTTCTTCTTCTTCTTCTTCTTCTCTTTTCTTCTTCTTCTTCTTCTTCTTCTTCTTCTTCTTCTTCTTCTTCTTCTTCTTCTTCTTCTTCTTCTTCTTCTTCTTCGTCTTCGTCTTCGTCTTCGTCTTCGTCTTCGTCTTCGTCTTCGTCTTCGTCTTCGTCTTCGTCTTCGTCTTCTTCTACTGCGTTCTTCTTCATCCTGCTCCTCCGTATCCCTTCCCTCCCCATCCTTCTTCTTCCTCCTCCTCCTCTTCGTCGTCGCCTTCCTATTATTCTTGTTCTTCCTCTTCGTCAGCATCATCCTTTCCTTCTTCTTTTCCTTCTTCTTTCTTCCTCTGCAGCCCAGATTCCATATGTTTACAATTGCGTTGGCGAGAATCTTAATGTAACCTTACACCAAAACATGCGCGGATTCGCAATCGTTTGTGGCGTGCGACAATTTTGGACAGACCGACAAAGTGAGTTATAGGTTTGTGGCTTGTGCCACAAACAAAAACAAGCGCGGATTCGCAATCGTTTGTGGCGTGCGACAATTGAAAACGAAAAATCATTTTAAAGAGCAGCCTCGATTTGAAGTGCGGTCTATATTTACCACTCCAATCATTACATACACTGAGTCGCCTCCCCTGGATCTTCAATAATTTTAATCTGTAAACCAGAATGTTATCTCTGCACCATTTCGTAACTTTTTATATCTTTGGGAAAACATTTAAGACTATTTATCCTACTTATACTCATCGAAAGAAGCACCGCATACTCGTCATGTCTGTTGCCGTGTTAGACAGAGTTTTTGCATTAATCTGTATTAATAAAAGATCGGGACTTTACTGGTGTTGCACTGCCTCCGGGAATTGCCTCCAGTGTCGTTCCCACCATCTTTGTATTTACAAATGTCCCATATGTGTCTGTTCCAGACCGAGAGGACGTAAAGCACCATTTTTCATTCAGGACTGTAGACAACTGAAATATTACTTTATGCCCAAGTATTGTTTTCTCTTTTACAATATGTGCGACCGACCGACAGACCGACAAAGTGAGTTATAGGTTTGTGGCTTGAGCCACAAACAAAAAACCAACAGCATGGATAGTGTTCAAATCGCCTTTTAAAAATACAGGAAAAGATGTCTTGCGTGATTGGATAATCCCACAGAAACGAATACTAGCCCGAGTTATCCCTCTTGGTGGGAGTTTGCACTGTGTCATAAATGTAACCCTCTGCTTGCTTGATTTGTTTAAAAAACAAATGGTATTTCTAATCTTCTCTTTTTAAAGCAAATGTAACGCCATCCC
>CM065680.1:59251409-59266409 GCA_017654935.2 Phymorhynchus buccinoides
ACACAAACGGCCCATATTGATGCCAAACGACCCCCCCCCCGACCCCCCCCCCCCCCCCCCCCCCCCCAACTCGCTTTGTTACCCTCCGCCCCTAATGACCCTTTCAGACCTAACGATGATGTACCGATTCCCCGTTTCCCGTTCCGCCGTTTCAGTTAAGACAAAGTGTCATGTGCTCATCTGTGTAGACAAAGATTTTCCACTTCTCTACATGATGTCAGTTCGTCTTTTTTTTAATATGATTATTGTGGTTTCAGCACAAACTCGAGAGCAAAAGTAGCATTGTGTTGTTGTTTTTACAGCTAGTGTGTGACATCACAGGCATAAGCATGCATGCAAGCAAGCAAGCGCGCACATACACACATGTATAGCCTACATACACAACATAGATACACTCACATACATACACACACACACACACACAATACCTACACGCGCGCGCGCACGCACGCACACGCACACACGCACACGCACACGCACACGCACACGCACACGCACACGCACACGCACACACACACGCACACGCACACGCACACGCACACGCACACGCACACGCACACACACACACACACACACACACACCACACAAACGACACACACAGCGACACGGACAAGTGCGCACGCTCGCTCGCGCATACACTCACTCACTCATTCTTTCTCTCTCTCTCTCTCTCTCTCTCTCTCTCTCTCTCTCTCTCTCTCTCTCTCTCTCTCTCTCTCTCTCTCTCTCTCTCACACACACACACACACACACACACACACACACACACACACACACACACACACACACACACACACACACACACACATATATATATATATATACACACACACGCACGCGCGCATGCACGCACGCACACACACACACACACACACACTCACTCACATAGGATGATATTCACAAAAAAGAAATTGATCTTTTACAATAATGACGTTATCTATTGGGGTTTCCAAACCCTGGCTAGCTGCCTCCCTCTCCCCCGTCCAACTCGTAGCAGTATACAGGGATGGCGAACTATAAACTCTGTCCGCTCTGGAACCGTTCCTGACATTGACATTCCCATTAACCGTCTGAGCACTGCAACAATCGACCAGCCTGAAGATGAGACCTGACATCATCATTATCTAATCATGCCCCCGCTCCCCTCCCCCTCTACTCCCCCTCCCCCCTCCCATCCCCACACCACCACCCCCCCCCCCCCCCCCCACCCCCCCCCCCCCCCCCCCCCCCCCACACACACACGCCGCTCGATATCATCCTCCCTCCAACTCACTTTACTTCTGTATTATTTCATTTCGGTTTTCAGTGCAGGAATTTTAAATTTTTTTACAGAGGTGTGTGTGACATCACAGGCATAAGCATGCATGCAAGCAAGCAAGCAAGCGCGCACATACACACATGTATAGCCTACATACACATACATAGATACACTCACATACATACAGGCAAGAGTGATGGGGTTTAAATTAAAGCGACTTTCAAAAAAAAGAAATTGAAACAAAAGGCCCAGCCATATTAGCGCACTCTCAGTTCTTGATAGAGACATAAGACGTTTTTTCCATTTATATAACACAATAGGGTCGTTTCAATGTGGGATTTGAGGAGATGGCATATCAAGCGCTAAAGTGTGCACGGTTCTTGAGAGAGAGAGAGAGAGAGAGGGAGAGAGAGAGAGAGAGAGAGAGAGAGAGAGAGAGAGAGAGAGGGGGGGGAGAGAGAGAGAGAGAGAGAGAGAGAGAGGAGAGAGAGAGAGAGAGAGAGAGAGAGAGAGAGAGAGAGAGAGAACGAGAGAGAGAGAGAGAGAACGAGAGAGAGACGAGCAGACGAGAGAGAGAGAGAGAGAGAGAGAGAGAGAGAGAGAGAGAGAGATTCACGATGGGCCTTGGGCCTTTACAAGTGAGTTGACATGAGCACAGGCTTTGTTTTCAAAATTCTAACGCTTTGTGCACAACAAGTTTAAGATTCACCTATAATAGTAGTATTTTCAGATGCAAGTAACAAGACAAATTGAAACTTTGATGGATGCTTGTGATACTTAGCAGGAATCATATCGTTTCTAATATCTGCATATTTCTAAGATCTGCACACTGAAGTAGAAAAATGTACTTCTGTTTCCATGCTACTAAATGCAAAAAGGAAAAGAATAATTCTGTGCATTTCTACGAACGCCAAAATATAAAAAAGTTGCATTTCAAGGGTAACATACCAATTCTGAATTTGACAAAATTTCGTCTAACATAGAAATTGCTAATACTGCTTAAGTACGCACTAGGAGATAAAGACGATTTGAAACTGGCATAGAACTGATAAAATTCGTGTGAGTCCAAAGCAGATGACCAATATTGTTTGAAACAGTCTACCATTCTTTGCTTCAATTGAAACATAGACAACTTCACATCACCAACACCCTGGCATTCCCAAACTACCCCCTAACCAAAATAGTACACAATATTTCGCACATCACATGCCCATGTTTTGTAATTTTGTGCTTGCAAGCACACTAATATGTTATATGCTTTGCGTGGATATCTGTTCATGCCCATGTTCAAAATACGAAACAAAATTTAATACATTTTAAATGTTATAACCTTAAGTGGGTATCTTCCTATCTCTCCATATAAGATATGATTTGGTGTCTTGGGACTAACACCCAGATATTTGTTCATGGCTGATAGATGGATTTTTTTCTGTGTAGCTTTGATCACGTGTTAAACCCCATATTTCAGAACCATACGTAAGAATCGGTTGAATTTGAATTTGGCAGTCAAATAGCTTGAAAAACAAAGTGGGAGAAAAATCACCAAACACAGTGTTTTCAGGACAGCAGACAAATCTTTTCTTGCTCTGTTTGCGAGGTCATTCATAGTTTGAGAAAATGAAAGTTGAATAATACACATTGACAACCTTTAGCTGATCAAAACCAAAAGACCATTTTTTTTATACTTGCCAGGTAACCTCCATTTCTAAATACTATTGTGTTAGATTTGTCTAAATTAACTACTACATCAATGCGTTTTGATGAATCACAGAGTATTTAAGTTGATTTTGCAAACCAGTTATAGTGTCAGAAACCAACACAACATCGTCAGCAAATAAAAGTATTAGAAGCTCCACAAATGCGGGTGATAATTGGATGCTATGTCTACCGTGAGCAGTTACATCTTTGGTCAGTTCGTTGATAAATAAAGAAAACAGTATAGGGGAACACACTTCACCTTGCTTTAACCCTACAGGGCACATCAATATGTCTGCCATATCACCCCCAACTCTTACTTTAGCTTTGACAACTGGATACATGCTCTGTAAAGCTTTCAAAAGTTTACCATTTAGACTATTTCTTTTTAAAACTTTCCACAATTTCTCTCTGCACACAGAATCAAACGCTTTGCGAAAATCAATGAAAGCGACGTGCAGGTTTCTATGAAGTATGAGTTGTTTTTGAATGAGACTGTAAAGAGTGAATACTTGATCACTAGTACTATAATGTTCTCTAAAACCAGCCAGTTCTTCGCCAATAATTTCATTATCATTAATCCATTTAATTAAGCGTTCATTTAAATCAAAACTATAAAGCTTACTGCGGATGTTCAACAGAGAAAACCCCCGGTATTTGTCAGGAATACCAGGGTTCCCCTTTTTAAGCAGAGGTTGAATAATCGATCAAAACTAAAGTTGAAAAATGTTACACGAAAAGGCAAAATTACATCAATGCTATGTTTTAAAAACAACAACGATTAATTCATCAGTGCCAGCAGCCTTATCTGGTTTCAGTGCTTTGATTGCATCGGTAACTTCATTCAGAGAGAGAGAGAGAGAGAGAGAGAGAGAGAGAGAGAGAGAGAGAGAGAGAGAGAGAGAGAGAGAGAGAGAGAGAGAGAGAGAGAGAGGGAGAGAGAAGGGAGAGAGAAGGGAGAGAGAAGAGAGAGAGAAGGGAGATATGGGAGCAGAGGTCGAGGCAAGAGAGAGAGAGAGAGAGAGAGAGAGAGAGAGAGAGAGAGAGAGAGAGAGAGAGAGAGAGAGAGAGAGAGACAGACAGAGAGACAGACAGAAAGAGAGAGAGACAGACAGACAGACAGACAGACAGACAGACAGACAGACAGACAGAGAAAGAGAGAGAGACCCTCATTATTTCCATTCCAACGTACTATTTGGTTTTGCCATATTTCTATGAAATTACAACAACAAAATACACGAAAAAAGAAATATGGAGATGATAAGGCACGTGCATGGTAAAACAAAAAAAAGAGTTCATTTCGTCTCAGGTACGTATTTTCCGTTTTTATTTCATAGCAAATGAAAATTTACGGGTTTCCGAGCGTAAAATTGCGATTTCTTTCTTTCCTTTTTCAGTATTCTTGTCTCTTTTTTTGCTTGCTTTTATATTTTTTTTTTAGCTTTTTTTGTGCTTCTGCCTTTTCTACATTTTCTTGTCGGCACATTCTACGTTTTCTTTTGATGTTTTTGTTTTCGTCAATAATACTTTTTTTTTCTTTTTTTTTCCTCATATTCTTAATGCAAAATTTTGTTTTTTTATTGTTGTTTTGACGTCTCTTTCTTCCTTTATTTCATTTGCTTTCCATAACTTTTTGTTCATCATGAAAGTCTTTCTTTGATCTTTCGTGTTAATTTTCTTAATCTTCTGATATGTTCTTTCTTTGTTGATATCTTCTTTCTCCAGCAGTTTGGTTTTCCTTATTTTACATAGTATTCATTTTGTAATCTTGATATATTTCAAGCATGCAAGCGTGCAAATACGCACATACGCGCAAAGACACGTCCACATTAAAACAAACTTTCTCTCTCTCTCTCTCTCTCTCTCTCTCTCTCTCTCTCTCTCTCTCTCTCTCTCTCTCTCTCTCTCTCTCGCTCTCTCTCTCTCTCTCTCTCTCTCTCTCTCTCTCTCTCTCTCTCTCTCTCTCTCTCCTCTCTCACAGTTCTCTCTCACGCACACGCACACACGCAGCAACGCACGCACACACACACGCACACGCACACGCACACGCACACGCACACACACACACACACACACACACACACACACACACACACACACACACACCTCCTCACACGCACACGCTCACTTTCTCTCTCTTTTTCTCATACACACACGCTCGCTCACCTACTCAATCTCTCATTTACTCGCTCATACGAACGCGTGCGTTCGTGCATGTGTCAATTTTGTATTGCAATAGGGCATTTGCCACGTGAGGACGACCTTGAAATTCACTTAATTGAATTTAGAGAGTTGAATTAGAAAGGTCAGCGTAACTCGGGCAGAACGAATGCGGGCAAATTAGTAGTCTATTATAGAGAACGAACATTCGTGGCAAATGCCATATTGCATCATTAGGCCTTGCAAACACGTTAGGCCTAAGCAAGCCGTAAATAATAAAAGCCACCAGCAACTCCTAAGGCTCGGTGTACATCTCGTGTCCTGGCTAATACAAAGCATCTGTTTTGTTTCATTCTGTGTTTTTCCTCACACCTGCTGCCATGTCATTCACACCGACTGGCTGTGCGTTGTGTACGCATTTGGTCCGCTGTCGCCCATGTTGTTTGGGTCTTGGGAGAGAGAGAGACCAAAAGAAGCAGACCCGCTTGTGTGTATAACCTGTCAGCGAGTCAAAAGCAACAAGGCGTGTGCTACCTGTCACGCTATTGTCAAACCTGCTGGGTCCTCGGTAGAACACAGATGGACACCGAGCCTAACAGTTCCACGCTTTAGCGTCCCTGAATGTGTCGAATAACCTTTCCTCTCACAATAATAGTTCTAGAGACCTCTGTGTCGCTATTAACCCTTTCACCGCCAGCCATTTTTCGCAAAGCAAAATCCATTAAAATTACCAGGGTAGATAAGAAAAATCTGCAATATTGGGAACTCCTCCATGACATGTATAATGTAAGGCCTGTTCTTAACCCCCCAAATTAAGAAAAAAGGCTTTGGGGATAACAGACCCTGCCTTTTAGAGACATGGGTGTTAAGTCATTATGGTGCAAAAATGTGACATTGGCGGTGAAAGGGTTAATATTTTGCCGGCTTATGCGATAGTCCATCTGGGGTGTTGATGATAAGATCCGCTTGGTGTACCCGTAAAAGACAGGAGGAAAAAGAAGACGAGAGAGAAACTCGAAACTCGAAATGTTTAATGAGGATAACTGAATAAGCAAAAATACTTCTTTTCATCTCTAAAAGTTAAAAAATGAACACAAAATGCGAATAAACAAACAAGTAGATCAATCCCCCCAAAAAAAAAGAGAGAGAGAGAGAGAGAGAGAGAGAGAGAGAGAGAGAGAGAGAGAGAGAGAGAGAGAGAGAGAGAGAGAGAGAGAGAGAGAGAGAGAGAGAGAGAGAGAGAGAGAGAGAGAGAGAGAGAGAGAGAGAGAAGAGACGAGAGAGAGAGAGAGAGAGAGAGAGAGAGAGAGAGAGAGACAGACAGACAGACAGACAGACAGACAGACAGACAGACAGACAGACAGACACACACACAGACACACACAGAGACACACACACAGACAGACCGACAATGTGTGTGTGTATAGGGGTGGGTGGGGTGGGGGTGTCCTTTCAGTCTGTCTGTCTGTGTGTCTTTCTACCTGTGCATCTGTGTTTCTGACCCTGTCCGCGTTTTTCCCCTGAGAACAATAATGCCCATCATCCCACCTTACCCAAATGGCAAGCTACATAAAACTGACGTACGTCCACCCATAGATCTACACAAGTTGTTATAGGGGAAGACGGGGTAAAAAGCGCATGGGCGGGTAAGAAGCCCACCCCAATTATCTCATGAAATAAAGAAAATTTCAGTCAAATTTGCCCATGAGACGAATGCTAGACATTAACGCTCGTCTCATGGGCAAAATGAGACTGAAATTTGCTTCATTTCATGAGATAATTGGGGTGGGCTTCTTACCCGCCCATGCGCTTTTTACCCCGTCTTCCCCTAGATTTATTATAATGGCTTGCTTTCTTCTCGTTGCATTTCCCAGTTTTCACAGAGCAGGGAAGTGCTTTGGAATGGGAACAAGGGCCTGTGCGTTTCTCTGTCTGTCTCCATTTGTATGCGTGTGCCTCCGAATAAGATAGAAAATAATGATGTACCCTGTCCTAGCGCCTTAACCGCTGCACCGATCGTAACGAAACTTGGCACAACGGTTCTTTATGCCTTGTAGTCGAGGCCCGTGACGTCGCATTCACAGAACGGCAAGCCATATCAACAGAATCCCCGTGAATCAGCTTTGAATATTGCAAAGCCGCTGCTTATTTCAAGGATAATGGGTGGATTGTAACCAACGTTTTGTTGTTTTGTTTTTAACTCTTTCACCGCCAAACTATGTATGCACTTTGCCACTATGCCACTATGCCACTATGCCAACCTATGCCACTATGCCACTATGCCACTATGCCAACCTATGCCACTATGCCACTATGCCACTATGCCAACCTATGCCACTATGCCACTATGCCACTATGCCACTATGCCACTATGCCACTATGCCACCACTATGCCACTATGCCAAACTATGCCACTATGCCACTATGCCAATGCCACTATGCCACTATGCCACTATGCCAAACTATGCCACTATGCCACTATGCCACTATGCCAAACTATGCCACTATGCCACTATGCCACTATACTATGCCACTATGCCACTATGCCACTATGCCACTATGCCACTATGCCAAACTATGCCACTATGCCACTATGCCAATGCCACTATGCCACTATGCCACTATGCCACTATGCCACTATGCCACTATGCCAACCTATGCCACTATGCCACTATGCCAAACTATGCCACTATGCCACTATGCCAAACTATGCCACTATGCCACTATGCCAACTATGCCACTATGCCACTATGCCACTATGCCACTATGCCACTATGCCACTATGCCACTATGCCACTATGCCACTATGCCACTATGCCACTATGCCAAACTATGCCACTATGCCACTATGCCAATGCCACTATGCCACTATGCCACTATGCCACTATGCCACTATGCCAAACTATGCCACTATGCCACTATGCCAAACTATGCCACTATGCCACTATGCCAATGCCACTATGCCACTATGCCATGCCACTATGCCAACACTATGCCACTATGCCAAACTATGCCACTATGCCACTATGCCAACTATGCCACTATGCCACTATGCCACTATGCCACTATGCCACTATGCCACTATGCCACTATGCCACTATGCCAACCTATGCCACTATGCCACTATGCCACTATGCCACTATGCCACTATGCCACTATGCCACTATGCCACTATGCCACTATGCCACTATGCCACTATGCCACTATGCCACTATGCCAAACTATGCCACTATGCCACTATGCCACTATGCCAATGCCACTATGCCACTATGCCACTATGCCAAACTATGCCACTATGCCACTATGCCAATGCCACTATGCCAAACTATGCCACTATGCCACTATGCCACTATGCCACTATGCCACTATGCCAAACTATGCCACTATGCCACTATGCCAAACTATGCCACTATGCCACTATGCCAAACTATGCCACTATGCCACTATGCCAAACTATGCCACTATGCCACTATGCCACTATGCCACTATGCCACTATGCCAAACTATATGCCACTATGCCAAACTATGCCACTATGCCACTATGCCAAATGCTATGCCACTATGCCACTATGCCACTATGCCACTATGCCACTATGCCACTATGCCAAACTATGCCACTATGCCACTATGCCAAACTATGCCACTATGCCACTATGCCAAACTATGCCACTATGCCACTATGCCACTATGCCACTATGCCACTATGCCACTATGCCACTATGCCATGCCAGTGCCACTATGCCACTATGCCACTATGCCACTATGCCAAACTATGCCACTATGCCAATGCCACTATGCCACTATGCCACTATGCCACTATGCTATGCCATGCCACTATGCCAACCTATGCCACTATGCCACTATGCCAAACTATGCCACTATGCCACTATGCTATATGCCAACCTATGCCACTATGCCACTATGCCACTATGCCAACCTATGCCACTATGCCACTATGCCACTATGCCACTATGCCACTATGCCACTATGCCACTATGCCAAACTATGCCACTATGCCACTATGCCAAACTATGCCACTATGCCACTATGCCAAACTATGCCACTATGCCACTATGCCAAACTATGCCACTATGCCACTATGCCAAGCCATATGCAAATGCCACTATGGGTATGCCACTATATGCCAATGCCAGATGCCACTATGCCAACCTATTGTCTCATCCAGTTTTGGGAAGTAAGAATAGACCTTATTTTATCTATGTCACAGAAGAATCCCCAATAATAATAATAATAATTGTACATTTATATAGCGCTTTACCTCAGATGAGCCCAAAGCGCTTTACAATCAATGATTCATCAACAGACAACAAAAACAGCATTCAAGAGTGACACCAACCAGCAACAGCGCATATACAAAGCAGCTCTCTCTCTCTCTAACACACACACACACGCACACGCATTTATCGAAGCCAACTCGTTCATATCCCATTCGGTAAGCCACAGCAACCGAGCCGCATGGACTGACCACATACACCAACACACATACACAAACACCCTCACACAAAAACGTACGCACGCAGACAGACACACAGACACGCACACAAACACAGACACACACATGCGTGCACACACAACCCACAAAACCAAAAAACACACAAGCACACATGTATGCACACATTCATGCTCACACAAACACACACACACACACACACACACACACACACACACACACACACACACACACACACACACACACACACACGCACCACAAAACACAGCACAAACCTCTTATTCAATCTTCCCTCACGTGCACACGATAGACAACTGATCAAATATTTAGGGCGCAGCAGGAAAAAGATGGGTTTTACGAGAGGTTTTGAATGAGGAGACTGAGTTGGAGTGTCGGAGAGGAGAAGGCAGAGAATTCCACAGAGATGGTGCTTGACAAGAAAAAGAACGTTGGCCAGCAGATTTGAGACGGATGGACGGAATGGAAAGGAGACGAGAATCAGAAGACGAACGTAGTTGGCGAGCTGGAACATAGAGATGAAGAAGATCAGAGATATACACGGGAGCTTGATCATTCAGTGACTTGAAGGCAAGGAGGAGAATAACTGCAAATTGATTTTGTTCTCTACCCAGGTAAATTTAATGGAAATCTTTGGCTGACATATGGCTGTCGGTGAAAGGGTTAAATGTTATCTAAGGATTTTTTTTCTCGGTAAAATAATAAACTACTGAACACCGCCCTACCAGTAAAGGATGAAAAAAACAACTAGATACACACTGAAAACGTAATAATCCCTGCACAGTCGAAAATGATCTCCCTTGATTTTCATCAGTAACTGGGAGTACAGTTCATATGGCTCTGCTATCTCGTTTTTGTGTTGTTGGTTTTTCTTCATTGATCACTTAACTGGCCTGGCCCAGAAATGGCCTGGCTGAGGGGTGGGGACCCAGGACCCAGGACCCAGACACTTTGCCCAAGGCTGGTCAAATAAAAGACAGCACGTTCCTTGGATGGGTGAGAGGGCGGCAGGAGGGGTGGGGGTGGGGGGATGGGGGTGTGGGGTGGAGGTAGAAGACCAAACTGGGCAAGAAGAAGAATCGATTAAGAAGAATAGGAATAGGAGATAGAGAGAGAGAGAGAGAGAGAGAGAGAGAGAGAGAGAGAGAGAGAGAGAGAGAGAGAGAGAGAGAGAGGGGGGGGGGGGGAGACACAGAGAGAGAGAGAGAGAGAGAGAGAGAGAGAGAGAGAGAGAGAGAGAGAGAGAGAGAGAGAGAGAGAGAGAGAGAGAGGGAGAGTGAGAGAGAGAGAGTGTGTGTGTGTGCGTGTGTGTGTGTGTGTGTGTGTGTGTGTGTGTGTGTGTGTGTGTGTGTGTGTGTGCTTATGTGTGTGTGTGTGTGTGTGTGTGTGTGTGTGTGTGTGTGTGTGTGTGTGTGTGTGTGTGTGTGTGTGTGTGTGTGTGTGTGTGTATTAAACGAGAACAAGATTTTTTTCTTAAGAAGAATAGGAAAGGAGAGAGAGAGAGAGAGAGAGAGAGAGAGAGAGAGAGAGAGAGAGAGAGAGAGAGAGAGAGAGAGAGAGAGAGAGAGAGAGAGAGAGAGAGAGAGTGTGTGTGCGTGTATATGTGTGTGATAAATATTGTTTTAATGGTAGTTCCATGGTGTGTGTTTGTGTCTGTGTTGTGTCTGTCTCTCTGTGTGTCTGTCTGTGTCTGTGTCTTTTATTTGTGCTTGTTGTCATAATGTGTATAGGGACTAAAAGTAGACGGTAATAAGGCTAGTAATGCAGGCCTGGGGCGTTTGCCGCGAGCGGGCGACCTTGAATTTCACTTACTTGAAATTAGAGAGTTCAAGAACTAGAGAGGTCACCGACAACTACGGGCAAAACATGCAGGCGGTTTAGTAGTCTAGTATATTAGAGAGTTGAAGAACTAGAGAGGTCACTGACAACTACGGGCAAAGCATGCAGGCGGTTTAGTAGTCTAGTGTATTAGAGAGTTGAAGAACTAGAGAGGTCACTGACAACTACGGGCAAAGCATGCAGGCGGTTTAGTAGTCTAGTGTATTAGAGAGTTGAAGAACTAGAGAGGTCACTGACAACTACGGGCAAAGCATGCAGGCGGTTTAGTAGTCTAGTGTATTAGAGAGTTGAAGAACTAGAGAGGTCACTGACAACTACGGGCAAAACAGGCAGGCGGTTTAGTAGTCTAGTGTATTAGAGAGTTGAAGAACTAGAGAGGTCACCGACAACTACGGGCAAAACATGCAGGCGGTTTAGTAGTCTAGTATATTAGAGAGTTGAAGAACTAGAGAGGTCACCGACAACTACGGGCAAAACATGCAGGCGGTTTAGTAGTCTAGTATATTAGAGAGTTGAAGAACTAGAGAGGTCACCGACAACTACGGGCAAAACATGCAGGCGGTTTAGTAGTCTAGTATATTAGAGAGTTGAAGAACTAGAGAGGTCACCGACAACTACGGGCAAAACATGCAGGCGGCTTAGTAGTGTAGTATATTACTTATTAGAGAGTTGAATTAGAGAGGTCACCAACAACTACGGGCAAAACATGCGGGCAGTTTAGTAGTGTAGTATATAGAGTACGAACACTCGTGGCAAATGCTCTAGGGCGGAGGGCTTAAGTGGTTTGGATAGTAGTGGGTGGATGGATGATGGATGGGTGGGTGGGTGGGTGGGTGCATGTATGGTGTATGGATAGTGGGTGGGTGAATGGGTGAGTGGGTGGATCCAAATCCAAATCCAAACTAGAGCGTTAAGACGCTAGAACACCAGCCGTGCGGCAGCATTTTCGGGTCCAGTGACCTTGACCTTTGACCTATGACCTTGATTTTCGAACTTGGTCTAGATATCCTTAGTACCTATCCGCAAGCAAAAGGTGAGTGTCCTAGGTCCCTGCATTCAAACCTTATCATGCCTTGCAGTGCTCGGCAGCAGTTTTGGCTCCAGTGACCTTGACCTTTGACCAATGACCTTCATTTTTAAATTTGGCTGAGATATTCTTAGTACGTATCGGCATTCAAAAGTTGAGCGTCCTAGGTCCCTCCGTTCAATCGTTATCGTGCCAGATGCTCGGTACCATTTTTGGCGCCCTTGACCTTGACTTTTGACCTATGACCGTCATTTTTCAACTTGTCCTAGATATTCTTAGTACCTATCCGCATGCATAATTTGAGCGTCCTAGGTCCCTCCGTTATTGTGCCATGTGTTCTGCAGTAGTTTCGGATCCAGTGACCTCGACCTTTAACCTATGACCTTGATTTTCGGACTTGGCCTAGAGATGCTTAGTACCTATCCGCACGCAAAATTTGAGCGTCCTAGGTTCCTTCGTGCAAACGTTATCGTGTTAGCATAGTCACATAATCAGGAACAGAATCCACTGAAAACAATACCAGCTTCGCTCATTTTGTATGCGGCTGGTAATCACCTTTATTATCTCATAACAGAGAAATTGCAGCCAGATGCAATTTCAAGCACCACCACAATAAACACATGTAAAACACATGTATAAACACATGTATCAATAACAACAAAGAATAAACAAACCGGGCAAATATGAACAAGTAATCCGGTAAAAAGCAGAACGCATTTTAAAAATACATTTAAAATCAAGACATAATAATCAGTTGAAAAAAACGAGGCAAGAATAGCTCTTGGTTGTCTAGTATATGTCGCCAATGTCGCATTTTTGCACCACAATGATTTAACACCCATGTCACTAAAAGGCATCAAATCAGTGCCTGTTATCCAAAGACCCTATTCTCTTTAATGTTGGGGGGTAAGGATAGGCCTTGCTTTGAATATGTCACAGAAGAATCCTCAATATTACAGACAGATTTTTTCTCTACCCAGGTAAGTTTAATGGACATTTTTTGCTGAAAATTAATGGCTGGCGGCAAAAGGGTTAAAAATGCAGCAATAATAGTACCTACACCATCTCTATGCACACAGACAATTTAGACAAGGACATACACAGCAGTAATCTATTGCAGAACAAAAGGACAACAAAATAGGCTTGCATAAATACAATAGATGGGTACATGGATGCGTGTGTGGACGGATGGATGGATGGATGGTTGGTTTGATGGATTCGGGTGGACGGATGGATGAATGGGTGGGTGGATGGTTGGTTTGATGGATGGATGGATAGATGGATGGATTCGGGTGACGGATGGGTGGATGGACGGATGGATGAATGGACGGATGGATGGATGGACGGACGGATGGGTGGATGGATAGGTGATGGATGGATGGATAGATTTGGGTGGGTGGACGGATGCATGGATTAATGGACGGATGGACGGATGGATGGACGGACGGATGGGTGGATGGACGGATGGACGGGTGGGTGGGTGGACGAATGGATGGGTGGACGGATGGATGGATGGATGGTCGGATGGATGGACGGACGGATGGGTGGGTGGATGGATGGATGGATGGATATGTGGATGAATGGACGGATGGATGGATGAATGGACGGATGGGTGGATGGGTGGGTGGGTGGGTGGGTGGATGAATGGGTGGATGGGGGTGGGGGTGGATGGATGAATGGACGGATGGGTGCGTGGGTGGGTGGATGGACGGATATATAGTTGTGGGTAGATGGATAGATGGATAGATGGATAGATGGATGGATGGATGTTTGCCGTATGTGGTTGCCTGCACATTCGGTGGAGAGTCGGATCGATATGTCTCTGCTGGCAAGTGATTTTTAGGAGGCAGGCTTCTGGTGAAAACTACAACAAAGAAAAATTGGAAAGAGAAATGGGCAGAAAGAAGGGAGGATAGAAAGGAAGGAAGGAAGGGAAGGAATAATAATAATAATAATAATAATAACAATAACAATAGCAATAGCAATAACAATAACAATAACAATAACAATCATAATCATAATCATAATGGGAATTTATACAGCGCTCTTTCTCACATGAGCTCAGTGCGCTTTACATTGATAACAAGAACATTAAAGGCAAAAAATGAATAAATCATTAGTAAAATAAACACGATGCTTGCACGCAAGGTTTTCTTTCTTCCTCTCACACACACACACACACACACACACACACACACACACACACACACACACACACACGCGCGCGCGCGCGCACACACACACACACACACACACACACTCACACACACACACACTCACACTCACACTCACACTCACACTCACACTCACACTCACACTCTCACACACTCACAATTATACAAGAGTGAAAGAGTTACAGTATGAAAATTCTGATTCTAATTCATAGACCACATTCACCTTCTCAATCAAGCTTAGATACAATACTGGAAATAAAACCATACTGTCATCGACATACCAGTTATGTGACTAGTTATTATAGACACATTTTGCAAAAACAAAGATACCATTCTACCTCCTTAACAAGCGTTTAA
>CM065680.1:59273909-59276409 GCA_017654935.2 Phymorhynchus buccinoides
AAGTCCTATTAAATTCTATAGGACATTGGAAGAGCTTCTAAGTTAGCATCATGCTAAGTCTCATGCTATCTCAACGTGAATACAGGCCCAGGGAAATAAAAAGGCAGAGTCCAAGGGAGGGACGGATTAGAGGAAGCTACAAGCACAGAACTTCCATGAACGTTGTTTGTTTGTTTGTTGTCGTACCCTGGCTTAGAGACTCCAGGGATCATCCCAACAGCCGAAGCACTTGAACACTATGGCACAAACGCACTAGCTAGGAATAAGAACATTACGTGTGTGACCTGGGTCGTTTTTTTTAAATTACCCAGCCACATAGGCAGCCACACTCCGACTTCGGAGGATACTTCCATGAATGAAAATGGGGTTTAACGTCCGCTCGCTCGGCTGCAAGCAGCACGTGTGAGACGAACCATCAACCAACCACCATTTCTCGTAAACACGGAGCTTCCGGGAGGTGGGAGAACTATTTATGCAAAAGACACTCGTACAAAAGCGGGGTAGCAGTAGAGAGGTGTAGAGGTGGTGGGAGAGAGAGGGGGGGGGGGAGGCGGGGGGGGGGGGGGGCAAATGGGGTTGGATCAGAAGAGGTGTGGGGGGGGGGGGGGGCGGAATGGGGAGAAAGAAAGAGAGGGACCGGCTAAGCAGGCGAAGTGCAGCAAGCTGAAAAGGCTAGTCGAATCCTTCTCCTTCTTCTTCTTCTTCTGCGGTCCCAGGCCATATGGCCATAATGGGTAAGACACGTATGCGTCCGGCACATTCCGACACATTCTGATTTCGGAGGAGCTCAAAGGAGAAACATTATTTGGAAGATTTGGTTTTTTATAAAGGCAGGAGAATGGGTCAAGTAAGGCAGAAAGATAGTATATGATAGAAAGCAAAGGGAAAAGGTAGAGTCAAAGAGAGTGGCAGCTTAGAGGGAATTACAAGCACAAAACTTCCATAAGGTGGGGGAACTATTTTTGCAAAAGCCCCCCCCCCCCCCACACACACACACACCCGTATCCCCACAGGGAAGTCGAATCCAATCTCTGCGCCTTGAACTAAAGGCCGTTTTCAGTTCATGCTCTGTCAGATTCGGTCTCTGTTAAGGGCCTGCTACACGTCAACTGATATCGTACGACTGTACGACGCGATTCGATCGCGTGGTCTCGAAGAACAAACTTGATTCGCGCTTCGATACCACGTGATCGAATCGCATCGCACAGTCGTACGCTATTAGTTGACGCGTAGCAGGCCTTTTTAGTGGACTCCTCCTTCCAGCTCTGAGCGCATAACAGTGCAGACTCGTTGAGAAACACCCGAACACCTGCAAGTCTTGACGGGTAAGTTCTTATCTAGCATTACGTTGCACCAGGTTTTTAGTCCCCGAGCCAAAGGTTCAGGGAGCTATTGTTTTTGTCTGGTCCGTCCGTCCGTCCGTCCGTCCGTCCGTCCGTCCGTGTCCGGCGTGCCTCCGTCCGTCCGGCTATTCGTCCGTTTTTCTCAAAAATTATTCAGTCTATCATCATCAAATTTGGAATACAAAATCGGAATGTGTCGGCTGTACACATACATAAAAACGCATAAAAACAGCACGTAACTACATAAGAACGCATCAGAACAGCACGTAACTGAATAGTTTGTTTATATATAGCCTTGGGGTTCGGACCCGTGATTTGAGCGCGCGCGATCTTCATGCGCACACGAGCGCACAGAAAAATTCATGACAACTGTGTTATAGACCATTCATCAAGAAATGTTGTGAACAAACCTGCATTGAAATACATGCAAAACTTCGCGAGATATTAGCGATTATGTGTTTCGGGGTTTGAACCCCGTAACTGGCGCGACCTTGACCTTAATGTAAAACTAAATACATCAGTGGATAGCTTGCATCTTGGCAAACTAGTATGCCAAATTTGATGATGATAGACTGAATAGGTTTTGAGAAAAACGGACGGACGGACGGACGGAGGCACGGAGGCACGCCGGACGGATCAGACAAAAACAATAGCTCCCTGAACCTTCGGCTCGGGGACTAATAAAAACCGGCTTCAGTCAGCTGCAGACTGCGAACTCTTCGATGATATTCTGTTTAACGTCCTCCGGTCTGGAACAGAAACACATATGGGACATTAGTAGATATAAAGATGCTGGGAACGATCCTGGAGGCAATGCCCGGAGGTAGTGCAACACCAGGAAAGTCCCGAATTTTTAGCAATGTAGATGCGTATGAAAACGTAGTCGGGCTTTTTGTACATTCAGGCTTTTTGTTGTCACTGTGGATTTGACGTTGGCAGAAGAACAACTCCGCCTCTTGCTGTTGAGGAGAGCGGCGTTTAGCACGTGCGAAGCTTGTCAGCCTATTTTGACCAATCAGCGTCAGGGGTGATTAGGTTAAGGGCCGTAATTCTGCATACCCTTTCACGACTTCCCTTACCCCCCCCAACCACACACACACACACATCCGCAAGCACTAACTCTTCTCACCCCCATCCTTCTATTCATAGTTCTTCTC
>CM065680.1:59286409-59293909 GCA_017654935.2 Phymorhynchus buccinoides
GTACATGGAATAAAAAGAAAAATTTGAAGAAAATGAACGGAAAAGAAACAAAATGCAAACAAAAGAAAAAAGTGAAAAAAAATGCGTCGACAAGTGGCTTCAAAAAGTGTCGACAAAAGTGGTTTTGAAGGTGTCCACAAAAGTGGTTTAAAAAGTGCAGACAAAAGTGGTTTTGAAGGTGTCCACAAAAGTGGTTTAAAAAGTGCAGACAAAAGTGGTTTTGAAGGTGTCCACAAAAGTGGTTTAAAAAGTGCAGACAAAAGTGGTTTTGAAGGTGTCCACAAAAGTGGTTTAAAAAGTGCAGACAAAAGTGGTTTTGAAGGTGTCCACAAAAGTGGTTTAAAAAGTGCAGACAAAAGTGGTTTTGAAGGTGTCCACAAAAGTGGTTTAAAAAGTGCAGACAAAAGTGGTTTTGAAGGTGTCCACAAAAGTGGTTTAAAAAGTGCAGACAAAAGTGGTTTTGAAGGTGTCGACAAAAGTGGTTTAACAAAAAAGTGGTTTCGAAGGTGTGGACAAAAGTGGTTGACACAAAAGTGCTTTTGAAAGTGTTGACAAAAGTGGTTTTGGAGGTACTGACAAAAGTGGTTTCGAAGGTGTTGACAAAAGTGGTTTCCAAGGTGTGGACAAAAGTGGTTTCGAAGGTGTGGACAAAAGTAGTAAGTGTTGAAGGTGTGGCAGTTGTTGACAAAAGTAGTTTCGAAAGTGTTGGTTTCCACAAAAGTGGTTTCCAACGTGTTGACAAAAGTGGTTTCGAAGGTGTGGACAAAAGTGGTTTCCAAGGTGTGGACAAAAGTGGTTTCCAAGGTTTGGACAAAAGTAGTAAGTGTTGAAGGAGTGGCAGTTGTTGACAAAAGTGGTTTCGAAAGTGTTGACAAAAGTGGTTTCGAAAGTGTTGACAAAAGTGGTTTCGAATGTGTTGACAAAAGTGGTATCCAAGGTGTTGACAAAAGTGGTTTCGAAGGTGTTGACAAAAGTGGTTTCCAAGGTGTGGACAAAAGTGGTTTCCAAGGTGTGGACAAAAGTGGTTTCCAAGGTGTGGACAAAAGTGGTTTCCAAGGTGTGGACAAAAGTGGTTTCCAAGGTGTAGTGGACAAACGTGGTTTCCAAGGTGTGGACAAAAGTGGTTTCCAAGGTGTGGACAAAAGTGGTTTCGAAGGTGTGGACAAAAGTGGTTTCCAAGGTGTGGACAAAAGTGGTTTCCAAGGTGTGGACAAAAGTGGTATCCAAGGTGTGGACAAAAGTGGTTTCCAAGGTGTGGACAAAAGTAGTAAGTGTTGAAGGTGTGGCAGGTGTTGGCAAAAGTGGTTTCGAAAGTGTTGACAAAAGTGGTTTTGGGTGTGTTGACAAAAGTGGTTTCGAAGGTGTTCGAAAGTGTTCGAAAGTGTCGACAAAAGTGGCTTCGAAGGTGTTGACAAAAGTGTTTTCGGAAAGTGTCGGCAAAAGTGGTTTCGAAGGTGTGGACCAATGTGGTTTCGAAGGTGTCGACCAAACATGGGTTCAACTGAAGCCGTTGAAACGGATCGACAAAAGTGGTTGGTCGACAAAAGTGGTTGGTTCTCCAAAGGTGAGCTCCACACGCCTAATAGCCGTACTTGACGACACCCTTGTTTTGTAGGTGACCGAGGATCGCAGGCATGGGCGTATCTATCTATCCCCACTACTGTAGCAGGAGGATCTGGACCACTCTGCAGCAATGAGCGTTCGGCTCCAGTAGCGCCGCGGGCCCTTTAAAACACCCCCGCGGAGCGATAACGACCGCCACTCGACGCCAACACAATCTGCCTTCAGTCGTGCGAGCAAAACCAGCCACACGGGCGCTAAAAGAAGAGCCGAGTCTCCCGTTTCACCCCCCCTCTCTCTCTCTCTCTTTCTCTCTCTCTCTGTGCGCTCTCCGGTGGCCTGCCACGTTCTCTTCAATCTCCTCCTTGGCAGCCCCCAGCTCCACTCAGTTATTTCCCCTAGCTAGAAGAACAAGCTACTAGGATATAGGAGTAGTAGTAGTGTAGTATAGCAAAGGGCCAAAGGAGAGAGAAAGAAGAGAAGTAGAGAGAGAGAAAGCAAAGACGCGAATAGAAGAAGCCCCTGTACCGTCTGTCGGGGAAGAAGAACTAAGCAGGCAAGACTAGAACGTGTGCTGACGGCATGAACACCCCGCCCCCCCTCTCTCTCTCTCTCTGGTGTGCTATCTACCCCACCCACTCACAAGCACCAAGCCACCGTCATCATTTTATTTCCCCCATTCCTCCACCTCATCTATCTCCACCACCACCCCCTACAACTAGAGCAGCCTTAAAACACCACTACCCCCCCCCCCCCACTCCCACCTCCACTACCTTCCTCCAGGCCGCTTGGTCGACACGAGAGGCCAAAGAGAGCGCCGTTTTGTTGGTGTCGTTAGCAGGATTCTTGTCCTTAGGATGCGAGGGAGGGGGGGGGGGGGGGGGGGGGTTGCGGTCTTTCCCACAAGAACAAAAACAAGAACAACGTTTTTATTGTCATAAAAAACCCAGAGGTTTTGTGGGACACAAATGGTTAAAACATTGACGACACCATTATACTGGTGCATGTCATTGTCATTTAGTTACTTTCGTCTTCATCAATTGAATCTAATAGTTCCCCAACACGACGTTCTCGAAGTACTGTGCTTGTAACTTCCTCTAACCTGTCACTCTCTTTGACGCTGCCTTTCCCCAAGCTGCTTACTGTTATCTACCTAATACTGTCTTTCTGCGTTATTGGTCCATTCTCCTGTTCTACGCGTAGGCTAGAAACTTGCGAAGATCTTCTCCAGCCGAAGAAGACGAATGAAAAATGGTGTTTTACGTCCTCTCGGTCTGGAACAGACACGTATGGGACATTTGTAGATACAAAGATGGTGGTAACAATACTGGAGGCAATGCCCAGAGGCAGTACGAAACCAGTAAAGTCCCGATTTTTTAAATATTAATACAGATAGCTGTAGCGGTGACCACGCCTCGGCTAAACCTCATCGGCTATGGCACCGCCACAAGTATTACTAATAAAGGAATGACCCGATTCCTGGGATCGGTTCTTTTATACCCCTGTTGTGCCTTTAATCGTGGTGGGTCAGCTAGTGGGTCTTTAAGGACAGAAGTTCGCAATAAGGACGCGACAGTCGGTGCGCCCAGTTCGGGGCGTTTGTTCGTTCGTGCGTTAGTCCGGGCAACCTAATCCCCTTGGCCGCAGCCGCTGTCGCGCTCCGACGGGTGGTAAGCGGACGCCATAGTGCCGCAGGGGAGAGAGAGAGAGGGGGAGGGGGGGGGGGGGGGGGGTGAGGAAGAAGACGTCGGAGATGGTGGTGGTCTAGAGAGGGTGTTGAGATCCGTTGGGGGGGGGGGGGGGGGGGAGGACTGGAAGGAAAAATTGGTGGCTAGTCGGTGGGTGGTGGTAATGGTAGCGGGTTTCCAAAGGGGGGAAGTGCGACGGACGTTGACGGCAGCGGTAGTTTCTTGCTGAGCTGTGAAGAAAACCCCTTGAGGGCGGGGAGTTTCAGTTTACTGGGTTTAGCGCGGTGGAATAGGAGACTGCAGAAGCTCTACGCGCTATTCTTTCGGGTCTATTGCGTGCCTGACCCCCTTTGCCACCATCCTCTCCTCCTTTACATCCACTACCTGCCAATCGTCTCTGCAACCCCCCCCCACCCCCCCCCCTCCCTCCCCGCGCCCACTAATTTTGTACTCCCAGATTTATAATTACGGGAGTAAATTGCAGTAGGAACAAGCCTGTGCGTTGATTTGTCTATAGGTCTGTGTGACTGTTTTAAGCAAAAATGTGTGTCACTCTGCCTAGCCTGAACTGATGAACCGAGCATACTATAAATTGGCAGATACTAAATATTGCCTTATTGTTTTTCTCAGTTTACCCATGTCGTACGATGGTGTCCATGATATCAATATACCCAAATGGAAAGCTATATAAACGTACTCCCAGTGACTTTGATTTCCGATCACAATGCATAATAATATGTAAAAAATATTGAACCAATGAATCATAATCGGTATAATTTCCCCCGATAACCACAGGTCTGTCTCCGTGTTCCCAACAGCAATGCCCAGTATTCCAGTTGACCTACATGGTAAGAACGTGTGTTAAGTCCTCTCGCGCACGTTTTGTCCTTATGTGCACATTAGTCTAAAATGACCCTGTTTCTGCATTTTTGTGTATTTATTGTAAGTATTTATTGCAAGTATTTATTTCAATACTCGCTATGTTACATTACCACACAAAATGTGAAGCCATTCTACCCACTGGTTCATGAGATACAGCTCGGACATGAAGGAAGGAAATGTCGGTTTTGTGTCGGTCTTGGCGGAGGTTTGCACTGGTGGTTCAGAATTCAGGATCTGAATAAGTTGTGACATGATGATCAAGAATACATGGTATGGGAGACCATAGGCTTATTGTAGATAATGGTGTCCGCGAGAGGACAAAAATGTTCGCGAAAGAACTTAGCAAACGTTGTTCTACAGATCTATAAGGCTTCTGGGAATACATCATATGGCTTGCCATTTTGCTTTGCCACCCAATGCCTACTACACCTCTGTTCGTACCTTCTCTACTATCTACCTTCGAGGTATGTTTCTCCATGCCCCCACTTTCTGCTTTGCTTGATTTGCCGTCGCTTGGCGTTCAATTTCAGTCGATAGCAGTCAACCACACCAGTACACATCACCACACACACACACACACACACACGCACGCACGCACACGCACGTACACACACACACACACACACACACAACAACAACATCCAGTATTTATGCGGCGTTTTATCTTGATAGAAACACATCACATGGACATAGAAGCAGCGCACAACATACATGAACATAAGTATTTATATAGCGGCGCTGGGTAAAAAGCGCATGGGCGGGTATTTATGATAGAAATTAAATCATTTTGAGAGCGTTAGCAGCGCACCAACAAATACTGAAATTTTTCTTTATTTAAGAAATGTGGGGTGGGCTTCTTAATGCTATAGATACAGACCTAAAAACCAGAGAGAGAGAGAGAGAGAGAGAGAAACAGAGAGAGAGACACAGAGAGAGAGAGAGACAGAGAGAGAGACAGAGAGAGATAGAGAGGCCTATTCACAAACAAGCCTGTACAATATTTGCACATCGTCAAAGTTCTACACTCCACCAATGTTCGTTCGTTCTTGACTCGGAAGAGCTAACTAAACTACCTTTGACCGAGAAGTGGGAGCCGCCTTCCCTTCGTCACCTCGTGATATTTGACTACAAAATGTCGCGGACATTTAGCGGCCAGCACCACAGCAATTATCCCCGCTACTGCTGCTAACAAACATTAGTACTAGCACTGGCCTTTTACGTAATTATTTCAGCAAATGAGCGTTTGGATCAGCCCAAAACCACAGGCGCTGCTATGCGCCCAGCAAACGAATTAAAATAGGAGCAGAATCATCCTAAACGCGGGTTTTTCCTAGTATTTTCCTTGACGGGAAGGCGACAACGCCCCGTAATATTTTCGTATAATTATGGCAGTTGACAAGAATAGAGGTGCGCGCGCGCGAGAGAGAGAGAGAGAGAGAGAGAGAGAGAGAGAGAGAGAGAGGGGAGGGGAGGGGAGGGAGAAAGACATAACGTGTGTGTGTGTGTGTGTTTTGTGTGGGTGGTTGTATGTATGCGTGCGTGTGTGTGTGTGTGTGTGTGTGTGTGTGTGTGTGTACCAATCTTCCCTCTCGCCCTTCCACACACATACACAGACACGGGTCAATACTACTCATCTTCGCTTGAAAAGCAAGGAACATTGGAAGGTTGAAAAAAAAGGAGGAAGGAGTAAAAACGAGAGCGCAAAGGATTAAGAAGGAAAGAAATAGCTGAAACGCACAACAAACAACAACAAAAAAACACCACGAATAACAAAACAAACAAACACAAAATCCACGACAATCTTCTCCCAGACGACGTCGAGATCAGAGCGAGGCTGGGGAATTGATAACGAGGCTTGTGGAACAGGAAATGAGCTCTCCACGTACACACTAGGAGGAGGAGGGAAAAAATACACCGCTTGTTCAGTTGATGGCCTTCTATGTCTCTCCTGAGTTCTTCACCCGTAAAGGCCAGCCACACGTCCACTGAAATCGCACGACTGTACGGTACGATTCGATCACGTGGTCTCCAAGAACAAATGTGATTGGCGCATCGAGATCACGTGATCGAATCGTATCGTACAGTCGTGCGATTTTAGTGGACGTGTGGCTGGCCTTTTACTCTTTCTTTATTTTACTTTCTTTTGGCTGGGTAGGACGAAAATGGTAGCCATTGCCTTGATTTTATTTGTATGTTTGTGTGTTTTAAATCGTTTTGTTCAACGAAAGCAAGTTAACGTGTACACAAAGGGAATAGGAAAACTTTGCATGTTCTATATAAAAAAAGAAGAAGAATTCTACAAATAGTGAGGATTGTTGGCCAAAAAGTGTTTGTGGTAAAAGAACAAAAAGATGGCAGTTTTTGCAGATCCCCTCAAAATGATTATAATAAGTAACGCTGATTTGAAGTTGTTATTTTCCCGTTTATTTCCTACAATAAATAAGTTAAATAACATGGATTAATGTATTGTTATAAACTCTTGGTATTCATTATGTCCCACTTTTCCCTTCCCCTTCTTGATTCCCCCTCCCTCATATCTCTCTCACGTTGTGTTGTCGGAGGGAGGGGGGTACACACACACGCACTCATGCATGCACACACACACAAACACACGCACACACCCAAACACACACACACACACACACACACACACACACACACACACACACACACGCGCGCGCGCACACGCGCACACACACACACACACACACACACACTGAGGCGAACACAGCTCTCTCTCTCTCTCTCTCTCTCTCTCTCTCTCTCTCTCTCTCTCTCTCTCTCTCTCTCTCTCTCTCTCTCTCTCTCTCTCTCTCTCTCTCTCTCTCTCTCTCTCCATCTATTTATCTTTCTAAATTAAGCTTAAATGTATCCTGTAAAGATCTAGCAAGTAAAATAAAACATGTTTTGTTGTGTATTATGCGTAAATTAAACGTTATGAATTTTTTTTCAGTTGAAAACTCTCTAAAGATTTTTGACACACAGATTGCTCCCATTGCTCTATATGGTGCTGAAATATGGGGACTAGACAAAGCAGCTATTCATAAATTATAGAAAAACTTCACACATTTGCACTGAAGAAATTTCTAGGCAGGGCCGGACCTAGGGGGGGGGGGGGGGGGGGGGGGGGGGGATTATTCCTGGGTTCCGCCCCCCCCCCCCCCAGCCCAAAGCATGTACCTCCGTTTCAGGTCTTCTTTTTTTTGGTGATGACTTATATTTTGACTTTTATTATTAAAATGCTTAAAATGCTACTGCTTTCATTGTGTCATGGTTCTGATGGTTTTATAACATTATATTCATGGAGAGGCCCAAATTACATGTTGAAAATGCTGAAAATCGTTTGGACCCCCAAACCCCCCTTTCAAAA
>CM065680.1:59298909-59313909 GCA_017654935.2 Phymorhynchus buccinoides
TCAAACGTCCCTTGCTTTATAGGCCTAATAGGGGTCTATCTCCCTGTAAGTGTTTCATTAAATGCTCGAACTAACTAACAGCTTTCTTTTAAGCGCTTGCAATTTCCCGTTGTTCTCTCCCAAATTCACAAATTTGTAAATTTATTGATTATTATTATTTCTATTTTGTTCACTCTTAAATTCTTCTTTTGCATTGACAGTTGTAATAAGATTCTAAATAATATTGATTAACAATACCTTTAATTTTGTTCATCATTCTATTACTTGGTTTAAATGCAGTCTCCATCTGTTCAATCAAGATTCTAAATGATATTGATTAACAATACCTTTAATTTTGTTCATCATTATATTACTTGGTTTAAATGCAGTCTCCATCTGTTCAATCGATTGTGCAACTATTGATGTTAATTTAAGGAGCACGGTATAAACCTCGAGCTTGTTGTTGCTCTAATTGTCTTTCTGTTTGATCGTTTTCAAATGACTAAAGATTGGTTTAAGCCAAGCGCTTGCAATAGGTTTGCAACGAGGGGCTAGAACCAACAAGGGAATGTAGTGGGGGAGGGTGGGTGGGAAGCAAGGTTGGGGGTTGGGGGTTGGTGCAGTGCAACCTCACAGGGCGTGACCCCCAAAGTTGCACGCGAAGCGTAACATGCGCAGCGACCGTAATCATGCCTGCCCTCGAGTGGACGACATAATACGAGTAGCTAGAGTAGTAGTGTAGGATAGCATGGGGGAGCTCCCAGCAGAGCTATTGTTACTTCTGAGTGGTTTGGTGGTGTCTGTTGTGTTTGTAGTGGTTGAAACAAAGAGTCTTTGGTTTCTAATTTGTAGTCACTGACGCTCAGTAGGGGCGGAGTAGTACTACTTAGTAAGTCTTGGAGAGGGGCTGGGAATTTTTGGGGGGGTGTCCAAGTGGTCGGTTGGGGGGGGGGGGGGGGGGGGGGGGGGGGGGGGGGGGGTCAAAGAGGCAAAACCCCTCCAGAAGCTGACAATAATACGAATGAAACGGATGGAAATGAAGGCCTTAAAGCCCAAATGTAACAATTATTACATTTTGAGCCCAAAATGTAACAATTATTCTGGGCAACAACATTATCCAAAATGTAGCAAAGTGACCACTGGTCATTCATTGTCACTGACCACTGGTCATCTATATTGTACAAGGTACAAAGCAACACCACAGTTTGCCTTACTTTTATCGAGCGGGTTCCACCTTAACGTCCCCCACTCACTCTCAGAGGCAGGCTTCACTTTTGCACTTCATTTTCCTCTTTGAAAACACTTACTTGCCCAAAATGTTACAAATCAACAACATTACCCAAAATGTTACAAATCAACAACATTACCCAAAATGTTACAAATCAACAACATTACCCAAAATGTAACAAATGCAACAACATGACCCAAAATGTAACAAATGTCAATTGGGAAATCGCTAAGGCCTCTCCTGAGAGAATAAGTTAACACTCTAGTATGGATTTACACTTATCCCTTTTTTTCTTCTCTCTCTCTATCTTTTCTTTTACTTTTGTTTTTGCAACCCTTGTACCTCTCACCCCAAGCCACCTCTGTAGCTGCATGTAGCAGTGGTCAGTATGAGTCAGGTTGTAGTCGCAGCTGCAATGCAATAGTACGTGTGGTTAAAATTGTAGTCAGCCACTAACAGCTTTAGTCATAATCATAATCAAAACTATCATCATATGCATGGACTTCAGCGAGTCATCTTGTGCTGCGACCCATACAAATACATAAATAGATAATTAATAGATAAATAGGTAATAATACGAGTCCATAATGAGCATTGCTGTGACGAAAAACAAAAACAAGACCAAAGACTAAGGCCATGTACACGCATAAGCGGATATTCCATGCGGAAACCCGTGCGCAATCCATAAATAAGTGAAACAAAGAAGGGAAAAGATTTGCGCGCGTGTCCAAATTTCCCCTATATGCGTAAACTTTTATCCTTCTTTCTTCCACTTATTTCGGGGTTTCCGTACGGAACTTGCGCGTCTAATGTGAACCCGGCCTTAGGGGCGAAGGAAGGAAAGAAACGTGGGATTCAAATGGGTTGAAATAACAGATGGTTCAGGGATATAAATTGGGATCCAAAGAGCTTCAGCCCATTGTCCCTAAGAGCCTCGGCTATGAGGACGTTAAACCTTCCACTACCAACCTTTTCAGCCCACTAAGATCGGGAGGACGTAAAACATTCAATTTATTTTTCTGCCCACAGAAAATAGACACAGACATTGAATGATAAAATGATATGAGTTGACTGTTTGTTTCCTTGCTTGCACAAGATCTATCGAAAGTGAACGTGAGAGAGTTGCAGGGAAAACCTAGACAGGCAACACCAGTGAGACAAGGGAGACAGAAGGGCAGATAAGAAAGAATAGGGCAGGAAGGAAGGAGGAACAGGATGTCTGATGTCTCAAGTGTAGGCCTACTGTAGTAAAGTGCACAACCCATCTTTCCTGTCTCCAGCTCTGTTCAAGTCGAGGATGTGTCCTCTCTCTCTTGTCGTCCTTTCACCACCTTCAGAGTACAGCTCGATTATCTATCTCGTCCCTCTCTTTTAAGAGTCGCCTGTTTGTACATCTGCCTGTCTGCCTGTCTGACTGTGTGTTCGTCTGTCTGTGCTTCTGGTCTGAATGGCAAGGCCAAACAAGTTGGCCAGGATGAACTTGCGAGGTGAAGAGATCTCGTCTGTCATGTCACCCGACGACCGGAAAGGTCGTAAGCCAACGTGGGGCCACGCAGTCACACAAGACAGACAGACTGACGGACAGACTAACACAGACAAACAGACAGACATATTGACAGACACGCAACTATGGTGGTTGTTATTCATGGCTTGCGTATTCATGGCGCGGGTGGGCAGTCCAATGGCGGCCCGGAAGCGCGATGATGAAGAGGGGTTATATAAAGTTAAAAGAAGGTACACATCCTAGGTGATGTGATGCTTTCAATAGTATGGCGTACGAAACGTGTCAAACATTCGATGCAAAGACTCAATACTTTTCGAAAAGTATCCATACTTTTCAAACATTATCCTTAATCGGTATGGCTCGCTCCCAAATGGATCGAGCGTTTCCGTGTTTTGCCGAGTACCTCGAAATGAACACAAATAAATTTGGAATCGGTAATTGACTGAAACTGCCCTTGCCAAAGCAGCACAAATTATTTGGTGGGAATCAAACCAACGGACAGACTGGCTGAGTAAGCGACAAGAAGGGCATTAGGCATAATCGAGGAGTATTTCACGCCAAGTCATGTTGAAAAACAAAATGACATAGTTTCGTTTCATATTTGAGCATTTTGTATGTGTCTTGTTCGGTAGAGTTCGTATATGCGCGTGTCCATTCAAAGTATGGATATGTTCACTCAAAAAGGATCCATACTTCCGTAAATTACAGATAGTATCGATACATTTTTTAAAAGTGCGCGATCCTTTTCATAAAGTAGCGATACTTTCGCGAAAAGGATCGATCCTTTCTTAAACGGATCATTCCATTTGGAAATGAGTGTTGTTTTGCATCGATATTTTTCGAAAAGTATCGAATCTTTGTATCGAGTGTTTTGTACGCCATACAATAGTGTAACGAGCACAAGACTTCTCGAAGGCTACTTACTGTTAGGCCTGTCTCTGATAATGCTTAGCATAGCAAAGCATAAGCGGCTATTTTGTTTCAGCCTTTTGCCCTCTAAATATGGTTTTGATTTTTTTTTCCATTTGGTTAGGCTTGATTCACTGATGACTACTAAGACATCTGTGTTTCATTAGTTTTTAATTTGTATATTTACTGACTGCATTTGTTCTGACCCCCCCCCCCCCCCCCCCCCCCCCCCCCCCCCCTCCCCCCCCCCCCCCCAGCCCCCCCCCCCCCCCCCCCCCCCCCCACTTGTCTATAACATTTGTGAACGAATTTAATGACTTTGTATTGACTGCTTCATCAGGAAGGTTATTCCATGCATGTATCACTCTGTTAGTAAAAACAATTTTGTGCTAGTCTGGTGTTAGTGTCTTTTTTGTATAGTTTGAATGTATGGCCACAGGTTCTGTCACCCTCACAAAGAGTTAGTAGGCTGTTAGTAGTAGAATAATCGTATAAATTGTGACAAATCTTGTCAACTTCTATCATATCACTCCTGAGCCTTCTATACACCAAGCTAGGTAATCGTAGATAAACAAGCCTTTCCTCATAGGTAATATCATTTGTACCAACAATCGTTTTTTCGTAAACCCTTTTTGGACTCCCTCTGTGTTTTCTCAAATGCGGACTGGATGATTGAACCTGGTTGTAAGCTTATGCATATCTAAACTGTTCTATGTCTGATACTCCTTTCTCTTTGCTCTTCTTCCCATACTGAGCTATTAAACATCTTCTTTTGTCTAAGCTTTAAGTACATTTATTTCACAGACCCCGTCTTGGCTTAAGGCTGTGTCAAGACTAATTGGCATTGGCTAGAACACCAAGGCAACATTAAAATGTTGTTATTCTATGCATAGTTACGCGGGGATTGTCTTTAGCCATGACAAGCTCCTAGCATAACATCATCAGTCTCCAAAATCCCCCGAAGACGGAGTGTGGCAGCCCACGCGCCGGTGCAATAATAAAACACCCGGTCACATACGTAATGTTCTCATCCGTAGTTGATGCACTTGTACCATAGTGTTGAAGTGCGTCCGCTGTTGGGATGATTCCTGGAGTCTTTTAGCCAACAACAATATCTCACAGACCTTGACATACATTAATGTTTCCTACTCAACATCGATTGTACGTTCTGAAAATATCCCCCCCCCCTACATACACATGAGACATGGCCTTAGAGTGAAAGCAACATGTTTCGTGAATTTAAAATAAAATAAAACGCCTCAAAATCTCCCAAAACTGCAACAAATTTTGTGCTTCAGCATTTTGTCCATAGTGTGATTTGTGCAACATGATTCTCATCACATGTTAGCAGTAAGTTTCAAGAATGAGTACAACTCAACAAGGTCCTTTCTTAACATAAGATATAGTTAACTTATTCGCTTAGTTACGAGAGTTGTGCAGCGAAAGTTGAGTGTTTTGGAACTTGGGAGACCCTTGTCTTAGCAGGAGTGGGTGGCATTGCAGGAAGGTGGTCACCAATTTCAAGTATCAAGTATCAATCATTATCAAGCTGTGACAGCGGTTCCCACACAGCCACACCTTCCTGCAGCCATTCCAGGGCTCTCCCTGGATCCAAAAGGCTCAACTGTCACTGCACAGCCATTGTGACTCAGCAATGCAATCTCTTTTGTTTTTGTAACATTATCTTTTTGTGAGCTGTACTTATTCGTTAAGCTTCCTGTTAACATATGCTGAGTACCTACCATTTTACTCAAATCACATTGTGGAAGACATTCTGATCCATTGAAATGTTACATATTTTTTAAATTTTGGCGCTTTTAAAACTCACATTACCATAGTAACCGATGACGACCGTGAAACATTTTTGCTGTCATTAATATAAGGCCATGTCTCTTGTGGATGTGCCTGCCAAGTATTAAGTTCTAGATACGAAGCGTTTTGAATATATGAGTAAACAATAACCAATACTATACGTGTGTACTTTGTAAGTGTTCCCTAACTTTTTGTGGGCGGCTTATAATAGGCTAAAGACATAAACAACCGCCACCAGTCAGTTTGCACCCTCCTCTCTCTCTCTCTCTCTCTCTCTCTCTCTCTCTCTCTCTCTCTCTCTCTCTCTCTCTCTCTCTCTCTCTCTCTCTCTCTCTCTCTCTCTCTCTCTCTCTCTCTCTCTCTCTCTCTCTCTCTCTCTCTCTCTCTCTCTCTCTCTCTCTCTCTCTCTCTCTCTCTCTCTCTCTCTGAGTCTCTCTGAGTCTGAGTTCTCTCTCGTTGGCTACTGAGTGAGGGACAGTGATGGAACGAGGGGGAGACACCAAGAAGATTTAATCCCTTATTAGCTGTAAATCATCTCCCTACCCCTCTCCACGAGGCTAGCAGTATAGTAGAGCTGATGGGGAGTCCTCGATCGTTCTTGTTTCTTTGTCCCTTCACTCCCACACCCACCCGTTCTCCACCCCTAACGCACACATAAGAGTGTGGGTGCGTGTGTGTGTGTGTGTGTGTGTGTGTGTGTGTGTGTGTGTGTGTGTGTGTGTGTGTGTGTGTGTGTGTGTGTGTGTGTGTGTGTGTGTGTGTGTGTGTGTGTGTTGTGTGTTGTGTGTTGTTGTTGTTGCTTGTTTGTGTGATTCCTGAATACTATTGTTGTTGTCTGCTTGTTGATGAACACTTGGTCATAAAGCGCTTTGGCCTCATCTGAAATCGTCATCACTCATGTGAAATGTACCTCACAAACGTATAGACAGAATACTGATCATCCACTTACAGATTTAAACCGTTTTGTGTTTATTGCTATCTCCAATGGGTATTCGTGTAAACTGAGATCACAATAAATTACTATAGCACCCTCTTGTGAAATGAAAGGTTCAGTCGATTTGTGTTATTATCAGTACAGTAATTTAGGCAGCAAGGTTTGCGATTAATCTTTTTCGAAACACGGAATCATACACATAGGCCTACATAGGCACAACACTCAGTGCGTGCAATTGAGCGCGCGCGCGCACACACATCACAACATACACACGCGCGCATGTGCGTGCACGCACGCACACGCGCACACACACACATACACACGCGCGCACGCGCGCACGCGCGCACGCGCGCACACGCGCACACACACACACACACACACATGTGTGTGTGCGCATACAAACATGCACGCACTCTCACACACACACACACACACACACTCTCTCTCTCTCTCTCTCTCTCTCTCTCTCTCTCTCTCTCTCTCTCTCTCTCTCTCTCTCTCTCTCTCTCTCTCTCTCTCTCTCTCTCTCTCACACACACACACACACACACACACACACACACACACACTTTTAACTCTCAACTCTCGGAACATTCAAAGTCGTCTCAGTCTTGCTCCTAAATAAACGCTCGCTTCTTATCCGAAACCGAGTAGAAAAACAACAACACCAACAACAAAAATAACTTGGTCATACTTCGGTTGGTTTTTTCTTTCTTTCTTTCTTTTTTTCTTCTTCTTTGCACGCTGATGGAAACCTCACCCGTGCTCTCCACCAGTAAGCTGACCCCCCTTTGGCCCTTCAAGCCCTTTCTGGTCGACTTCCCCTCTGGTGCCCCCGGCCTGCCGGGTAGCGGGGTCTAATCAGCCTGCATCGATCCCGTGCCACAACAACACCCACTTCATTCGGGGCCAGTACGGTGTGCCCCCGTCTCTCTATCGTCCCCTGCCTCTATGTGTCCCCTGTCTCTATGTGTCCCCTGTGTCTATGTGTCCCCTGTCTCTATGTGTCCCCTGTCTCTATGTGTCCCCTGTGTCTATGTGTCCCCTGTGTCTATGTGTCCCCTGTCTCTATGTGTCCCCTGTCTCTATGTGTCCCCTGTGTCTATGTGTCCCCTGTCTTTATGTGTACCCTGTGTCTATGTGTCCCCTGTCTCTATGTGTCCCCTGTGTCTATGTGTCCCCTGTGTCTATGTGTCCCCTGTCTCTATGTGTCCCCTGTCTCTGTGTGTCCCCTGTGTCTATGTGTCCCCTGTGTCTATGTGTCCCCTGTCTCTATGTGTCCCCTGTCTCTATGTGTCCCCTGTCTCTATGTGTCCCCTGTGTCTATGTGTGTCCCCTGTCTCTATGTGTCCCCTGTCTCTGTGTGTCCCCTATGTCTCTATGTGTCCCCTGTCTCTATGTGTCCCCTGTCTCTATGTGTCCCCTGTCTCTATGTGTCCCCTGTCTCTATGTGTCCCCTGTCTCTATGTGTCCCCTGTCTCTATGTGTCCCCTGTCTCTATGTGTCCCCTGTCTCTATGTGTCCCCTGTCTCTATGTGTCCCCTGTCTCTATGTGTCCCCTGTCTCTATGTGTCCCCTGTCTCTATGTGTCCCCTGTCTCTATGTGTCCCCTGTCTCTATGTGTCCCCTGTCTCTATGTGTCCCCTGTCTCTATGTGTCCCCTGTCTCTATGTGTCCCCTGTCTCTATGTGTCCCCTGTCTCTATGTGTCCCCTGTCTCTATGTGTCCCCTGTCTCTATGTGTCCCCTGTCTCTATGTGTCCCCTGTCTCTATGTGTGTCCCCTGTCTCTATGTGTCCCCTGTCTCTATGTGTCCCTGTGTCTATGTGTCCCCTGTGTCTATGTGTCCCCTGTCTCTATGTGTCCCCTGTCTCTATGTGTCCCCTGTCTCTATGTGTCCCCTGTGTCTCTATGTGTCCCCTGTCTCTATGTGTCCCCTGTCTCTATGTGTCCCCTGTCTCTATGTGTCCCCTGTGTCTATGTGTCCCCTGTCTCTATGTGTCCCCTGTGTCTATGTGTCCCCTGTCTCTATGTGTCCCCTGTGTCTGTGTGTCCCCTGTCTCTATGTGTCCCCTGTCTTTATGTGTCCCCTGTCTCTATGTGTCCCCTGTCTCTATGTGTCCCCTGCCTCTATGTGTCCCCTGTCTCTATGTGTCCCCTGTCTCTGTGTGTCCCCTGTCTCTGTGTGTCCCCTGTCTCTATGTGTCCCCTGTGTCTGTGTGTCCCCTGTCTCTATGTGTCCCCTGTCTCTATGTGTCCCCTGTCTCTATGTGTCCCCTGTCTCTATGTGTCCCCTGTGTCTGTGTGTCCCCTGTCTCTATGTGTCCCCTGTCTCTGTGTGTCCCCTGTCTCTATGTGTCCCCTGTCTCTATGTGTCCCCTGTCTCTATGTGTCCCCTGTCTCTATGTGTCCCCTGTCTCTTTGTGTCCCCTGTGTCTATGTGTCCCCTGTGTCTATGTGTCCCCTGTCTCTATGTGTCCCCTGTCTCTATGTGTCCCCTGTCTCTATGTGTCCCCTGTCTCTATGTGTCCCCTGTCTCTATGTGTCCCCTGTCTTTATGTGTCCCCTGTGTCTATGTGTCCCCTGTCTCTATGTGTCCCCTGTCTCTATGTGTCCCCTGTCTCTATGTGTCCCCCTGTCTCTATGTGTCCCCTGTGTATGTGTCCCCTGTGTCTATGTGTCCCCTGTCCCCTGTCTATGTGTCCCCTGTCTCTATGTGTCCCCTGTGTCTATGTGTCCCCTGTGTCTATGTGTCCCCTGCCTCTATGTGTCCCCTGTCTCTATGTGTCCCCTGTGTCTATGTGTCCCCTGTGTCTATGTGTCCCCTGTCTCTATGTGTCCCCTGTGTCTATGTGTCCCCTGCCTCTATGTGTCCCCTGTCTCTATGTGTCCCCTGTCTCTATGTGTCCCCTGTGTCCCCTGTCTCTATGTGTCCCCCGTCTCTATATGTCCCTGTCTCTATGTGTCCCCTGTCTCTATGTGTCCCCTGTCTCTATGTGTCCCCTGTCTCTATGTGTCCCCTGTCTCTATGTGTCCCCTGTCTCTATGTGTCCCCTGTCTCTATGTGTCCCCTGTCTCTATGTGTCCCCTGTCTATGTGTCCCCTGTCTCTATGTGTCCCCTGTCTCTATGTGTCCCCTGTCTCTATGTGTCCCCTGTCTCTATGTGTCCCCTGTCTCTATGTGTCCCCTGTCTCTATGTGTCCCCTGTGTCTATGTGTCCCCTGTCTCTATGTGTCCCCTGTCTCTGTGTGTCCCCTGCCTCTATGTGTCCCCTGTCTCTATGTGTCCCCTGTGTATGTGTCCCCTGTCTTTATGTGTCCCCTGTGTCTATGTGTCCCCTGTGTCTATGTGTCCCCTGTCTCTATGTGTCCCCTGTCTCTATGTGTCCCCTGTCTCTATGTGTCCCCTGTCTCTATGTGTCCCCTGTGTCTATGTGTCCCCTGTGTCTGTGTGTCCCCTGTCTCTATGTGTTTCCTGTGTCTATGTGTGTCCCCTGTCTCTATGTGTCCCCTGTCTCTATGTGTCCCCTGTCTCTGTGTGTCCCCTGTCTCTATGTGTCCCGTGCCTCTAAATGTCTCCGTCTCTACATGTTCACGTTTCGAAGAAAAACGAAGGAAAATCTGTTTATTAACGTCCTCCGGTCTGAAACAGACGCATATGGGACATTAGTAGATATAAAGATGGTGGGAACGATCCTGGGGGCAATGCCCGGAGGCAGTGCAACACCAGGAAAGTCCCGAATTTGTAACAATACAGATATTATTGCAAAAACGTTTCTATTATGTCTCCGTTTTTATGTGTCCCTGTCTCTAAATGACGTCCCCGTCTCAACAGGCTCCCGTCTCTACATGTTCCCGTCTCTATGTGTCCCCCCGTCTCTACATGTTCCCGTCTCTATGTGTCCCCGTCTCTACATGTTCCCGTCTCTATGTGTCCCCGTCTCTACATGTTCCCGTCTCTATGTGTCCCGTCTCTACATGTTCCCGTCTCTATGTGTCCCCGTCTCTACATGTTCCCGTCTCTATGTGTCCCCGTCTCTACATGTTCCCCTCTATATGTCCCCCCGTCTCTACATGTTCCCCGTCTCTATGTGTCCCCGTCTCTACATGTTCCCGTCTCTATGTGTCCCCGTCTCTACATGTTCCCGTCTCTATGTGTCCCCCCGTCTCTACATGTTCCCGTCTCTATGTGTCCCCGTCTCTACATGTTCCCGTCTCTATGTGTCCCCGTCTCTACACGTTCCCGTCTCTATGTGTCCCCGTCTCTACACGTTCCCGTCTCTATGTGTCCCCGTCTCTACATGATCCCATCTCTATAATTATATCCCTCTCTCTACATGTCCTCGTCTCTACATGTCCTCATCTCTACATGTCCCCGTCTCTATGTCTCTGTCTCTAAATATCCACGTCTCTATGTGTCCCCGTATCTGTGTGTCCCCGTATCTGTGTGTCCCCGTCTCTGTGTGTCCCCGTCTCTATGTGTCTCCGTCTCTAAATGTCCCCGTCTCTAAATGTCCCTGTCTCTAAATGTCCCCGTCTCTAAATGTCCCCGTCTCGAAATGTCCCCGTCTCGAAATGTCCCCGTCTCGAAATGTCCCCGTCTCGAAATGTCCTCGTCTCTACATGTTCCTGTCTCTATATGTCCCCGTCTCTACATGTCCCTGTCTCTAAATGTCCCCGTCTCTATATGTCCTCGTCTCTAAATGTCCCCGTCTCTAAATGTCCCCGTCTCTAAATGTCCCCGTCTCGAAATGTCCCCGTCTCGAAATTTCTCCGTCTCGAAATGTCCCCGTCTCGAAATGTCCCCGTCTCGAAATTTCTCCGTCTCGAAATGTCCCCGTCTCGAAATGTCCCCGTCTCTAAATGTTCCTGTCTCTATATGTCCCCGTCTCTAAATGTTCCCGTCTCGAAATATCCTCGTCTCTACATGTTCCTGTCTCTACATGTCCCCGTCTCTACATGCTCCTGTCTCTATATGTCCCCGTCTCTACATGTTCATGTCTCTATATGTCCCCGTCTCTACATGTTCCTGTCTCTACATGTCCCCGTCTCTACATGTTCCCGTCTCTACATGTCCCCGTCTCTAAATGTCCCCGTCTCTACATGTTCCTGTCTTTACATGTTCCTGTCTCTACATGTTCCTGTCTCTACATGTTCCTGTCTCTAAATGTCCCCGTCTCTACATGTCCCTGTCTCTACATGTTCCTGTCTCTAAATGTCCCCGTCTCTACATGTGCCTGTCTCTACATGTTCCTGTCTCTACATGTTCCTGTCTCTACATGTTCATGTCTCTATATGTCCCCGTCTCTACATGTTCATGTCTCTATATGTCCCCGTCTCTACATGTTCCTGTCTCTACATGTTCCTGTCTCTACATGTCTCCGTCTCTAAATGTCCCCGTCTCTAAATGTCCCCGTCTCTACATGTTCCTGTCTCTACATGTCCCCGTCTCGATATGTCCCCGTCTCGAAATGTCCCCGTCTCTACATGTTCCTGTCTCTACATGTCTCCGTCTCTAAATGTCCCCGTCTCTAAATGTCCCCGTCTCTACATGTTCCTGTCTCTACATGTCCCCGTCTCTAAATGTCCTCGTCTCTAAATGTCCCCGTCTCTAAATGTCCCCGTCTCTACATATTCCTGTTTCTACATGTTCCCGTCTCTATGTGTCTCCGTCTCTAAATGTCCCCGTCTCTAAATGTCCCCGTCTCTAAATGTCCCCGTCTCTAAATGTCCCCGTCTCTACATGTCCCCGTCTCTATGTGTCCCCGTCTCTAAATGACTCCGTCATTGTGTCACTATCTCTATTTGTCCCGTCTCTCTATGTCCCCGCGGAATAGGGTAACGGTTAGGGATAAGGTTAGAGGTGGCTTTAGGGGTTTGAGATAGGGATAGGGTTAGGATAAAGTAAAAACAAAGAGATGGGGGCACATATAGACGGGGACACATAGAAATCAAATATATGAATTACAGAGACGTGACACATAGACACAAGGACACATAGAGACGTGACACATAGACACAAGGACACATATAAATGTGCCACATAGAGACGGGGATACATAGAGGCGAAATTGGGACACATAGAGACGAGGACATATGGAGACGAAATTGGGGCACACATAGAGACGACATTGGGACACATAGAGACGAGGATATATAGAGACCAAATTGGGACACATAGAGACGTGACACATAGAGACGGGGATACATAAAGACGAAATTGGGGCACACATAGAGTCTGGGGGACACATGGAAGCGAAATTGGGGCACACAGAGACGAAATTGGGGCACACATGGAGACGGGGACACATTGAGACGATATTGGGGCACACAGAGACGACATTGGGGCACACATAGAGACGGGGGGAGCACAACGCTACGTAATCTTTCATCCCCACCCACACCCCAAGCCCCTTCTCGCCTTGACCCTCCCCTCCCTCCCTTTCCTACCTCCCCCTTCCCCCCACTATACTGATGCCTGAAGCCCTTGGCATCCCGATCAGCACGACTGGACCCCAGGGCTCAGCTCCTGACCCCTCTCCACATCACCCCGGGGGCAGCGGGTCCTGACCCTTGGTGGCGCGTGCCAAGAGCAGTCGATGAGTTTGTGAGGAGGAGAGATGGGGGTGGGGGGTGGGTGGGTGGGTGGTATGGGATGAGGAAGAAGGAGACTTGAGAATGAAGGTATTTTATCAGCAGAATGGTTTGGTGTTTTTTTTTCTTCTGGTACGGTAATCCCGAGTGCGTCTTTGAACAGCCAACACGGGTATTTACACTGGCGAAGCGATTGGCAGTTTATTTTAAGTTACGCATATTGCTAGTACTGTGGTGACATGTAAATTAGAGGAAACTGTCCAAAACGATTGACAGTTCATTCTTCTTCTTCTTCTTCTTCAGCGGTCGATGTAGCTGGCAGCATCAGACTTTCAAGTTGGTCGCCATGACGATCTAATTTAGGTGTCTACTTACTACTCGTGTTAACTGTTTAAGACGCTCTCGTGATTACGGTACCTGGTGTCAGGAAGTTACAGAGCGGGTTGCGAAAATAGGGGAGTGGGGGAGGAGGGGGGGGGGGGGAGGAGAGGGAGGGAAGGGACGGTAGCGTAAGCTTTCCTTGAATGATAGTTTGGAAGACTTTTTTTTTTGGGGGGGGGGGGGGGGAGGGAGGGTCGGGTTGATTTTTGTGTGTGCACGGAAGTTTTATACATGTGCGTATGTCAGCATGTTTTTGCTTTTCTTTATTCAAAGTCAGTGCTGTTTTTATAAAAAAATCAATACTTATATAATAAAATTCAAAGTCTGTGTGTGTGTGTGTGTGTGTGTGTGTGTGTGTGTGTGTGTGTGTGTGTGTGTGTGTGTGTGTGTGTGTGTGTGTGTGTATATATGTATATATGTGTGTGTGTGTGTGTGTGTGTGTGTGTGTGTGTGTGTGTGTGTGTGTGTGTGTGTGTGTGTGTGTGTGTGTGAGTGACTGTCCGCCCTGTAACTCATGAACCTATCAACAGAATCACTTCAAATTGTGTGTGGTGGTGTATCATGGTACACAGATGATCCCATAGAAAAAGTGTGACCCTGCTGACTTGACCTAGACGCATGACTTTGAAAACCGAAATTTCGTTTAGGGGCCATATCTTCCACACTATTGGACTTACAGACTTCCAACTTGGTATGTGTGTGAATTGACTTCTGGTAGTCAAGGTCAAGAACATCAGCAGACCTTGAAAGTAGTTAGGGCCTATAAATTCGCGTTTTAGCCATATCGTTCACATTTTTGCTTGACATAATCGCTTTAAATTTGTTGTGTGGGTGTTTCACCTTGAGTAGAAGACACCCAAATATAAATTATTGGCGTTCTGACTTTGACTTTGAAGTTTGACCTGCAATGACTACTATAATCGGCTAAAATGTGTGGCCGTGTATGTATGTGTGTGTCTGTTTGTCTGTTCAGGCTAGTGCGCCCAAACCCAAACCCCTATAATCATATATAATCTTGATCAGCATATCACAACCTATTCAGATCCTGAATTTGGAACCGCCAGTGCAAACCTCCGCCAAGGAAGACTCAGAAAACCGAAATTTCCTTCTTAGTGCTACATATTTCATGTCTGAGCGGTATCTCATGAACCAGTGAACAGAATTACTTTAAATTTTGTGTGGTGGTGTACCACAGCGCAGGAATGGTCCCATAAAAACTATAAATGTGCTGACCTTGACCCTAATGTTTGACCTTGCAACCCGACATTTCTTTTTGAGGCCATATCTTTCATATCATTGGACTTGCAATTTCAAACTTGGTACAGGGGTGGATTGACTAATGATGATTTAGGATATTGGGTACCGAAAATGTCAAGGTCAAGGACAAAGACAATGACATATACCTTGTGGGTGTCAATTTGTGTTTTGACCATATCTTTCCACATTTTCTCAGCTACAAGCTTCAAAGTTGGCAGATTGTTAGAGTGCCTCAAGTTAATGTGTGGTGCAAAGAATTGATTATCCTAATGACCTTGACCTTGACTTTTGAACTTGTCTTTTTTTACCTGTGGCTGTAGTTTGGACACCATTGGGTTTACACACACGAAACCATACATATTCTTGATCACCATACATTTAAAAGCCACTTGACCTTGACCTT
>CM065680.1:59318909-59328995 GCA_017654935.2 Phymorhynchus buccinoides
TGTGTGTGTGTGTGTGTGTGTGTGTGTGTGTGTGTGTGTGTGTGAGTGCTCGCGTGCTTGTCTGTATGTCTGTGTGTTGCGTTGTTGTCCCTCCTCTCTGTATCGGTCAAGCTATCTCTTGATCGTAGTTAGTCCCCACCATCCCCCCGCCCCCGCCCCCTTCACATCCTGTCACGTCTTCCAGAGTCGGTTGCAAATCCACCTACAACCTACCCCGATCCACCCACCCACCCTTTCTACTGCTTCAAATCAAGTTTCCCCTGATTTGTGTCCCTGGAAGGGTGGTGGGAGGAATAAGGGCAGAGGGACAATTTTAACAATTTCATATTTGTTGTCATTACCAACATAGGTCTTATAAGGACAGAGAGAGAGAGAGAGAGAGAGAGAGAGAGAGAGAGAGAGAGAGAGAGAGAGAGAGAGAGAGAGAGAGAGAGAGAGAGAGAGAGAGAGAGAGAGAGATATTACATTTGGGTGGACGTGACGAGGGAAAGAACTAGGTGAGGGGGGGGGGGAGAAGGAGGAGAACGCGGGGAAACTTGAGGAGGATGAGGATGAAGAGGAGGAGGAGGATTAAGAGGCTGGGGACGTGCCTTGAGGCTTGTCGACCGGACCATGGCATTTTCCTTTACATCCCTGTCTTTCCAGCTCATCTCATCTCATCGTCTTGTCTTTTCTCTTCTCTCTCTCTCTCTCCGTCTCTCCTCTCTCTCTCTCTCTCTCTCTCTCTCTCTCTCTCTCTCTCTCTCTCTCTCTCTCTCTCTCTCCTCTCTCTCTCTCTCTTCATTGTTTTCTATTAATGCATTTTCAATATTGATGGTGTGTTTTAAGATCATATTTTATTAGTTTTAGTTCGCTTTAATTTTGTATGTTCTATTTGTTTGTTTGTGCTAACGGCAAGTATGAGAAATGGCTACTCTATGTCAATACTTTTACCGTTGTAAAATAAAGGTTCATTACCCGGCCAGAGGCCGAGGTATTGCGATCGGTGTGTGTGTCTGTGTGTGTGTCTGTCTGTGTATGGATTATCTTAAAAACTACTGTTTGGATTTTGATTAAAATTGGCAGAGGGGTAGACAGCTTGAAAAGGAAGCTACCTTTCGTTAATCAACACCGTGCTGCTCTTGACCTTAAAGTTTGACCTTGAAAACCGAAATTTCCTTCTTTGGGCTATGTAATTTCCCCCCAGCTTTATTTCGTGAACTAGTGAACAGAATCGCTTCACATTTTGTGTGGTGGTGTACCATGGTGCATGGAAGTTTGCATAAAAGGTTCAGCTGTATCTCGTCAACTACTGAACAGAATCGCTTCAAATTTTGGGCTATGTATTTTATGCGTTCTGTAAGGGTGGAAAGTGGTGTGTTTATTGGGGGGTGGGGGTGGGGGAGAGGACATCACTCGGTGCAAGGAAGTTTGTATAAAAGTTCAGCTGTATCTCGTCAACTACTGAACAGAATCGCTTCAAATTTTGGGCTATGTATTTTATGCGTTCTGTAAGGGTGGAAAGTGGTGTGTTTATTGGGGGGTGGGGTGGGGGACAGGACATAACTCTGGCCGGGTTTTCATTGTCACAATGCGTTGCTGCCGCCCGGCGATGCCCTTGTTTATTATCCTTATGTCTCTCTCTTATCTCGCTCTCCATCTCGTCTCCTCCTTGTCCTCTTCTTGTCTCATTATCTCCCAGCACCTCACTCTCTCTCTCTCTCTCGCTCTCTCTCTCTCTCTCTCTCTCTCTCTCTCTCTCTCGGCTCTCTCTCTCTCTCTCTCTCTCTCCTCTCCTCCTGTCATCTCTCTCTCTCTCTCATCTCTCTCTCTCTCTCTCTCTCTCTCTCTCTCTCTCTCTCTCTCTCGTCTCCGCCTTCTCCACTGAGGGCACGGTTGTGGGATCAAGACAGGAAGGGGCGGTAATGGAGCAGCAAGCAAGTGGTTTATCTCGGAGGAGGCACGCACGCGCGCACACACGCACGCACGCACACACACACACACACACACACACACACACACACACACATACACACAATCACACGCTCACACGCTCACACACAAACACGCATACACACACTCGCTCTTATGCACGACAGCCTTCACGCACACGCATGAAGCAGAGCCACACGAATCGATTTGCATTCTCCTTCCCTGGCTTAATCGCCTCTAGTCGTCCCCCCTCCCTCTCTCTCTCTCTCTCTCTCTCTCTCTCTCTCTCTCTCACCCTCCCCTCTCTCTCTCTCTCTCTCTCCTCTCTCTCTCTCTCTCTCTCTCTCTCTCTCTCTCTCTCTTCTCATTCACCTTCACCCACCATCTTCGAAACAAAATGTAGCGATGTTAATGTAAAACATTTGGAGAGAAAACACATGCGCGCACAGACAGACCACACACGCACACAGAGCGAGAGCGAGAGAGAGAGAGAGAGAGAGAGAGAGAGAGAGAGAGAGAGAGAGAGAGAGAGAGAGAGAGAGAGAGAAGAGAGAGAGAGAGAGAGAGAGAGAGAGAGAGACAGAGAGACAGAGACAGACTGAAACAGACAGACAGTTGACAAGTATCGACGTTACCGTGTGCACACCTGGGGGGCCTCATTTCCGGTGTCATGGGCCTCGTTATCAATCCCCAAGCCTCGCTCTACTACTATACTCTGTGAGGAATTCCTGCTTACCATGCACCCCACCCCCCCCTAATACATTTTTCATGGGCATTTTCTGGTAGTTTAGGGTGTATAGATCACGAAAAGAAATGTTCCCAGAGAAAATTCTCATTTGGACTGTTCCTTCTGGCTTAATTTTCAAGGGTACCCATCTCTGGTGCCGGGGCCACTTTTTGCCAGTCCAAAAACTTCTATTAAGTTTGTTGATTAACTGTGTCTTTGTTTTTTAACCTGCAAGAATTTGCTATTCGTTTTTGTCGATATCAATGCCTTCTGCACGATACACAATAATCAGAATGACAATAACTACCATACTTGGACCGCAGTGAAGCTACTTGCGCACCCACCGTCTGTCAAACGCGGCACACTGTGAATTTGCTGAAATATTAGCAATAAACTGTACCTAGCCAAAACTGTGCAAGTTTTTAGAAACAAAGTTCACCACAGTTTAAACGAACAGTCTTGTGCGCTTCTTTTGAGCTATGTCCCATTACCATAGGGCTATCCTGACGTCCACTGTTGCCGGTTTATCTCCCCTACCCCCTTTTTGGCTTTGACGCAAATGAAATGTTAAAACATAGAGTTATAACGTTTAAGCTGAAGACATCATTCTGGACATTTCAAAAAGTTGTTTCAGGAAAGAAAGCCAATTATTGATAATGTATGACTGTCCATAAAAGAGAAATTAAATAACTCTCTCCCCCACCCCTACCCCCATACCGCTGCTAATATTTATATTAAGGTCTGTTATGAAATGAGGTCAATGTTTGAATGCCTCAATGGACACAACTAACACTGGATTGCTTCCAAAAATGTCATTCAAAAATAGATCTCATAGAGGAATGTTCTCAGATGCTGTAACTATTACATTGGCAGTTCTTCTGTTTCATGGTGACGCCCAGCATACTCCACTTCAGTCAAACACAAACTCGTCATTCTGAGTCACTTTCCTCGGCACAAGTAGAAAGTGACTCTTCTGAGGCATGTGGTAGGACAGTTGCCTCTTCGTCGTCATCAGAGTCTGGAAAGTCCTCCAAGAAGTCCACCATTTCCGTTGGCAAGATGAGTTCCTCCTCTTCTGTGGTCCACAATGGTTCCATAACGTCATCAATGCTAATCCATCCATGTCCATTGCATGGTGATGGAACATCAGGCATGGGTTCGAGGGCCCTCTTCCAAATGGCAGCTTGAAAGTTGCTTCGTTTCATGTGTTGTTGAAGGGTTTGTGTGCACAGAGGCATGCTTGCCATGTCAATGTTGTGGTTTGCGTTCATTGGCTCATCTCTGCATCTCTCCATGATTAGATGATGTCGGAGGTCATTGACACTGGTGAAACGGTGTCTGCCGTACATGGCACAGGTGAACATTTCAAGATCGTTTTTGACTTCTATGCACACACGATGTCTCAGATGCCAGACCTCTTCTTCAGTTTTGGTGGATCAAATTATGCACGCTACCTGACCTTCTTCTCAGTCTTCTTACCTAACATTGACTTGTCACATCCTGGAGCCAAGGATCTGCTGAAAAGAGGTGCGTTCAGTGTGGCCAGATCCTTCATTCCTGGCAATCGCTGTGCAGTGGACAAGACCATGGAGGAAACGTTCATGAAGCATGCAAAACGCCGAGGTGGAGCTGGGGGAGGTGGTGCTGGTCTCACGGGACTGCTGTCTAACCATGATGCCTACCAAAGATGGGTCAGAACAACACATGAGAGGTCAAAGTATCTTCACGCAACTCTTGACATGGCTGGCATGGCTCAATGGGATGAGGTTGGCAGCAGACACCGTGACTTGCATCCTTCTGAGATACTGAAGAGCGAAAGCAACGTCAAGAAGATTCAGGAAGCAATAACAAGTTTCATCGACCCTTTCTGTGTGGAAGTCTCTGTCAACTTCATCGTCTTGTCATCAGGAACCTCTGTCCCAGCTGACATTCAGCATGATGTTCTCAGAGCAGAGGAAGCTGGTAAAGCCGAGGAGGCGTTCATCATGCACAGACTGATGGCAAATGACTACTTCTTTGAACGTGTCAAACAGCTGAAGTTGAAAACGATGGCATCAATGAACAAAGTTGTCCGCATGAAGACTTCCAAGAAGAAAGTTGTGGAGTACAAACAACAAGGAAACATCGCCTTCCAACTCCTTGTGAAGGCACAGGAAGAAGGTGTTCAACTCGATCTGAAACAGTTGATGACATACCAACTTACTCCTGTGCCTTACAATATTGCCACTGCCGACAATTTCCTGGCCAAGACTGACAAAGCCAAAGGGATTAGCTATCTCACCAAAGATCTGGAAGATGCTGCTCTACCTCCCCATGACGAGACACTTGTTGTGATCGATGGCAATGCAGTCTTTCACTGTTTGCAACAGCTTCCTTCCAACTTCAGGGAGATCGCTCAAAAGATATTTGACATGCTGCCAAAGGGAACGGACGTGGTGTTCAGTACAGACATGTACCAAAATTACTATATCAATGCAATGGAAAGGAAAAGGAGAGGCACTGCCAACAAGATCATCATCAAAGGAGAAAGCACCAAGCGGCCTGGAGATCAGAAGACGTTTCTGTCAAACGACGAAAACAAGAAGCAGCTCAGCAAAGTGCTACTCGAGGTTTGGAGCAAAGATGAACTTGCGCCAAAATTCAAAGACAGAAAAGTGATCCTGATATGTGAGGGAGAAGCCTTCATGCTGCAATCAATTGATGGACTGACAACAAGGACGCCAATCGCAACGCTCAAATCAACACAAGAGGAGACTGATTCCAGAGTTGCTCTCTACTGTGCATACGCTGAATAGAATGGCTACAGATTCGTCTGTGTAAAGAGTCCAGACTCAGACATCTTCTTTATTCTCCTGCACTTCACTCTGCAGCTGAAGGACGTGGTGATTCTGTTTGACACAGGAACTGGCAACAAACAACGGCTCATCAATGTCACTGACATTGCAAAAGCATATGGGCAACAGCACTGCACCGCATTGCTGGCTCTTCATGCTTACACGGGATGCGATACAACAAGTGCATTCAAGGGCATTGGGAAAATGAAACCCATCAAAGTCCTTCAGCAGAATCCAAGATTCGTGGAAACAATTGCCCAACTTGGAGATACATGGGACATCCCAGAAGAAGTCAAAACGATCTTGAAATGTTCACCTGTGCCATGTACGGCAGACACCGTTTCACCAGTGTCAATGACCTCCGACATCATCTACTCATGGAGAGATGCGGAGATGAGCCATTGAACGCAAACCACAACATTGACATGGCAAGCATGCCTCTGTGCACACAAACCCTTCAATAACACATGAAACGAAGCAACTTTCAAGCTGCCATTTGGAAGAGGGCCCTCGAACCCATGCCTGATGTTCCATCACCATGCAATGGACATGGATGGATTAGCATTGATGACGTCATGGAACCATTGTGGACCACAGAAGAGGAGGAACTCATCTTGCCAACGGAAATGGTGGACTTCCTGGAGGACTTTCCAGACTCTGATGACGACGAAGAGGCAACTGTCCTACCACATGCCTCAGAAAAGTCACTTTCTACTTGCGCCGAGGAAAGTGACTCAGAATGACGAGTTTGTGTTTGACTGAAGTGGAGTATGCTGGGCGTCACCATGAAACAGAAGAACTGCCAATGTAATAGTTACAGCATCTGAGAACATTCCTCTATGAGATCTATTTTTGAATGACATTTTTGGAAGCAATCCAGTGTTAGTTGTGTCCATTGAGGCATTCAAACATTGACCTCATTTGATAACAGACCGTAATATAAATATTAGCAGCGGTAGGGTAGGGGTGGGGGAGAGAGTTATTTAATTTCTCTTTTATGGACAGTCATACATTCTCAATAATTGGCTTTCTTTCCTGAAACAACTTTTTGAAATGTCCAGAATGATGTCTTCAGCTTAAACGTTATAACTCTATGTTTTAACATTTCATTTGCGTCAAAGCCAAAAAGGGGGTAGGGGAGATAAACCGGCAACAGTGGACGTCAGGATAGCCCTATGGTAATGGGACATAGCTCAAAAGAAGCGCACGAGACTGTTCGTTTAAACTGTGGTGAACTTTGTTTCTAAAAACTTGCACAGTTTTGGCTAGGTACAGTTTATTGCTAATATTTCAGCAAATTCACAGTGTGCCGCGTTTGACAGACGGTGGGTGCGCAAGTAGCTTCACTGCGGTCCAAGTATTGTAGTTATTGTCATTCTGATTATTGTGTATCGTGCAGAAGGCATTGATATCGACAAAAACGAATAGCAAATTCTTGCAGGTTAAAAAACAAAGACACAGTTAATCAACAAACTTAATAGAAGTTTTTGGACTGGCAAAAAGTGGCCCCGGCACTGGAGATGGGTACCCTTGAAAATTAAGCCAGAAGGAACAGTCCAAATGAGAATTTTCTCTGGGAACATTTCTTTTCGTGATCTATACACCCTAAACTACCAGAAAATGCCCATGAAAAATTTATTAGGGGGGGGTGGGGTGCATGGTAAGCAGGAATTCCTCACAGAGTACTACTCCTGTTAGCATAGTAATGTCGTCCTTGGTGGTTTGAAATGCATTTTACGTCCTAGCCTCCACCACTTATTAGGTATTAGGTATTAGGTACTTTATAGTCACAGAGGCGTCTCTGTGAAATTCGGGTTGCTGCCCACACTGGAGAGCGCGCGTCGCAGCCAGAGGCGCGCGCCACCCAATTTTTATTATTTTATTTTTTTGCATGCGATTTTTGTCACTGATGGGGGGGGGGGGGTAAATCTTTACCAAATGACAACTTTTTCGTTGCCACTGGGTTTAACGTATGCTAAGTGCATGGGCACACGGGACCTCGGTTTATCGTCTCATCCGAAAGACTCCACGTTCAGACCGTTAAGGCCTAGTGCAGAATGAGAGGAAAAAATCCCCTGTACCCAGGTTCGAACTCGGGTTTACTTGACACGAAGCGTTTACCCTCTGTCTGTCTGTCTGTCTGTCTGTCTGTCTGTCTGTCTCTCTCTCTCTCTCTCTCTCTCTCTCTCTCTCTCTCTCTCTCTCTCTCTCTCTCTCTCTCTCCCGCTCTCTCTTTCTCTCTCCCCCACCCCTCTCCCTCTCCCCCCGTCTGTCTGATCGCGTTTTTTGTACGACTGGTGAGCGAGCATGCAGGTGGAAGAATCTGTCTCACGCAGTATCGTAGAAGTAGACAGTTTATAGTACAGCTCTATGCGCAGTATCGTTGAGGGACTTTCTCGGTTTCTTGTTCCGAAATGAGCTGCGATATCTGACAATATATTGCCTTACTTAAAAAGCATAGCACACTCTCTGGCCACCTCTGTTTCACTTTTCCCAAGTATTGCCATGACTGGCGTGAAGAGTTGGTAGCCCTGAACACGTGCGTCAAACTCGACTTTTTCACAAAGGCTACCCCAACGTAATTCAGAACGTAACTTGCATTACGTAACACCCCCCAAAAAGCAAAATTCTCATTAATTTTCCAGTCAAACAGTGTTTCCCCCAAACAATATTGAACACTACTCCCTAAATTAAGCAGCCGCGAAGCGAGAGCTGCTTAATGTTTTCTGGGGAATTTGTCCATTAATTTGTTCCTGACTAAACTGGAGCCAAAAAGTTAAGCAACCTTTTGCAAGACAAGGCAAACTATTTCTCTGGTTTATTGGCACAGGCTTCGTAAATCAATACAAATTTAGCCTATTTACTTACCGACCTCTATGCATAATTTCACTTTGTTTAACTGTGCAAAACGGAAAGAGAAGAGATTGTTTTAAAGTCAAACTTTTTCAGACGTGAAATGATGGAGATCAATCACCATCTTTGCAGAACGAAATGGGTTCTTTTGATTTGACATTTTGGGTACTTGTTGTATTCAGCACATAACCCAGACTCGTCTTAGTGTAACTGAGAAAGAATGAAACGATTCTTTGAGTTCAGTTTCGCATTATGAGTTATCAAACGTTTTTATTGTGGATTTCAAAGAGGGGGGTTTTGAACGGAGGCGTGTAGAAGGCTGGTCTTTTGTATGGGGATAGGTACTTAGGATAACTAGGCCAAGTTCGAAGATGAAGGTCATTGGTCAAAGTCAAGGTCACTGGAGCCGAACATGCTGCCGCGCGGCTGCTTGATCTAGCGTTTCACGCTCTAGTTCTTTGTTGGTGGTCCCGCCCCCCCTTCGAAGACCCTGCACAGTTAGGCTTCAAGTAATGCGTTCTTATGTCTGTCATCCCGGTCCAATCTTCACTGCTCGACTCAGGTAGGGCAGTAGAGCTGTCTAGGGTATCAGGTAGGCAGGGCCCGAGGGGTGTCTGCTTTCTCCGTGGTAGAGTGGGTTTGGGGGTTCGGGGATTACCCTGTGCACTTGATCTGTGCTACGTTAGAGCTCCCTGGAGCTGTGCTGGCTTTTGCCTGCCGGCTCTGTAGCCCCACTACGGGAGGGGATCATCCCTCACCAGACATTGGGGTTGTGTTTGGTTGTATCGTGTTTCTGGTCGGCTTTGAAAGTCTCGCTGTGCATTGGGCGTGCGTGTGTGCATAATTATGTGTGTGTGCGCGTGTGTGTGTGTGTGCGCGTGTGTGTGTGTGTGTGTGTGTGTGTGTGTGTGTGTGTGTGTGTGTGTGTGTGTGTGTGTGTGTGTGTGTGTGTGTCATCTGCCCATCTGGTTTCAATGTTTTATTTTCCAAAGAAACATCAACAACAACAACGACATAACTGAAGCAGCAACAAGCACTTTACAATAATTACATAATAAAGAAGAAATGCCTTGGCTGTGCGTTGGGCGTGCATAATGATGTATGTGTGTGATCTGTCCGTCTGCCTATGCTGTGCGTTGAGCGTGCATAATGATGTTTGTGTGTGATCTGTCCGTCTGCCTATGCTGTGCGCCGGGCGTGCATAATGATGTATGTGTGTGATCTGTCCGTCTGCCTATGTGTGCGTTGGGCGTGCATAATGATGTATGTGTGTGATCTGTCCGTCTGCCTATGCTGTGCGTTGAGCGTGCATAATGATGTATGTGTGTGATCTGTCTGTCTGCCTATGCTGTGCGTTGAGCGTGCATACTTATGTATGTGTGTGATCTGCTCGTCTGCCTATGCTGTGCGTTGAGCGTGCATACTTATGTATGTGTGTGATCTGCTCGTCTGCCTATGCTGTGCGTTGGGCGTGCATACTTATGTATGTGTGTGATCTGCTCGTCTGCCTATGCTGTGCGTTGAGCGTGCATAATGATGTATGTGTGTGATCTGTCGTCTGCCTATGCTGTGCGTTGGGCGTGCATACTTATGTATGTGTGTGATCTGTATGTGTGTGATCTCTCGTCTGCCTATGCTGTCCGTTGGGCGTGCTGTATGTGTGTGATCCTCGTCTGCCTATGCTGTGCGTTGGGCGTGCATACTTATGTATGTGTGTGATCTGCTCGTCTGCCTATGCTGTGCGTTGGGCGTGCATACTTA
>CM065680.1:59329495-59334495 GCA_017654935.2 Phymorhynchus buccinoides
CGCGAGAAGGGGCGGCCCCTCCCCGGTCAGCCTCCTCCCTCCTCTTTCCCCGACTCCCCTCATACCTCTTCTCCTCAACGCTCTCGGCGCCGACGCGCCCGCCTCCGACGATGCGCACCGCGCGCAGAGCCGCGCAGGGGCGCGGCTCGCGGGTGCGCAACACACGCTCATGTATCCCTCGAGCGCTGATAAATACATACGGAACGCTGAGAGTGACAGGAAGCCACCACCGGCCCCGCGCTCCAACCCCCCCCCCCCCCCCCCCCCCCCCCCCCCCCACCCCCCCCCCCCCCCCCCCCCCCCCCCCCCCCCCCCCCCCCCCCCCCCCCCCCCCCCCCCCCCCCCCCCCCCCCCCCCCCGACTTCATAATAGTTTTCCCCTTTGAATATAGCATCATAAATAATTCAATTCAAACCTTTAATCTAGCTTTTAAGAAGTCTCGTCGTCGTTTGACGTCATCGTAGACATCCACCATCACCTTTCTCCCACGGTATCCACCCCCACCCACCCCCCCCACACCCCGGATCCCCAAGTCCAAAACATATTATATAAATTATTGGCAGGACAAGGCCCTCCCACACATGACTAGACTAGACGGCACTATCCTAGACTTGACCAACCACAATACACTCGGCCTGGTGTAGAAAGGGAATGTCGAGGACGCGCTGTCGCTGCGGGTAACGGAATTAGTCCCAAGAGTCGGAGGGCCCGCGGATCGACAAGCGCCACGAAGGTTGTGGGCCAATGAAAGGACCCCCCTAACTCCATCAGGGAGAGCGGTGAAAGTCTCCTGGGTAATTATCACCTCCTTGTGCGAACCAGGCCTACTAGACCCGGTGTTAGCACTCTCAAAATGGGTTTGCTCTCAACATGTCTGCGCATGTGCGAAATCGATAATGACGTACGCACCATCAAATTTTATCTTTTGATGCACATTCGACACCAAATTATGACACTAAAACCTATCCCTAACCCTATTGCACTAACCCTAACCTTATCCCTAACCTCTATTCCTAACCGATAAGGCCGGGTTCACTTTAGACGCGTAAGTTCTGTACGGAAAAACCTAAATAAGTGAAAGAAAGAAGGATCAAAGTTTAGCGCAAAGATATGGGAAATTCGGACACGTTGCTCAAATCTGTACCCTTCTTTGTTTCACTTATTTATAGGATACGCACGAGTTTCCGAACGAAAAAGCTTAGTTTGACGTCCTCCCGGCCGAAGCCATATGGAGAAATACTTTATTCGTTTAGTTGGGGTTAGTTTTCAGCATGGCTGAATATCCGCCTTAACCTATGGTGTACACGGCCTTACCTAAATGACCTATCCCTAACTCTTCGCACATGTCGCAGACGGTTTGAGAACAAATCCACTTTGAGAACACCACAGCGGCTCCTCCACTATCCCGGCTACTCCTTTCACCATCCTGCCCCTTCTCAACGACCACCTTCGCACCTTCGTTCTCATCTCCCTGAAGGCTTCTTTCTCCATTTTCTCTCTTCTCTACACGTTTTCCCTCTCTCTCTCTCTCTCTCTCTCTCTCTCTCTCTTCTCCAATCTCTCTCTCTCTCTCTCTCTCTTTCTCTCCTCTTCTCTCTCTCTCTCTCCCTCTCTCTTTCTACTCTCTCTCTCTTCTCTCTCTCTCTCCTCTCTCTCTCTCTCTCTCGCTCTCATCCACTCTCTCTCTCTCTCTCTCTCTTTCTTCTCTCTCTCTCTCTCTTCTCTCTCTCTCTCTCTCTCTCTCTCTCTCTCTCTCTCTTCTCTCTCTCTCGTTTCTCTTCTCTCTCTCTCTCTCTCTCTCTCTCTCTCTCTCTCTCTCTCTCTCTTCTCTCTCTCTCTCTCTCTCTCTCTCTCTCTCTCTCTCTCTCTCCTCTCTCTCTCTCTCTCTCTCTCTCTCTCTCTCTCTATCTCTCTCTCTCTCTCATCTCCCACGTAGTTATTTTTGTCCAAATGATATAAGGCAAAAAGTGGAGTGGTAGGGTGAGGATGGGAAGGAAGAAAGTGATGGAGGATAGGAAGGGGTGGTGGTAGTGGTGTAGTAAAGCTGAGGGGAGATGGATGAGTAGGGAAGGGATCATTGCATAGGAGAATGATTGGGAGAGAGAGAAGGAGTGTGATGGCAGGAGAGGAGACGAGGAAGCGTGAGTGTGTGTATGTGAGGGGTGGGGGGTGGGGTGGGGGTGGTGGTAATTGTACATATTTAAGCTGTCATCACATTTTCAACTACTCCACCCACGTTATACTTACTCCGCAACACATATTTACTCTGACGCTTGTATTGGTGTGGAACAGAGTTAGACTTTGTAGTTCAGACAGGTCCTGGATGATTCGGAGCATTCTGGTCTTTGGTGCAGAATACCAACAGTCTAGGAGGCTGGAGCGTATTGTATTATAAAGTATTGTAGTGTGTTACTTTTTTTTTTTTTACCCGGCCAGAGGCCGGGCTTTTGCGATTGGTTTGTGTGTGTGTGTGTGTGTGTGTGTGTGTGTGTGTGTGTGTGTGTGTGTGTTGTGTGTGTGTGTGTGTGTGTGTGTGTGTGTGTGTGTGTGTGTGTGTGTGTCTGTGTGTCGATTATCTTAAAAACTACTGTTTGGACTTTTGATTAAAAATTGGCAGAGGGGTAGACAGCTTGAAAAGGAAGCTTCCTTTCGTTAATCAACACCGTGCTGACCTTGACCTTGAAGTTTGACCTTGAAAACCGAAATTTCCTTCTTTGGGCTATGTAATTTCCCCCCAGCTTTATTTCGTGAACTAGTGAACAGAATCGCTTCAAATTTTGTGTGGTGGTGTACCATGGTGCAAGGAAGTTTGTATAAAAGTTCAGCTGTATATCGTGAACTACTGAACAGAATCGCTTCAAATATTGGGCTATGTATTTTATGCGTTCTGTAAGGGTGGAAAGTGGTGTGTTTATTGGGGGGGGGGGGGGGGGGGGGGCGGGAGAGGACATAACTCGGTGCAAGGAAGTTTGTATAAAAGTTCAGCTGTATCTCGTGAACTACTGAACAGAATCGCTTCAAATTTTGGGCTATGTATTTTATGCGTTCTGTAAGGGTGGAAAGTGGTGTGTTTATTGGGGTGTGGGGGGGGGGGGAGGACATAACTCTGGCCGGGTTTTCATTGTCACAATGCGTTGCTGCCGCTCGGCGATGCCCTTGTTTAACTTTTTTTTCTCACATTATTTCACAAGGAAAAAAAAAGTAAATAAGAGGTAAAACTCAAATAAATACGTAAAGAAGACAAACAAACAGACCAAGACGACAGACACATTTACACACAACTATGCCGTGGAAGTCATTCAAAAATGTTATCACAAAATCTTGAGATAACAGTTTATCTAATCACACTATGTGGAGTAAATAAAACAAAGAGCTCAGCATTGCAAATTATGAGTTCCAAGCTTTGGACAACAGGTATTAATCATCATACTCAAAATGTTTTCAATTTACATGATCATATATCCAACAATAGCAGTAACAACAAACAACAAGTGCAACGTCGAGCGGCTGCAAAGTCCCCTCGCAGCATCGCCGAGCTACTCCGAAATCGAGAGAGAGAGAGAGAGAGAGAGAGAGAGAGAGAGAGAGAGAGAGAGAGAGAGAGAGAGAGGAGAGAGAGAGAGAGAGAGAGAGAGAGAGAGAGAGAGAGAGAGAGAGAAGAGAGAGAGAGATTGGTGAGAGAGAGAGTGAGAGAGAGAGAGAGAGAGAGAGAGAGAGAGAGAGAGAGTGAGAGAGAGAGTGATGAAGAGAGAGAGAGAGAGAGAGAGGAGAGAGAGAGAGAAGAGAGAGATGAGAGAGAGAGAGAGAGGAGAGAGAGAGAGAGAGCGTCAACCACAGAGCTACAAAGCTGTTTCATGGCGCATGTGTGTTCGGACCCGTGATTTGAGCGCGCGCGATCATGCGCACACGCGCGCACAGAAAAAATTCATGACAACTGTGTTATAGACCATTCATCAAGATATGTTGTGAAAAAAACCTGCATTAAAATACATGCAAAGCTTCGCGAGATATTAGCGATTATGTGTTTCGGGGTTTGAACCCCGTAACTGGCGCGACCTTGACCTTAATGTAAAACTAAATACATCAGTGGATAGCTTGCATCTTGGCAAACTAGTATACCAAATTTGATGATGATAGACTGAATAGTTTTTGAGAAAAACGGACGAATAGCCGGACGGACGGAGGTACGCCGGACGGACGGACACCGGACGGACGGACGGACCAGACAAAAACAATAGCTCCCCGAACCTTCGGCTCGGGGACTAAAAACATTACACCCAGACCCTGTTATAACACCATCTGTTTTGTCTCTAAGAGGCGTCATTGCAAATTGTATTTTGTTTTCCATTATTCCAGGAGCCTGATTTCATAGTCAACATAGACATATTAGTGAACTATATAGTGTATTACATTGTGTTGTGTTGTATTATATTGTACTGCATTGTCATGAATTTTATCTCATTATCATCAGTCAATGGCTCAATAAAGAGGACTGGTGCCCTCAAAATATCTCGCTATGTTTAATATGGTGGTTTTTTTTATGTATCTGTTGTATTATATATTACATTGTGTTGTATTGTATTGTATTATGTTGCATTTATTGTATTGTATTAGCCTACATTATATTACAATGTGTTGTATTGAATTGCTTTGTGTTGTATTGTATTCTGTTGTATTGTATTGTGTTGCATTTAGTGTATTGTATTAGCCCACATTATATTACATTGTGTTGTATTGCATTGTATTGTGTTGTGTTGTATTGTGTTGCATTTAGTGTATTGTATTATTAGCCTTGTATTTATATTATCATTGTGTTGTATTGCATTGTATTGTGTTGTGTTGCATTGTGTTGCATTGTAATGTGTTGTATTAGCCTACATTATATTACATTGTGTTGTATTGTGTTGTATTGTGTTGTGTTGTATTGTGTTGCATTGTAGTGTATTGTATTAGCAGTTTAGATTGTTTCTACATTGTGTTGTATTGCATTGTATTGTGTT
>CM065680.1:59339495-59359631 GCA_017654935.2 Phymorhynchus buccinoides
AGTCTCGCGAGAGGTCAGAGCTAACACGGGTTGCACGGATTTCACAAGTAGGTTGTCTCGATTAGGTTCAAAGAAAAGGAAAGATCTCGGGGTCCTTTGCGATCGAGTGGTAGACTGTGCCTTTCTCTGTCTGTTCAGAAGAACAATGTCACAAACTCGTGACACACCCCCCTTCCGGAAAAGCACGTACTGGGTGAAAACACTCATCGTGTCGCAGCCTGGGACGTCGCCAAGTTGTCCTCTGAAGGTTTGGCTTGTGCAACCTTCCGTACCTTCTCTTCCTCTGGCAGGATTTGTCCCTGTTTGATAAAGTGTCCGAGGAACGACACCTCACTCTTGCCGATCTCACACTTACTGGGTCGGGCCGCTAGTTGAACTTCGCGTAGCCGTTGAAAGATACGTCGAAGGACTTGCACATGCCTCTTCCAGTCTCTGGTAGCCACGATGAGATCGTCCATGAAGTTCTGTGCTTCCTCTAGCTCTAATGGTCCCAACACCTCCCTCATGATCCTGCTGAACACGGCTCCGGCAGTTTTCAGTCCGAAGGGCATGACTGTGAACTGGAACTGCCCCTGAGGAGTCGTGAAGGCGGTCTTGTGTTTGTCAGAAGGATCCATGGAGATTTGCCAATAGCCCTTAGCTAGGTCGAGCTTGGTGAAGTAATGGGCTCCGTGCAGTTTGGCAAACATGGTTTCGACGTCTGGCATAGGTTCGCCGTCGAACAGCAGAATCTTGTTGAGTCATCGAAAGTCAATACAGAATCTCATCTTCCCGTCTCGTTTCTTGACCAAAAGAATTGGAGCTGAGTAAGGGGAGTGGGCTCTTTCTATAACTTTCATGTCCAACATAGCCCGTACTTCCTCTTCGATCACGTCGGTCTGGGAGTGGGGCAGGGGGTACTGTTTCACCCGTACCGGCTTTTCTTCAGAGAGGGTGAGACTGCAGCCTCCCACAGTACACCTCAGAGGCTTGTCAGAAAGGATGTCGGAGAACTCTTGACAAAGCGCCCTAGCTTCTTCTTGTTGGCGAGGAGAAAGATCTTCTGCCACAGATACATCTCTCCACGTTTCCTCTGACTTGATGGGCACCACTGGGATGTCAGTTCTCTCCACGGAAGGCTCCTCCACATCCTCTTCCACAACCATGGGTGTAGATCCCGCATTGACCTGCTCCCTCCTGAAGTACTGCTTCAGCAGGTTTGCGTGATAAAGCTTCTCCTTGCCTCGCACTTTGATTCGATAGTCGCAGTTCCCGATTCGATGGATCACCTTGAATGGTCCCTGCCACTCGAGCTGGAGCTTGTTCTTCTTCAGTGGCAGGAGCAACAAGACTTCATCTCCGGGTTGGAAGCACTTGTCTCTAGCCGAGCGGTCGTACAACTTCTTGTACTTCCTGGCAGCGTTCTCCAGATGCTGTTGTGCCAAGTCACATACATCCTCGATCTTGTTTCGCAGGCTAATGACATAGCCACATTCTTCTCGAGCCTCTGGTTCAAAGTCCTCTCTCTCCCACAGTTCTCTCAAGACAGACGAAGGACCCCGCACCGTTCGTCCGTACAGCAGTTCGAACGGAGAGAACCGCATGCTCTCCTGTGGTACCTCACGGTAGGCGAAAAGAACTGCTGGGATGAGGCGATCCCACTCTCGAGGCTTGTCCCTGCACAGTCTCTTTAACATGAGCTTCAAGGTCCCGTTGAATCTCTCGACGAGTCCGTTTGACTGTGCATGATATGGTGTAGTTGACTGACGGTCAACAGACAATAACTTGTAGACCTCTCTCATGACCTCGGACATGAATTGGGTGCCTCGGTCTGTGAACACCTTCTTAGGAATCCCTGTCCGCGTCCACATATTCCAAAGAGCTTCCGCTACCGTCACAGCGTCAATGTTCTTAAGGGGAACTGCTTCCGGGTAGCGGGTGGCGTAGTCCACCTGCACTAGGACGTAGCGGTGGCCACGGGCGGATGGGGGGGCAATGGGTCCGATCAAATCGACGCCCACCTTCGCAAAGGGTTCTTTCACGACCGGGACAGATCCCAGTGGCACCCTACGGTTCTTTCCCCTCGGGATAGTCCGTTGGCAGGGGTCGCAGGTCCGACAGTACGTCTTGACGTCTCTAGACATTAGGGGCCAGTAGAAATCCTGTTGTACCCTTTCCTGAGTCCGGCGGGTGCCCATGTGTCCAGCCATGGGTGCGTCATGAGCTACTTTCAGCACCGACGGGACCAGTCCCTGGGGTACAACGATCTGCTTGGCGTTTGTCCTGTCATTCTGGTAGTGGCGATAAAGGATTCCCTTCTCTTCTTTGAAAGAGATAGTGCCGGTCTTGGTAGCCCTAGGTTCAGCGTCCACTAACTCCCTCACCCTATCCAGCTGGCTGTCTTGCAACTGAAGCTTGCGGAGCACTTGTGGTGTCACCTCCTCCGCAAACACTTCCAGTCCCGGCCGGACAATGGGTTGGAGTTCATCCACCTTCTTGGCCATGGCGCGAGTAACTGCACCCACGTAGACTTTCTCTGGCAGAATTGACGCTAGAGTCTGCTCCGTCCCATCTCCAAAGCACACAGTATTCCCTAGCAGCAATGAATATGCTGGCCGCTTAAGAGCCACTGCCCATACTTTGCCTTCAAAGTAAGGGGTACACATCTCAACCAAGTAGGTGGGGCGACAGCACACAAACTGAGCCTCAATTCCCGACACCTCACATTCTGGTCCTTTGAGTGCGCCAGAAGGTATGAGGTTCTCATCCATAAAGATGGCCGTAGCGCCGGTATCTCTGACGCTGTCAGCTACTTTCCCAGCCACTCTGGAGAGAAAAACAGGACATCCGTCCCTGCGTGGTGACGAGACAAATTGAGCGAGGGCTCTTCGGCCTCCGGCGGCTTTCCCACTATGAGGACCGCTATCCTGGAAGGACGGTCTCCGCAACTCGGGACAGAACCTCCTAATGTGCCCTGGGGTCCGGCACTGGAAGCACACCTTTCGGTCCCTCGTTGGCGATTTTGTCGGAGACGAAGGAGTAGTTTCCTGGAGAGGAGTGGAGACAGGGGTCTGACTATCTCTGGCAGATCCCCTGGAGGCGACGGTTCTCCTAGCCTCCGAGTAAGTTTCTGCGATCTCGATGGCAGCATCGAAGGTAGTCGGCTTCTTCTCACTCATCCGTATTCGGAGCTCAGGGGACACGGTGTTGTAGAGTTGCTCAATGAGGATTAAATCCTTCAGCTCGGCCTCAGAGAGCTCTTCCCAGTGCTTCAGTGCCTGACGAAGCCTTGTCCCAAACTGATAGAAGGTTTCGCTGGACTCCTTCTTACTATTGCGGAACTTCCGGCGATAGGTCTCAGGCGAAAGGCGAAACTGTTGACGAAGAACCTTCTGTAAATTATCATAGGTCTCGTCCTCTCCCATCTTGAAACAGGCTTCCTTGGCTTTGCCGGTGAGGGAAGATGACAGATGGATGAGTTTCTCATCATCAGTTAAGAGGTAGATCTTAGCCATTTTCTCGAAATGTTCTAGGAACAAGTCAATATCTTCGCCGGGTTTCAGTTCTGGAAGCCTGAGTACAGGGGTCGACACCTTAGACCTACTTCCTGACTCACGTCCTTGTTCCAGCTTTTCTCTCCTTCTCACTTCCTCTTGGCGAATCGCCTCACGTTCCTCTTTCTCTTCTCTCCACCTGCGTTCTTTCTCCTCTCTTTCCTCTCTTCTTAGTTCCCTCTCCAGCTTCATTTCCTCTCTCCATCGCTGTTCTTTCTTTTCTTCTTCTTCCTTCCTTCGTTGTTCTTTCTTTTCCTCTTCCTCCTTCCTAAGTCTTTCCTGCTCTTCTTTTTCCTCTCTTCTAAGCTGTTCTTTCTTTTCCTCTTCTTCCTTCTGTTCAGCTCGCTCCTCTCTCCTAAGTCTTTCCTGCTCTTCTTTTTCCTCCTCTTCTAAGCTGTTCTTTCTTTTCCTCTTCCTCCTTCCTAAGTCTTTCCTGCTCTTCTTTTTCCTCTCTTCTAAGCTGTTCAACCTCAGCCATCTCTTCCCTTCTTTGCTGCTCCATCTGAGCCATGGCAGCCATGAACATGGAAAACTCGCTGTTTCCTTTCGAGGAAGGATGGTGCTCTCCAGGCTTCTCCTCTGTCATGGCACCTGACTTAAGAAAGATTCCCCTACCACGACCTAGGCTAAGGGGAGTCGAAACTGGTCCAACCCTAGACCGTGCTCCTCCATGGTCAACTGCAGCATGGACAACCGGAGTGTGCATAGCCGTAGCCACAGAAGTCATGGAAGAAGATGGGGGTGAGGACATAACAGTAGTAACGACGGAGGTAGAAACAGCTGAGGGCGTAGTCGGTACAGAAGGATCCGTCGACAGGTCCCACATAGCCCCACTGCGCGACCTTAAATCATACTCGTGACTTGCCATTTTTTCTCTTTTTTTTTTTTGTTTCAACACCAACGGTTATGCAACGAAGACGATGAATCGCAGTAACACACACTAACGCGCGCAGGAAATCCCACAAACTACGTCGAATTAAACCACACTAAACCAAACACTAACTAAACTACTCCGCATAAAGCTTTACCACACTAACCACTATTGCGCTAATTTACACAGCGTAGAACGCTTCTGCGACTAAACGACCCGCGCGGACAACAACCACGTTTGCACAAAAACCCTATTGCGCACCACGGGAGGCGGTCGCACGAACTACCTCAACGGCCAAACAGCGCACAGTAACTTCCTGCGGTAACTTTCTGCGGTAAAACTAACACGATGTAGCTATGAACACACCCCAGTGTTTGAAAGCGTTATAAAAAACTACGGTTTGTGTTGCACAAAAACGTTCCGGTTTATCCCAGCAAGTTTGCTCTATAGCACAAGCTACACTAAGCATAAACGCGTGCGCGCACAGGTTCACATGCAACTCAACAAATAACCAAGCGATGGAATAAAAAATGGTAACTCAATGCAAGACACAATCCAATGCACGGAACACAGCAATTCAGTGCAAATCAACTACAATGCATCAAAACCAAGAATTGTCTTGCAAAATAGAACCAGTCACAGACACGATAATAGTTCCAAGTGAATAGTCCGGGTTTAGTTTGCTAATTAAATATGCGCGTACATATATATGAACACAAAAAAACAACAACACATTAATGAATTTTTAAATAAGACTAACACACACCAGCACTCAGTCAATGCATGCAAACTAGTGTGTCAAGGGAGGGAATCATTTCTCAGACTGAACAAGCCAAAGCTCAACCAGTCGAGATCTTTTTTGTTGTTGAAGGAACTAGAACTATTTCTTTTCCCCAGTTCTTTCCCCCCTTTATTCCTAACTAATCCCCTCTTTTAACCCCCTATTCCCAAAACAAACTAAGAAAAACCCTAAACAAACTTTATCTCAGTTTGTTTTATAAACGCGTGTGCGCTCAAAACTTTAGAACACGCACAAAGAAAACTATAAGTGGTCTTAAATAACTATATTTCACACGCTCTCCGACAAACAAGTAAACAAAACGAACACAACAAATTTTCCACTCAACCGGCCAAAAGACCTAAGCAATGAGGGAAAACCGGACCGCCTTGCCTCTACACGGTCTCCCAACCAACCACCCTTACATTCACACCCCAAACATTCACTGCCTTATCCCAGCGAACCTGCCGGCCTGGGACAGATGCGAGACAATCCCGGACGAGCCCAAGATGTCACGAAATCCCCCGCTCGATCCTGATCAGAGATCGGGAGAGGGAAATCGCGAACCCCGAGGAGAGTCTCGCACGCCCAGACAGACAAACTCGCAGGAGAAGGCACACGCGCACACCAGAAGTACAATACAAAACAAGACTATTTATTATAAGCAAGCACACACACACACTTACACAATTCAATACACTCAATGTTCAACAAATTATCTACACAATTTACATGGCATTCAAAAGTTTGTCCAAAGAATAGGCTAAAGCCGGCAACTTAACTGAATAACTAAAAGAGAGTTTGTAAGCAGAAACACAAAATTGAAGGGAAAAACGACGAAAGGGCAGACGAAGAAAAGAAGTCCAACAAAAACAGCAGAGCGTCCGAAGAAGAAGACAAAAGGGGAAAACAAAAGTCAGTAGAAAAACTGCTCCCCCTCCTGGGGCAGGCTACAGCAGCAGAAACAAAAGAAGAGAGACGGCAGAGGTCGCCCCCAGACTCCTCAACAGGAACGTCGAAGCCTGGCCCGAACGCACAGACAGGCCCACAGATCGGGCCTAACACGGGGCCAGACAGAAAGGCGGGCGGCCTCCCACAGCCGGAAACGGAGAACAAAGCGGTTGACCGGGCGGTCAACCAGGCAGCAACAGGTCAGGTCAGGCTCAGGCTCAGGCTCAGGCTCAGGCTCAGGCTCAGGCTCAGGATCAGGATCAGGATCAGGATCAGGATCAGGATCAGGATCAGGATCAGGACAAACTTCCACGTGGCGGAATGAAGAAGAAGAATCCTCCCCACAAGACAGTCGCAGCTCTGGTCTCGCCAAGGGCTCGGGGTAAGCGCGAGCAGGTGGAAGGGGTTCCGGACCGGCCACAGCTTTCTTCCAGGACTCCAGTGAACGCCAGGGACGATGACGGGGAAGGGAAGACGATGAGAAACCAAATAAAAAGGGGGTGAAGATGGCGATGAGGATGAAGAGAAGATGATTTTCAGCCGAAGCTCAACAGCTTCGCTATCCTCACGTCTAGGACTCGTGCAGGATAAAGAATTGATAACAGGATCCTTCAGGGACGTGGCCCTCACCACACCTCAGCACTGGGCGGCCGTAGGTGGACAGAACGATGAAAAGGAGAAAGGATGAAGCGATGAAGCGATGTTGCTTAACTGAAGGAAAAATATGGAGTGACGTTTGACCGGTAGAAACTCATGAAGTCGCCAGTTGAATGTGGAGTCTCGCGAGAGGTCAGAGCTAACACGGGTTGCACGGATTTCACAAGTAGGTTGTCTCGATTAGGTTCAAAGAAAAGGAAAGATCTCGGGGTCCTTTGCGATCGAGTGGTAGACTGTGCCTTTCTCGGTCTGTTCAGAAGAACAATGTCACAAACTCGTGACAGAGAGTTATTCCCTTGTTTGGTCAGTACTCAAGCATCTCCCCCCACCCACCAAGGGCATTCACTCTTGCAAAAGGTGGTCGTTGCAGTGGTCAATAGGCCTACACGTAGAGGCGAAGAAACAAAAGCAAGGAGAGGTAGGATGGTGGGGGTAAAAAAAAACCCACCCGATTCTCCAGATGCTGCAAGCAAAACATGCCTATTCAACTGCTGAAGGAGGGAATGTTCAAGAGAAGGGGGGAAGTCTAGGCGGGGAGATGGGTGGGGGGTTAATATATCGTCATCATTTAAATTAGTCCAAACGAGATTAATGCAATCGAGAGGACCAATGCACAATAAACCTTGCAGAACTAAAGTATACACAAAGAAGAAAGTTAAGCACCCCACCACTTTTTTTGCTGTAGATGAGATGAAATCGAGATTTATTGCAAATAATCAATAAAGAATGAAACAACATTGATTGGTAAATGAAAGTTTGACTATCTGACTATAAGAAGACGCATAATTTAATGTATGGTTTTACAAATGCATTCTGATATTCTGAAACAAAAAGGGTTGTTATGTTCAAATTAAAAAATACCATGTTTAATTATCAATGTAACAATTTCATATGGCTATCTGAAAAGTTAATTATTGTGGGAAAACGTCACGAGGAGTGTCCAAAACTCATTTGTCAAATCAAAGTTCAGTAGCGTGTGTTTCCTCCCTGTGCCTGGATGACTGCTTCAACCCTGCTTATAACGGAATAATGGTAGCCTTGTAATAGCTAAGGGGTGCTTAACTTTTTTCTTTGTGTATAGTTGCTAGTTGTCCAAGTTTGAAGAACACGTGTGGTTTTTTGAAAAAATGACGCTCATGAGAATTAAAATTAACCCCGATGTAATTTCTTGTATTTATTTACGAAGTTTTGTAAACGATGTCTACAATGTTTTGCACCAGATGTTTGACTCACCTTTGGCAAGGAAGCTTCGAGTTTATCCGTGATTGTTTTGCTTCGTTTTCTCTGTTTGTGAGCAGTTCTAGTGCACATTCTGTTGAAGGTCTATTGATCTATCTGTCTGTCTGTCTGTCTGTCTGTCTGTTTGTCTGTCTGTCTGTCTGTCTGCCTATCTATCTATCTATCTATCTATCTATCTATCTATCTATCTGTCTGTCTGTCTGTCTGTCTGTCTGTTTGTCTGTTTGTCTGTCTGTCTGTCTGTCTGTCTGTCTGTCTGTCTGTCTGCCTATCTATCTATCTATCTATCTATCTATCTATCTATCTATCTGTCTGTCTGTCTGTCTATGTATTTCTGATTAATTGATCAGAACAAATTTCGTTTGTGCGCACGCACGCACGCACGTACGTACGTACAGGCTGTGTCAGACCAGTTGACATAAGCTAGAACACCAAGGCTTACATCAAAATGTTATATTCTGCATAGTTATACGGGGATTGCCTTTAGCCATGGCAAGCTCCTAGCAAAATATCATCAGTCCAAAATCCTCCGAAGTCGGAGTGTGGCTGCCGACGTGGCGGGGTAATCAAAAACGTTCACACACGTAATGTTCTCATCCCTAGCTGGTTCAATTGCTTCGGCTGTTGGGATGATCCCTGGACTCTTTAAGCCAGGGATCGCCAACAACAACAACATTATTGTTTGCTTTTAATGGTAATAAAAGTTGTATTTAACGTCCGCTCAGCACGAAACCACCAACCAGCCATCATTCGACTGATTAAAAAATTAACAAGTGCAACTCCGAGCGGCTGCAAAGTCCCCTCGCAGCATCGCCGAGGTACTCCGAAATCGGAATATGTCGGCTGTACACATACATAAAAACGCATCAAAACAGCACGTAAGTACATAAAAAGGCATCAAAGCACGTAACTGAACAGTTTTTTTATATATAGCCTTGGGGTTCGGACCCGTGATTTGAGCGCGCGCGATCCTGCGCACACGCGCGCACAGAAAAATTCATGACAACTGTGTTATAGACCATTCATCAAGAAATGTTGTGAAAAAAACCTGCATTAAAATACATGCAAAACTTCGCGAGATATTAGCGATTATGTGTTTCGGGGTTTGAACCCCGTAACTGGCGCGACCTTGACCTTAATGTAAAACTAAATACATCAGTGGATAGCTTGCATCTTGGCAAACTAGTATGCCAAATTTGATGATGATAGACTGAATAGTTTTTGAGAAAAACGGACGAATAGCCGGACGGACAGAGGCACGCCGGATGGACGGACGGACACCGGACGGACGGACAGACGGACGGACCAGACAAAAACAATAGCTCCCCGAACCTTCGGCTTGGGGACTAAAAAAAGTAACATAAACTATTGCAACAGGAAGCTGCCTGCTTTGTGATGCTGTCACAAACCGACACTGTCGTTCAGGTCCATTGTCGTTATCGATTCATGTCGCGAGCACCATCACCAAGTTGAACGAACGCCGGTTTTGGGCCGCCGTGGCCGGAAGTAATCGTCGGTTGCGGGAATCTGGTTTCGGTTTTATAGCGAAACGCAACTTTCATGTAGAGGCCCCCATTTCATCTCCTGCCGTCAGAGGCGACTGTCGGATCATCAAACGAAGACAGCCAAGTTTCACGAGTAACTTGAGTAGTCTGTGATTGTGGTGGGAATGAAAACTAATAACTTGATTTCCCCCCTGTGGATACTGGGGGTCTTTCGTAAAAACAGTTCCCCTACCTTCTTGGTAATGTCACTTGTTTTTTTCTTTATCTATGTATATTTTCATTCACAATGATTCAGCACCCACTGACACACGCACCCACGTACATCATACACACATCAAACAGAATTAATGCGTCAGTACAGTGTCAGACAGAAATCCAGACATTTGTGTATAAAATTTTAAAAACCCAACACTAAGCGCTCACAAGAAATGTCCCTCTTAGCAGTTCATACAAACTGAAATAATTTATGAGAGAGAGAGAGAGAGAGAGAGAGAGAGAGAGAGAGAGAGAGAGAGAGAGAGAGAGAGAGAGAGAGAGAGAGAGAGAGGAAACGAAGGAAAAACCCCACAAAAAACAGGACCGCCTTTACACACAAAAAAGAAAGAAAGAAAAATTAAAAAAAAGAAGAATCAAAAGAAAAGAAAAGAAATAAATTTCAAAAAAAAAAAGAAAACGAGAAGATAAATAAATGTTAAAAAAAAGAAAAAAAAGAAAAAAATAGTGTCCCCACCTTCTGGAAGTTCTGTGCTTGTATCTACCTCTAATCTGCCACTCTCTTTGACTCGGCCTGTTCTCTCTGCTTTCCATCATCTACTATGTTTCTGACTTATTGGCCCATTCTCCTGCCTTAAAAAAAAAGAAGAAAATCTTCCAAAAATGATGTTTCTTTTTGTTCTCCCTTTGAGACTCCTCCGACATCGGAATGTGTCAGCTGTACGCAGCGGGGAGACCAGTCAAAACTGAAAACCGGACACATATGTACCTTATCCATTATGGCCATATCAGCCGGGGGGGGGGGGGGGGGGTTGATTTCTCAATGTGTGTGTGTGTATGTGTATGTGCGTGTGTTTTAAATTCCTATGAGTAAATGCGGGCAAGGAAGTCAAGATAATCACGATTCTTCGATTATCCATGCCTATTTATGTGTGTGTATGTGGCATTTTTCGCAGAAACTACAACTAGCAGCACAGTCACATTAATCGTGGTAGATGGTCATTTCAATATTTATTAATTTGACTCCATTTTGGGGGTTATCTTGGCCGGATACGTGAACATCGGCATGTGCACTAAAACAAAGTTCAGTACTCCACCTATTTCATACATAACATCATCGTCACGAAAGATTAGTGGTGTTCCAGGTTGAAAACAAAGACGTTTCTAGGTGTTTTTTCTTTGGAGAATTTCAGGCCGCCAACTTTGGTGGCCATGCTGGAAATCTCAAAACGAGACTCAAGTATGCTAAGAAGCTGGCGCCATGTTGGTAACTAACTATTTGATATAACATACCGAAGGGCTCAAATCTGCTGGTATCAAAATAGTCCATGTGTCATTTTCTCTTTGCCCACTTTTCTGTCAAACGTTAGATTTTGAAAACAAAAATTGCCATGGTGGCAAGTGAATCCACTATTTTTTGTTCACCCCCTTTTTCACCTTCTTTACTATAGCCGGTCTTTGCGTGGAAAAGCAGCGAGTATTGAACTCCCCTGTCTCCCAGAGCGTTATGTGACAGCCAGCTGTTTCCAGTCCCTCGCTGATTATCCGGCTTTGGCCACAAAAACCCCGAAAACGTGTTGGAGATAAAAGAGTAGGAAGTGTGTGTGTGGGGGTGGGTGGTTTGGGGGGGGGGGGGGGGGGCAGGGGAGACTAGAAACCCAGTTTGTTAGCAGCTAGGCTATACCGACATAAAACTAGCTTAGCTAGCAAGCTTGCTTGCTTCCTTTATAACTAACAGCTTGCTACTAGTCCAACTTCCTGCATGAGAGAGAGAGAGAGAGGGGTGGGGGGGGCTCAGAACAGGACAGAGAGAAAGAGAGGGGGAGAGAAAGAGAGGGGGAAAGAAAGAGAGAGAGAAGACAGAGACAGAGAGAGAGAACAGAGACAGAGAGATAGAGAGAGAGAGAGAGAGAGAGAGAGAGAGAGAGAGAGAGAGAGAGAGAGAGATAGAGAGAGAGACAGTAGAGAGAGAGAGAGAGAGACAGAGAGAGAGAGAGAGAGAGAGAGAGAGACAGAGAGAGAGAGAGAGAGAGAGACAGAGAGAGAGAGAGAGAGAGAGAGAGAGAGAGAGAGAGAGAGAGAGAGAGAGAGAAGAGAGAGAGAGACAGAGAGACAGAGAGACAGAGAGACAGAGAGAGAGAGAGACAGAGAGAGAGAGAGAGAGAGAGAGAGAGAGAGAGGAGAGAGAGAGAGAGAGGAGAGAGAGAGAGAGAGAGAGAGAGAGAGACAAGAAGGAGAAGAGAGAGAGAGAGAGAGAAGAGAGAGGAGGAGAGAGAGAGAGACAAACAGACAGACAGAGACAGACAGACAGAGGGAGAGAGAAAGAGGGAGAGAGAGACAGACAGAGAGAGAGAGAGAGAAGACAGAGAGAGAGAGAGAGACAGAGAGAGTGAGACAGAGACAGAGACAGAGAGAGCAGTGGAAGTCCTCGTCAGTAATTTAGGGATGGGGCTTGTCAGGGTATTGATTGGGGTGGCAGGGCTCGGCGGGGTGTGTGGTTAGGGTGGGTTCTGTTCTGGGGCCTGTTCTGTTTCTTCTCTTGTTGTTTTAGCTTTGGACTTGGGAACACTGAAATTAAATGGTTAGGAAGAAGACGCCATGGCGCATGTGGTGGGGGCGGAGGCGGAGGGTTGGGGGGGGGGGGGGAGGGGTCACGATCTCTGTGTGTTTTGCTTTAAGTCTCTGTTGTTTCGTGTAGTTCTTTTATTCTGATTGTTCAGTGTGATAGCTCATAACTAATCATCCTTTTTTCTTCTTTTTTTTGTTTTTTGTTTTTTTTTTTTGGGTGGGGGGTGGGGTGGGGGGAGGGTCTCGAATTATTTCGTTTTAAATAACTTTGAATTGTGGGTTTTAATAATGTTCATTTGTTTTTGGTATCGTTCCTATTGTTTCATCACAATTTTTAGAATCGTATGTTTGAAAGAATGAAATAGTGAGGCCAAGAGATGAGAGATACGAAATTGAACAAAGGGTGAATACTTCTCTTTCTAATTAACTCCCCTCCGTTCTTTTTTTGAGAATGATGCTTTGTTTGTCTCACTTTGGTTCTGACCCACGCATTGCTAGGTTGATATGGTGAGACATGGACGACTTCTCTCTTTGTTGGAGGGGAGTTAATTAGAAAGAGTGTATTCACCCTTTGTTCAATTTCGTCTATTTGAAAACTTTTGTTTTTGTTTAATTGAATCAAGCTACCTACTCCAATGTGCTATGCATAGTTGACACTGTCACAGGTCGGCTGTCGTATCAGTCTGACAGACAAGATTGATATGACTTGTATGCAAATTGTAAAGCAGGTCTGAACGAAATTGTGGGAGAAGGTTAAAAGTCGGAAGAAAAAATGACTTTTTGTTTGTTTTTGTTTTGGAAATCTAAGATCCCAATTCAAAGAATGGATGCCGTTCCGTCGCTCGTTACTCTCTTCTTCTCGGTCTCATCCCTGGTCCCAAGTCATTCTGCTAGCCTCTGCTCGTCGCTCATCTGGCTTCGCTCTCTCGTGTCATCTCTCTCTGTCTCCCTCTCTCCACATCGACTCTCTCTCTCTCTCGTCTTCGTCTCTCCTCTCTCTCTCCTCTCTCCTCTCAGTCGAGCTCAAAACTCGTTCTGATCTCCGCGTGCGTTCTCTCATCACCATCGCTCTCTCTCTGTAGTCTCTCTCTCTTCTTCTCGTCCTCTCACTCTATCTCTCGGAACGTCTACTCATCTCTCATTCTCCGCGTCTCTGCTCTCTCTCTCTACTCCCTCCCATCCAAAGCTCTCTCTCTCTCTCTCTCCTCACCCTCTCTCTCTCTCTCTCTCAGTTTTTTTTTTTCCCTGCAAAGTGGTTGCTTTGGTGTCTTTAGAAGCAAATTGTTTCCCTGTTTGTCGTGTGACATCTTTATTTTATTTCATGAACATGTAGCCATTGTATACAGGCCGGTGGCCTTCTGCAATAACATTTTTTCAGTTTCTCTCTCTCTCTCTCTCTCCCTACGCATCTCAGGGGCTCTCACTCAAAGGGGGTCTCTGTCTCTCTCTCTCTCTCGCTCTCTCTCTCTCTCCGTCTCTCTCTCCCTCTCACTCTCTCTCGACTCTCTCTCTCTCTCGAATCTCTCACACTCTCTATCTCTACTCTCTCTCTGTCTCTCTCGTCTCTCTGTCTCTCAGGTCTCTCTGTCTTAGTGGGCTGTTCTGCCAAGCGGACACTGCACTCACACCACAAAAAAGCTTAAAGCTCGTTTTCAGATTTGTAATTCCACCATATCTCCACCATCCCAGTCCTACTCCACTGCCAACTTGGGCCTGTATTCACGTTGAGATAGCATGAGACTTAGCATCATGCTAACCTAGAAGCTCTTCCAAAAGTCCTATTAAATCCTATAGGACATTGGAAGAGCTTCTAAGTTAGCATCATGCTAAGTCTCATGCTATCTCAACGTGAATACAGGCCCAGGTTTCTTCACAATTATTTTGGACCTAGCACCAAGCAAAATGCACTCTGTCAAAGATCGTCGCTATTCAGAGTATTCTTAGTCACACTCTTGGTTTCGTTTTCTTCTTCTTTCCTTTACATCCCTGGGAAGGCGTTCGTCATCACGTAATTTCCTTCGTATAATGATGGAATCCGCTGCCAGAAACCCACGTTACGTCACCAAGACTTATTTCCATTTCCACTCTTTTGTTGTCTTTTCTTCTCTCTTACTTATTCCCATGGGGATTCATGGCGCAGGAGCACAGATTCGGGCACGCTTCCTCCCTTCCTGGTTTCAGTTCTATGGTTCCATTCCCTGATCAGAAGCAGACCGGCGTTTCCTACCAATGTAGGGCAGGCTGCCAGACAGTCAGCAAGGTCTTCACAATCTCCACCAGATCAGCGCCAGAGCCTGTCCTACTATTCTTGAGCCCGTCTGGTCCTTGACTTCTCTCTTGAATTCAGCCTCACATACTACTCTTCCGGCATCTCCGTGAGCTCCAAACCAGCTCCCAAAGTGGTAATCTGCCCTGGACTTATATTATTAATTCCTTCCTTCTCACTGTGCTCTTTTTCTTCTTTCGCCCTCTTCTTCTTCTTCTTCTTCTTCTTCTTATTCTTCTTCTCTTTTTTCTTCTTTCTTCTTTTCTTCTTCTTCTCTTCTTTCTTCTTCGTGGCTTGCTTTTACCTCTTTCTTCGTTCTTTCCATTTTCTTATTATTATTTCTTCCTTCTTCTATACTTTTCATTCTCGTTCTTCTCCTTTTTCCTTTCTTCTTCTACTTTTTCTTCTTCTTCTTCTTCTTCTTCTTCTCTCTTCTTCTTTTTGCTTGCTTTTCATTCTTCTTCTTTCTTTCTTTCTTTCTTTCTTTTCCTTCCTTCTTCTTCTTCGTATTCTTCTTCTCTTCTTCTTTGTCTTCTCTCTTGCTTCTTCTACTTCTTTGTTTCTGTCTTCTTTTATTCTTCTTCTTTCTTCTTCTTCTTCTTGTTCTTCTTTCTTCCCTTCTTCTTCTTACTTTCTTCTTCTCTCTTTGTCTTCTTCTTCTTCTTTCTTTCTCCTTCTTCTTCTCCTTCTTTTTCTCTTTCTTTCTTTTCTTTCCTTTCTTTCTTTCTTTCTTTCTTTCTTTCTTCTTCTTCTTCTTCTTCTCTCTCTCTTCTCTCCACTATCCTCCTCCTTCTCACCACCACCACCTCACTTCTTTCCTTCTCTTCCTTCATCCTCCTCCTCTCTCCTTCTCCTCCATATTCTTCTTCTTCTTCTTCTTCTTCTTATTTCTTTCTTCTTCTTCGTTCTTCTTCTTCCATTCTTCTTCCTTCTTCTTCTTCACTTCTTCTTCTTATTCTTCTCTTCCTTCTTCTTCTTCTTCTTCCTCACTTCTTCTCCCTGTCTTCTTCTTCTTTTTTTGTTCCCCCTCCTCCCCCTTGGTGTATGTCATGGGTGGGATCTTAGGTGCTGAGACTTCCGTTTCGTTTTCACTCCCACCGTGTGCGGTATAATCAGTAAGGTGGTGTGTGGCTTAATCAGGAGGGGTTTATCTCGTCTGAGGGGACCTGGTCTATCAATAAGACTCGTCTGAAAAGACCTGGGTCAAGGGAGAGTAAGAGGGGGGGGGGAGGGGGAAGGGGGGGGGGGGGGGGGTGGAGGAGCCCCTGAACGGAAAATTCCTGCAGCAACCTCAGTTTTGTGCAGCACTTTCTGCCCTGTTTGGCTTGGCCCCAGGGGATGCCTGTGCCCTGTGTGATTTGTGTTTCGTTTGTTCGTTCGTCCATCATAGTGGAGGCGGTTAAAAGGGAACTCGGGTGGTGGGAGTTAAGTAATTGGAGAATGAAAAGGGGAGGGGGGCGGAGTGGTTGGGGGGTGGTGTTGCTTGGGGGGTAACATTTCGCCATACTGGGGAGGGGACCACACCTCGAAGGTGTTAGATGGAGATGTTCCGTATTTCGATTATTGCTGACTTTAAAAGCTGTGATGGATCTTTAAATTAAAGGGGCCGGATCAAGGCGTTCAAACGAACAAATCAAGGGGCCATTCAGACCTATTAAAAGACCGCGACCACGTCCGGTCCACGTGTCAAAATCATGGTTTTTCAAACGTGTGTTTTTCCCTCTTTACCTTTAACACAGCTGGTAAGAAATCCTTAAGAAATCTTTTCCACGTATAAGAGGGAATTTGACCACTGTGGACGGATGTTAGGGGGGGTGTGTTGCTGGTGTGAGAGCACACTGACACACACACGTTCTGCGTCCTCCCTGCCACCTCGTGTTGACCGATGTAAGTAGAGGCTATCGTGTTGAGGGGGTCGAGATGTGGGTAGGGGTTTTTCAACTTAGGACGCCCATTGTTGTGCGAGCTCGCTGATGTGTGGCTGAGGGTGGTGGGCAATTTAAACAGTACGGGGCCCGGGTTGGTTTTGTTTGAAGCGCGGGATATGTGTCTTAGAGAGGGAGACATCTGGGGGCTAGAGAATTGGAGAGAAGAGAGAAGAATCCGAAAGAACGAAGCGATGAGAGAAACTACGAGGCAAGGCCCAGCAGATAGAGAAGAGAGAGAGGAGAGAGAGAGAATGAGAGAGAGAAAAAGAGAGAGACAGAGGGACTATCTCTCTCTCTCTCTCTCTCTCTATCCCCAACAAAGAATATCACGCGCTAAGCCCTTACTAGTTTGATTGCCAACTGACGATGAAATGGCGTCCTAAGCTGCTATGTCTTCCCCCATTAGCGCTTAGGACGCCATTTTCATCGTCAGGTGGCAATCAACTATTAAGGGCTTAGTAGCGCGTGATATTCTTTGTTGGGGATAGAGATAAAGATAGAGGGAGATGAGCTCCCTCTCTCTCTCTCTCTCTCTCTCTCTTCTCTCCTCACTCTCTCTCCTTCTCTCTCCATACGTCTCTCATCATCTCTCTCTTCTCTCTCTCTCTCTCTCTCTCTACCCCCAACTAAGAATATCACGCGCTACGCCCCTACTGGTTTAATTGCCACCTAGCGTGAAATGGGCGTCCTACTTTGACCATTTGACTCAAGACATAGCCTCTACTTACACGGTCAACACAGAGGTCAGAGGACGCAGAACGTGTGGTGTTAGATGCCTAAAGACCCCCCACGTAAGTGTCACATTCCTCTTATACGTGGAAGATCTTAAGATTTCTTACCAGCTGTAAGAGGGACACGACGTGAAAACATGATTTTTGACACTTTGACGTGGTGGGTCTTTAAATGCCTGATTTTTGTTTGAACTTTGATCGCCCCTTAAAGATCCATCACAGCTTTTCAAGTCCGCAATAATCGAAATACATCATCTACTTCCGAGTGGTCCTCCCAGTATGGCGAAATGGTTCCCTCCGCCCCCTTTGCATTCTCCAGTACTTAACCCCGAGTTTTCCCTTTTACCTCCCCACTATGGAACGAACGAACAAACGAAACACAAATCACCAGGCACAGGCATCCCCTGGCCAGCAAACAGGGCAGAAGCTGCACACTGATGCTGCAGGATTTCCGTTCATCCCCCCCCCCCCCCCTTCCCCTCCCCCTCCTTACTCCCTGACCAGGTCTTTCAGACGAGATAAATTGATTAAGCCACATCCTTTGATTACCGCACACGGGGGTTGGTCGAAAATGGGGAAGTCTCAGCACCTAAGATCACACCCAGACATACACCAAGGGGGGGGGGACAAAAAAGAGACAGAGGAGGAAGAAGAAAGAAGAAAAGAAGAAGAAGAAGAAGAAGAAGAAGAAGAAGAAGAAGAAGAAGAAGAAGAAGAAGAAGAAGAGAAGAGGACGGAAGAAGACAGAAGAATATGGAGAGGAGGAGGAGGACAGGAGGAATAAGAAGTGGTGTGTGTGATGTGAGGAAGGGAGGAGGAGGAGAAGAAGAAGAAGAGAAGAAGAAAGAAAAGAAAGAAAGAAAGAAAGAAAAAAAGAAAGAAAGAAGAAGAAGAGACAAAGGAGAAGAATAAGAAGAAGAAGAAGAAGAGAAGAAGAATAAGAAGAAGAAAGAAGAAGAAGAAAGAAAAAAGAAAAAAGAAGAAGACAAAGAAGAGAAGACAAGATAAGACGAGAAGAAAGAAAGAAAGAAAGAAAGAAGAGAATAAGAAAGGCAAGCAAGAAGAAGAAGAAGAAGAAGAAAGAAAGAAGAGAAAAAGTATAAGAAGAAGAAATGAGACGAAGAAGAAGTAGAAAAGAAGAAAATTAAGACGAAGAGAGAAAAGCATCACGAAGAAGAGAAGAAGAAAGAAGAAGAAGAAAGAAGAAGAAGAGAGAAGAGCAGAAGAGTATAAGAAACAAGAAGAAGAGCACGTGGAGAAGGAAGGAATTATAATTAGAGTCAGGCAGATTACCACTTTCTGGTTTGGGGGAGTCACTGAGATGCCGGAAGAGTAGTATTTGAGGCTGATTCAAGATAGAAGTCAATGACCATACGGGCTCAAGAATATTAAGGACAGGCTCCCTGGCGCTGATCTGGTGAGATTGTGAAGACCTTGCTGACTGTCTGGCAGCCTGCCCTACATTGGTAAGAACGCCGGTCATGCTTCTGATCAGGTAATGGAAACCATAGAACTGAACCAGGAGGAGGAAGCGTGCCCCGAATCGTCTCCTGCCCATTATCCCCATGTGATAAAGTTAAGAGCGAAGAAAAGACAACAAAAGAGTGGAAATGGAAATAAGTCTTGGTGACGTAACGTGGGTTTTCTGGCAGCGGATTTCCATCATTATACGAGGAATTACGTGGATGACGAACGCCTTCCCAGGTATTAAAGGAAAGAGAAGAAAACGAAACCAATAGTGGGACTAAGAATACTCTGAATAGCGACGATCTTTGACAGAGTGGCATTTGCTTGGTGCTAGGTCCAAAATTAATTGTGAAGAAACTGGGCCTGTATGCACGTGAGATAACATGAGACTTAGCAGATGCTACCTTAGAGCTCTTCCAATGTCCTATAGGATTTAATAGCTTTTGGGAAGTATTCTTCTAGGTTAGCATTATGCTAAGTCTCATGCTATCTCAACGTGAATACAGGCCCAGGGCAGTGGAGTAGGACTGGATGGTGGAATTACAAATCTGAAACGAGCTTTAAGCTTGTGGGTGGAGTGCAGTGTCCGCTATGGCAGAACAGCACTAAGACAGAGAGACTGAGAGAGAGAGTAGAGAGAGAGAGAGAGAGAGAGAGAGAGAGAGAGAGAATAGAGAGAGAGAGAGAAGAGAGGAGAGAGAGAGAGAAGAGAAGAGAGAAACTGAAATGTTAATTGCAAGGCCACCGGCCTGTTATACAATGGCTACATGTTCATGAATAAAATAAAGATGTCAACGACAAAAAGGGAAACAATGCTTCTAAAGACCACAAAGCACCACTTTCAAGGGAAAAAAACCGTGAGAGAGAGAGAGAGAGGAGAGAGAGAGAGAGAGAGAAGAGAGAGAGAGAGAGAGAGAGAGAGAGAGAGAGAGAGAGAGAGAAGAGAGAGAGAGAGTGATATGAGAGAGAGAGAGAGAGAGAGGAGAGAGAGGGGAGAGGAGAGAGAGAGAGAGAGAGAGAGAAAGAGAGAGAGAGAGGGGGAAAAAAAAGGGAAGAGGAGACTGCATCCATCTTAAAATTGGGATCTTAGATTTCCAAAACAAAACAAACAAAAATCATTTTTCTTCCGATTTTTTTAACCTTCTCCCACAATTTCGTTTCAGACCTGCTTTAACAATTTTGCATACAAGTCATATCAATCTTGTCTGTCAGACCTGTACGACAGCCGCCTGTGACAGTGTCAACTAGCATAGCACATGGAGTCGGTCGCTGATTCAATTTAAACAAAACAAAAGTTTTCAAATAGACGAAGATTGCAACAAAGGTGAAATACTCTTTTTCCTAATTAACTCCCTCCAACAAAGAGAGAATTCTCTGTCTCACAATCACTAGCACTGCGTGGGTCCGACCAACGTGAGACAAACAAAGC
>CM065680.1:59360131-59370131 GCA_017654935.2 Phymorhynchus buccinoides
CAGGAGGGGACGCGAGGGGAACGGGAGAAACTCAAAAAGAGGAAGGGGAGGGGGAGGCGGCCTTGTTAGGTAGGGGAGCAGGAAGGTGTGTGACACACACTCTCTCCTCCCCCTCTCTGAGGGCGCATGTCATAGCCAGAATTTGAGTTTCTATTATTAAAACTGAAAATAGTACTAAGTCTATAATATAAGTCTTAAAATAATAATAATAATAATAACAATAATAATAACAATAATAATAATAATAATAAGGTAAAGGTCAAGATGTGCCACCCCCCCTACATTTCTCGGTAAAGGTAAAGATGTGCCACATGAAGCTGTATTTTATGAACATTTTCAGCTAATTATCTTTGTTCAATAATTAATTGCAGTCATGATAAATGCCATTATCTAATAGGACCCCCCCCCCCCCCCCCCCCCCCCCTATGTACTGCAGTACACCGCGGCATTTGTCACAGTCGTGGTTCATTGCGTTTTCCCGTCTTATAGGGTGGGGGGGGGTTAGGGTTAGGGTTATGGTTATTATTTCCAAAAAGGTTCATAAAATACAGCTTTATGTTTGGTAAGAAAGGCAAAAACGGAAAAATAGAATTAACCGAGAAATGCAGAGGGGGTGACACATCTTATTATCAGTTCAGAATTCTACGCTGTGGAGACTGGAATTCAACTTGGGGGGGGGGGGGGTAGGGGGGGGAGAGGGGGGGGGAGATGGAGCATGGGAGGAGGGCTTTTTAAAAGGACATGAAAAAGGATGGGGGTATGGGGTGTCGTGTGTGTGTGTGTGTGTTGGGGATGGGGGGGTATGGGGTAGGGGAAGACGGGGTAAAAAGCGCATGGGCGGGTAAGAAGCCCACCCCAATTATCTCATGAAATGAAGCAAATTTCAGTCTCATTTTGCCCATGAGACGAGCGTTAATGTCTAGCATTCGTCTCATGGGCAAATTTGACTGAAATTTTCTTTATTTCATGAGATAATTGGGGTGGGCTTCTTACCCGCCCATGCGCTTTACCCCGTCTTCCCCTAGTAGCGATGCGGGAAAAGGAAAGGTGATCTCTGCCCCTTGCGTCGACATCGCCCAATCTTCGGCATCGTGTCGAGATGTTTGGTGACATACGCGGGGGCGAGGCGCTTGTTAGTTGTAACAGAGAGAGAGAGAGAGAGAGAGAGAGAGAGAGAGAGGGAGAGAGGGAGAGAGGGAGAGAGGGGGAGAGAGAGAGAGAGAGAGGGGGGGGGGGTATGGTGTAACTTTATTATTTATAAGGCTCTGTGTCATTATAGTGTATGCGTGCGTGAGTGTGATAGCGTGCGTGAGTGTGATAGCGTGCGCGAGTACGTGCCTGACTGAGGATGTCACCAACTTGTCTCAATCTACGTATCTTGTCTCATCATAATTGTACGGCGTGTACCACACAGTACATAAGTATAAATTTACAGGCGAGACTGCCTGCCACCTCGGGACGTCACGAGGAAGTGTTATAAAACACACAAAACAGAGCGCATACAAAGTTGAGAAACCACTAAGAAAGCAAAGATTAGTTATACACTCTTTCAAGTCCGACAACCGGCTCCGCTGACGTCACGTCATGCCACTTTAACGGATGTGACAGTTTTCAGTCACGTGAGAGAGAGACACTCCCGCCCCAAAATGTAGTTGGCCTTATAGTTCCTCGTTGCTGTGATAGGTCGAAAATATTCATGAGTTCGAGTATTGAGTACTGTTTTTGTCGTTTTCGCCTTATGTTCGTGTTCGTCGACTGTTCAGACTAACCTCCCCTGTTCCTCTTTTCCACTCGTCGACTGAAGGAGATAAAAAAAAAAAAAAAATCATTTCAAAAATCATTAGCAAAATATTCGCCAGGGCCTGTATTCACATTGAGATAGCATGAGACTTAGCATCATGCTAACTTAGAAGCTCTTCCAAAAGTCCTATTAAACCCTATAGGACATTGGAAGAGCTTCTAAGTTAGCATCATGCTAAGTCTCATGCTATCTCAACGTGAATACAGGCCCAGGTGTTCAATAGTGTAACCGTACGCCACTACTTAGTTTGATCAATAAGCCTATTATTATTTATTACTGTTCAAAAAAGTTTAAAGTTCACATTTTGGTCAGTTTTGATGTTTATAACTGCAACCTTGGCTGAACGTTGACAAATTCTTTTAGCAGAAACCATTTTGCATCGTTGTCAATTTATTTTGTTCACGTTTTTCTATTATTGTTTGCATTTTTTTTTAACAGGCCCAGATTCGTTTTATTGAAGAAAAAAAGAAGAAAAGAAAGTGCAGATAAAATAGTTTCAGATTAAGCACAGCTGCACACACAACATTAATGTGGCCAAACAACAGAATCAACGCTTCACCTTAGCTAACATAAATTTCAACGAAACTAATTCTTTCTTTCCACAGAATAAGAGAGAGAGAGAGAGAGAGAGAGAGAGAGAGAGAGAGAGAGAGAGAGAGAGAGAGAGAGAGAGAGAGAGAGAGAGAGAGAGAGAGAGAGAGAGAGGAGAGAAGAGAGAGAGAGAGAGAGAGAGAGAGGGAGAGAAGAGAGAGAGAGAGGAGACTTGGTAAGTCTATCCAGGGACACCTCTAGCAGTCTCCTTGGTCTATCACACAAACGCAACGCTTTCATAGCGATTCCGGCCCCCACGGGGAAAAGGGGGAAAAAACTATGTGGGGAGGGGGAGTACAAGTAGTAATATAAGGGCTGGAAAAGAAGCCCCACTACCCCACCCAGCCAACTGCCCGACCGAACGACCGCCTGATCTCGCTTCAGCAGCCAGCCGGCAATCTGCCACCGGTACAGCACAACGCTATCGCCGTCCCCCACCCCCACCCCCCGTCCCTGCCCCACCTCCCCCCGAACACCTCCTTCCCTTCAAACCCCCACCCCCAAACCCCCTTCCCTATCCCTACCCCCTAGCCGCCCGGCGCCGTGAAACAAGCGGCCTCCTCGGTTTTAGGAAAGAAAAAAAGAAAAAGAAAAAAAAAAATGTCGGGGCGGCGACACGCACACACGTACTGAGCCAAGTTGGCTTGGCAAGCCGACAGTAGGAGAGAGCGGGTTCGATGCAGCCTATTTTTGCGGTGCTGTATGTATTCTAGTTGAGGGCTTCACGTACGACTTTCATAGCGGTTCAACCCCCTGTTCTTTTTCTCCCTCCGTGAACCGTTCGGACCGTTTCTTTTATGATAGGCAGGGGTTTTCCCCCCCATAGACCGTGCTCGTTCAATGCCTAGAGTAGAGAAGGAGGAAAAGTTAGCCGCGATTCTTTTATGACAATTTCTTTTGTTTTTGTTTGATTGTTTTTGTTTTGGGGCAAACATTCTTGTTTGAACGGTTTCTTGTTTGAACTTTTGATGTTTTGTTTCGTTTAAGATGTGTCTAGCTGCATATTTCATTCATGCTTTTGTTTATGAAACTATGAGCTTACTGAAATTTGTCTTACGAAACTTTCTGGCCGTTGCTGGGTTTGTTTTTTCTTATTGATTCCATTGAAAAAATATTTTTTAGGCGAATCAAATCTATGCGTTTTAGGACGAAACTTTAGTTTACTAAACAATTGACCTCATTTTGTATCTTGTTGTAAGACTTGGTTCTTTATCACGAATGAAAACGTCACCCAAAATGTTTCTCAGAACTCCAATTTTACCGTAGCTTTTTCGTGTCATACAAAATATTACACAAACAGACAACCGAAAATGTATCACAACTGACAAAAGCACAATGAAATATCACAAATACAACCTGAAATAAAATTATATTTTAATGCTAATTTGTTCACATACCCAAACGAAAAACATTGGACTATTGTTTTGGTATTAAATTAAGAATGGCTGAGAGAAAATGTATTGCTGAAAGATTTTATAAGACCAGAGCACAGTAATTAATAAAGGATATTCATAGTTTATAATTTTCAAACAATCAATTTCCCTCAATAAGAAGGTAATGGACGCATATTATTTTGAAATGCTCAAGTTTCTAGGCACCTACAATTACATTGGAAAGATGACGATTGCCCACTAAAAGAAAGATTTTACGATTCACGGGGAACATAGCATTAGTTTTATGTCTAATGAATTGAATGGTGTGTGCGTGTCTGTTCGTTCCACAACATATTTTCCACTTTCTAACCATCTATTTATCATGTTTACAAAGAAACAATTCGCGTGTCTTAGAAACTCAACTCTGACTTTTCATCAAATTTGTAACGGTGTGTTATCATTCCCCTACCCCCCTTTAAATCATTTAGGGAGAGATGAAAGAGGGGGGGGGGGGGGGGGGGGGGTGGAAGGAGGCAGAACTGCTAAAGAGAAGAAGAAGTAATTTTCCTACCTGTTCTTCAATCAACGGAATTCAAAACAAACTTTTTGTTGTTGTTCATCTATCGACAAAGTTCTGAACAAAGTTCTAAACAGCCTAGAAGCAGAACAACACAAAACAAAAACAAACAGCCTAGAAGCAGAACAACACAAAAACCAAAAACAAACAAAACACCAACACAGCACCAAATAAAGTTCTCAACAAAGCTACAAATAAACTTAGCAACCTAAAAGTAAGTGGTCAAACAAGACACTTACCAGTACAGCGCCGATGCGACACCCCTCACAGTCACACATGGTGGGGTGGACAGTGATGGCACCTTTGGCCAGCAGAAGCTTCAGACTCTTGCCATGATGGCGGATGGAGCGCTTCCAGTCCTTGGCGGTCTCCCGGCCGCTGACGAACTGGAACTCGTTGGGGGTGAGCCAGGATCCCTGGAAGTTGATGCAGGGCCCTTTGCTGCCCTGGCACAGCTTGTTCAGGTACATGGCCGCCTTGTTCTGGCCGCACTCCACCTCCAACAGAAGCTGCCCGTCTTTGATGATGGGCTTCATGATGTCCTCCGCTTGTTCCATGTTGGCTGGATGGCTGGTGTTGTTAGCCACGGTGGTTGAGGTGGCGGTTGAGTGGTTGGTTGTAGCGGTGGACGCGGCGACAGAAGTGGGTCCTCCAGCACCAGCCACGATCACCGGTCCCGGGTTGGACACAGCCAGGTTTGAACCCGCGAGTAAGGCAGGGACCACGGGGCCTAGCAGCGAGCGAGGGTCCGGCTCTCCTCCGGTGCCGGCAGCAGCGACGGTGACCATCGGCAACAAACCCATCCCGGCCCGTCCACCCACCATCGTCGGCGCCGTAACTGCTGCGCTGGTCATGGTAGTCACGATAGAGAGCGGGGAAAAAGTTGCCGTACTGCTGGAGTTGGGAGCAGGGGGCACACCAACAACACCTTCCACGGCGAGCATGGCGGCCCTATTACACACACTAGTTTAGTATCCAAAAGGTTTGGCCACTTTTTTTCACTCCTCACAAAGTCCATAACACCAAAAACAACACCAACACAATACAAAGTGTAGTAAAACTTTTTTTCCGTAGTCGTTCGTGAAAACGGTCTTCAGCTTTTCGCCCACTAAACTCCACACCTGTCCGTCTGCTCCGATCGCTCCACTCCGACTGAACAGTGCGGCCTCTACGCCGTCAGTGGCGGAGGGAAGGAGGCGGGTGGGTGTTGTGGGTGGTCCTTTCACGACTAGGCCTAGACCCCCCCCCCCCCCCCTCTTCCTTCTCCTGTCGAACACCCCTCCTCTCCCTCCTCCTTCCCCAAAACCGCTCCCTTCCTTCTACACCAACGATTCGCCTCGCTATACTATACCACCAACCACCACGACCACAGCCGCACAGACCGCCACGTGTGCACAGACAGTACACAACACACACACACGCACGCACACACACGCCTGCCTGCTCGGCAAATCCTCAATCCTCTCGCGTCTACAACTCACACCTCGTGCCTGCTCTCTCTCCTCTCTTGGCGCCGATCGGTGCGTGCGTGTCGTGCCGAGCGACTTCAGGGGGGCGGCCCTTCCCCTATCTCTCTCCCCGCCCCCTTCCCACTCCTCTCCCTGTCTCAGCCCGTCTCTTTTTCATGCCCCTTCCCACCATCCAGACCCCTCTTTCACTACTACTACTACTACTACTACTACTACTACGCCCCTCCCCCTTCCTTCCCCGATCGCTTGCTTCCGTTCGTCCGTCAGTGTCGGTGGGCTGACGGCGCTAGTGGTGGTAGTAGTAGTGGCGGCGGAGGGCACACGTGCTGAGCGCGGGATCCTTGCCCGCCCTTCATCCATCTCCCAGGGCGCCGGTGTCGTGTCAACCGTGTGGATGCCCCTCGAGGGGTTTTTTTGTTTTGGGGGGGGGAGGCTTGTGTGGCGAATTTTAGACACCGGATAAAATGGGTGGGTTTTTTTGGTTATTGTTTTTGTTTGTTTGATTTGTGAGTGTTTGCCCCAGTTTCTCTCTCTCTCTCTCTCTCTCTCTCTCTCTCTCTCTCTCTCTCTCTCTCTCTCTCTCTCTCTCTCTCTCTCTCTCTCTCTCTCTCTCTCTCTCTCTCTCTCTCTCTCTCTCTCTCTCTCTCTCTCTCTCTCTCTCTCTCTCTCCCTCTCTCTCTCTCTCTCTCTCTCAGTAATTGTTATGAGGGCTGGATGCAAACAAGCCTGTATAGTGCTTATTCTAAATCCCTCAATAAAAACAAGGTTCGTCTCTCTCTCTCTCTCTCTCTCTCTCTCTCTCTCTCTCTCTCTCTCTCTCTCTCTCTCTCTCTCTCTCTCTCTCTCTCTCTCTCTCTCTCTCTCAAATCTCTCTCTCTCTTTGTAAAAGTTATGAGGGCTGGATGCAAACAAGCCTGTATAGTGCTTATTCTAAATCCCTCAATAAAAACAAGGTTCGTCTCCCCTCTCTCTCTCTCTCTCTCTCTCTCTCTCTCTCTCTCTCTCTCTCTCTATCTCTCTCTCTCTCTCTCATCTCTCTCTCTCTCTCTTCACTCTCTTCTCTCCATTTTGACAAATCGTGTCAGCCTCTTGCATCAACTTTGTAAAAGAGCTTTTTTCGGCTTATGTCATAGTTTCCGTGGTTGCTTTCCAGTGTTTTCCATTGTTACATGTTTACTGCCCCCCCCCCCCCCCCCCCCCCCCCTCCTCTTCTTTCACAGTGTCCAGTGTCTACTGATTACAATAAATTAACATAAATGTAATAAAAGGGGGCTATCTTGTACTTTAATCAAACCCCGCCTCATATTTGCGCATGAAAAGGTTCACTGAGAAGCAACATTCTGCCCATTTTGACAAAGGGATAGGGTAAGAATCAGCCTAAAGATTAAAGCAGACTTTTGAGATTGAAAGCTGAAAGAAGTAGACTTTTAGATTGAGGGTCGTAACTTAAATACAAGATTGCCAAAAAGGACTTAACAAATAACTTGTTTGTTTGTTAAATAAACAAGAGGTTGTATTTTTTGTTTAAACCAGTCAGGACAAGACCTCTGCCCAATCACTTTTATTATTATTTTAAGAATAGATAGCATTAGAGTATCGTTTGCCCTGTGGTGGTGTTGCCTGTCTGTCGTTTCCGACAATGACTGCCAGATAGCAGAGGGGGCAGATACTATTGAGCATTCTGGCGGGCTGGGCGAGAATTAGTTTATAGTGGAGATGCCTTGCCCAGGGTACATCCCCACTCTCTCGGCCAAAGGGATTTGAGGACGAGAGTTGGCGTTGGGGAAAGTCCCCAAAGGCCAACCAATCCCTTTGGCTGTAGCACCAGAGCCGGTGCAATTAGGGCTAACTTTGTTATTCAATTTTCCAAATGCTCATGGACGTTATTTTCTTACTTGTTCTCTGTTAACTTATTTTGATTGCTTATGCCATTGTTTATTTATGGTTGTTTTCAACAGTCGTCATATGCCATTAGGTATATTCCATTTATGTTTATCATGTAGATATCAAGATAGCGAGCACACTATAAGCTGTTGTTGTTGTTGTTGCTGCTCATTTATGTTCACAATGTACAGATGTATAATTATGTGCCCTGTTGATCTGAATAAAACATATTTAAACCAAGGGCCGGCCTCCTCGTTCGAGAGTCATAGTCTTCCACGAAAGACTAAACTGTAGCATGATATTCCAATACTGTAGAAAATCATTTATTGTACAGCTCTCATTTATTGTTGGCCCTTATTACAGGCTAATGTCAACCAGTCATAAAAGCCATTAGAGTAAAGGGTCTAGCGCCTGGCTCGGTGTAATGGGAATAGAAAGAACCCCACACATTGCACTGTACGCGGAGGTTCAGGACTCTGATGAATGAAAGTTAGGTTTTACGTCCACTCGGCTTCGAGACAACACATACGGGACGAACCACCAACCAACCATCATTCATTGATCTGAGCAGATCCTGGAGGTACTGCAATACCAGGTCTGGCCTGTGCTAATGTAAATACACACCAGGGCTGTCTGATTTCCAACCATAGCGAAGATTATGCGTGATAACGGACCAGTGGGAAAGTCCACCTGTTGTGTGTGTGGTCTCTGACACATTTAGTAGGCCTACGTGCCTGCCTCGTGTGCGTGTGTAGTGTGTGTGTGTGTGTGTGTGTGTGTGTGTGTGTGTGTGTGTGTGTGTGTCCGCATCTTGGTCGTGTCATTTGACCAGGGCTAGCTTGAGTCATTCACTCAATGTGATAGCATTGCAAATCATTAGATCCCGGGTGGGAACTATTGTGATCGTGTATGTGTGTGTGTGTCTGTCTGTCTGTAAGTCGATTTTCTCACAAACTATTGGACGGATTTTAATGAAAGTTGGTAGAGGGGTAGACATCGTGTTGGTCTTTGTTTCTGTCCCTAAGTTAATTACATTAAAAAAAGAAAATAATATTAGCACCTGTTTTATACTTTATACTTTGGAAAATATTTGCAACAATATGGCGTCGAAGAGTGAAACCGCGAAGCGATCATCGAGTGAAGAGAAAGTTTAGCTTTACGTCCTCCCGGCCGAAGCCATATGGGACATATCGAGTGAACGATTTGCAAACATTTTTATAGGAAAGAGGGGTGGTCACAACTGAGTGGCCACAAATTGATAGAACTTGCAAAATGTGACGTAAAAAAATATAAATGACACCAATCTTAGAATGACGCACGGTGTAATGAGTGCTGTATGTCTACTCAAGCACGCGAGGCGAGAGCTAGGGATCTACCTGATGGTAGAGTAACTTCCCCTGTTTGACCGATTGAATTAGGCAAGATCACTCCCATACACCATAAGATTTTACTCCCCTTAATTATTTCCGAACAATTCCTATTGTATGTGATGCGCTGTTATTATCACACAGTAGTATAGAAATCCCTACGGTTGGTTGGAAACAACTTGTACCCGCAGAGGTCACGATATTAACCATTATAACGTTATCGCCGCGTTTGTCAGTCGTGTCAGCGTGAAGTACGAGCGCTTCGGATCGCCCCACGTGAAATCACTCTACTGGCTTATTTTACGTCCCTTTGTCAAATAGAAGAGTGAGAGAGAGAGTGAGTTTCTCGCTACTAAAGAAACTGCCTTCAAATGAAACACCACCAGCTGCCGTCAAGAGCTAAGGACCCAAACTCGTAGCTCCACCTAAAAAGCCCATTGTTCGGCTGTCGTTGGTGGTGTTTGTCCCCACTTGCTCAGCTGTCATCGTTTCTCTCCTGGCGCAAGCCTGGGTCCAGTTTCTCTAGATTACGGTCTCCGCGCGATTAACTGTTACGACAAAAGGGGTCTAAGAAACACTTTAGAAAACGTTTGCTGAAAAATATTACAAGCTCCTGTATGATGGGTAAGAAAAAGAGAGTACTATTTTAACCAAATTTTTAATGGACCAATCAACAGCTAGAAATGTATTAACCCCCTACAAGTCACGTGATAGCTCCGGATAGTTTGCCGCTTGCTCGCTTCTGCTGGGAAGAACAAAACGCCACGCGAACAATCGGCAAACGAAGACTGTTTAACACTTTCAAAAACATTTCCTTCAGCCGAAGTCGGACTTGCTGGGCCTAACTATGTCTCTTTATAGGTCTGTTTTGTCTGTGCTTCACCCACTATTTTTTTTTTTAGCTCTGATAAGCTTTATCCACATAATCATGTTATCTG
>CM065680.1:59377631-59392631 GCA_017654935.2 Phymorhynchus buccinoides
GGGTTAGGAATCGGGTTAGGTAGGGTTAGTCTGTCGGAATTCAAACTGACAGATTGGCACAGTCATCATGTTCTCTATGGATCGTAGTGGTAACAGCGAGTAGTTCTTTCGATACGTAACGAAAGCGCTACGCACCCGTGTTTTTCACATACCAACAACACACGAGCGACTGGTAGGCAGGACTAGGAAAGAGCAGAAGATTCCTTCTACAACACTGTCTTTACGTGCTCTATCTAGCACTGGACACCGTTCCGTCCGTTGGCTCTTTCTGTTTGAAGCTCTTTGATTTCATAACTTGAGGGGCCGCCCTCGCCAGAGATGAAAACCTGCACCGTTGAAGATTGCTTCCATAAAATATCTCTGGCACTTGTTAGCTAGCCTGTTACTGTATACATAAGCGTAGTTCGCTTACGAATACGTCAGTCTAAATAAAACACCATCACTTTATTCTCTTATGCATGTCTCAAAGGTGTATATGTGGCAATGTGTGTGTGTATGTGTGTGTGTGTGTGTTCTCTTTTTTTATTCTTCTTCGATCGCTCAAAGAGTTTCCTGTCAATTATGAGCGCCTAACTAAGAAATAGTTAGGCCCAGCAAGTCCGTCTTTGGCTGCAGGAAATCTTTTTGAAAGTGTTTCATGGAAAAAGGCAGGAGAATGGACCGGTAAGGCAGAAACTTGAGATAGTAGATGACAGTAAGCAAAAGGAAAAGTCAGAGTCACAGAGAGTGACAGAGTAGAGGAAATTACATGCAGAAAGTGGGGGAACTATTTACACAAAAGACAAAGAGAGTGAAAGATTAGAGGAAGTTACAAGCACAGAACGTCCAGAAGGTGGGGAACTATTTATACAAAAGACCCCCGGTATCCCCACGGGGGTGTGGGGGAGGGGGGTGTCTTTTTATGAATAGCCTATTGCATCTATTTTGATGTCCAATATGCGACCTATACTTATCTATTACTGGCGTGTGCATACAATCGCAGACGAATTTCTCTTCATAAATCCTCAAAGCAAGTGTCATTCGTTTGATTCCACTTTGATGGTGAAATGAGTCGCAAATCATACAAGAAGTTTACTATCCCATCCTCTGCCTTATTGTATGTATCCTCACCTTGTCATAGGAGGGGGGAAACGAGAATGGATAGTAAGAAAAGTGAAGGAGTGGGTGGAAAGGGAAGGAATGGGGTGGTGGTAGAAGGAGAGATGTTCCCAATGCTTAGTGTGGTAGTACAGTAACTGTTAGTGGTTTGCACAAAATCCTCCTCTGGGATCAACGGTCCTGATCCCCGGATCAACGGAACTGATCCTGTGATCTATCTATCTACCCCGAGTGCCGTATCCAGGTAACAGTTCTGGCACAGGCACCAGCATTCTCCAGGTCCGTGGAGGGATGGTGGAGAAAGTTTTTTTTTTTTTTTTTTTAATCATTCAAACTACAAAGGTTTAGAATACTAGTTTGAATGGAGATGTGTGACTTTTGTTCATTTGTATTGGTACAGGTCAGTCTATCTGTTCCTGTGACAACAACAACAACAACATGCAGTATTTATACGGCGCTAAATCGTGATACAGTACAAATCAAATCGAAGCACACACACAAGTTGAACATTGATCACAACGCTATTCAGAGACACTATAGCAGACTATACAAAGACGAACAAGAAGATAACAGACCCGCCCCCCCCCCCCCCCCCCAACACTCTGCCACGTCTCCACCTTCACTCCTCCCTTTAAAGACCCTCCACATCACGTGTCAAAATTACGGTCCTCTTATAGCTGGTAAGAACTATACAAAGACGAACAAGAAGATAACAGACCCCCCCCCCCCCCCCCCCTCCTCAGGACCCCCCCCCCCCCCACACACACACACACACACACACTCTGCCACGTCTCCACCTTCACTCCTCCATGTACGTCACGTGTCAAAATCACGGTTTTCACGTGTTTTCCCTCTTATAGCTGGTAAGAAATCTTCCTTGCACGAGAGGGAATGTGACACGTGACGTGGGGGGGGGGGGGGGGGGGGGGGGGGGGATCTTAAGGGCTAGGCACACGCTGCAACGTTTTAGTTGATACAACTAGTTTCATACAAGTTGCAGTTAAAAACGCAGAGCTTGCGGCACACGCTGCAACTTTGATGCAACACCCTTGCAATCCCGTACCATATATGGAAAATTCCGTGACTTCCTCTGGTTTACATTCTAACAAAATGGCTTCCTCCGAGTGCGATGAAAATGAACACGACGATCTGATCATTGCTGCTGCTGCTACTGTTGTTATTTTGTCGGATCAGAGCTCACGAAGAACAATGTGGGCGAGAGAGTGGATAAAGAGACGCAACAGCTTGGGTGCTTTCGCCACATTAGTGCAAGAACTTGCATTAGAAGACCCGAAAGCCATTGTGATGCAAAAACCACGTGATACGAATCGACGCTCTGATTGGCTGCAACCTACAACATGTTGCAACTCCGAGGAAAGACTAGGATCGTTTTCTATCGCCCTACAACATACAACTGCAACCCTACAACCTTGTTGCATGTTGCATACAGCTGTTGCAACCACAAAGTTGCAGGTACAACTAGCAAAAGTTGCAGTGTGTGCCGAGCCCTTTACTTATGGCATTCCAAACGTCAAACAAGTATTTGCACGATTTGTAGTGGTAAAATGAGGCTCTTTCCTGATTCTGTGCACACAATTCATTCTGTGATGCACACAATTCATTCTGTGGTGCACACAATTCATTCTGTGGCACACACAATTCATTCTGTAGGACAGAATTCATGTTGTAGGACATAATTCATTCTGTGGCACACACAATTCATTCTGTAGGACAGAATTCATTCTGTAGGACAGAATTCATTCTGTGCACAAAATTCATTCTGTGGGACACACAATTCATTCTGTAGGACAGAATTAATTCTGTGCACAAAATTCATTCTGTGGGATACACATTTCATTTTGTGTGCAGAATGAATTTTGTGCACAGAACGAATTCTGTTATCCCACAGAATGAATTATGTCGTACAGAATGAATTCTGTCCTACAGAATAAATTCTGTCCTATAGAATGAATTCTGTCCTATAGAATGAATTCTGTGGGAAACACAATTCATTCTATGGAGAACGAGGCTAATTTGCATATGACGTTGATTGTAGGTACCTAGGGAGTGTTCATTAGTTTAGAAATGTGTTGTTGGAAATGTATGCAACTGTCTTAAAACTTAAAAGAAACTCAAAACTTGATTATATTGTCCGTGAAAACAGTGACGGTGTGTATGATTGTTTTTGGAGAGATATATGTCATGTAGCACCGGTCATTTTATGAGCGGTAGAGCTAAGGAAGATGTATTTTCGTAGAATAAAACCAAACCCAAAAAAGGAACAGTCTAGCAGTTTTTGCGCCACCTTTCTTATGCTTCCAATGTTTTAAACAAATCTATCAAATGTAAACAGTGCTATAATAACTATTTCATTCATATAAGACAGATTTTCCATCATCATTAATTAACACACTAACTGCTCCCTTGAGGAGCTTAGTAGGTCAATATCTAACACCCGTGACGTCACTTTGTATGCGAATGAGCCTCGTTCTCCATAGAATGAATTGTGTTTCCGACATAATTCATTCTGTTAGTACAGAATTTATTCTGTAGGACATAATTCATTCTGTGCACAAAATGTATTCTGTGGGACACATAATTCATTCTGCGCACAAAATGAAATGTGTATCTCACACAATACATGTTGGTGCACATAATGAAATATGTGTCTTATAGAATGAATTCTGTCCTACAGAATGAATTCTGTCCTACAGAATGAATTGTGTGTGCCACAGAATGAATTCTGTCCTACAGAATAAATTCTGTCCTACAGAGTGAATTGTGTGTGCCACAGAATGAATTCTGTGCATACAATGAATTGTGTGCACCACAGAATGAATTGTGTGCACCACAGAATGAATTGTGTGCACAGAATGAGGAAAGTGCCTCATTTTACTACTAAATATCGTGCAAATAATTGTTTGACGTTTGGAATGCCATATTTACTACCCTATCCTTTGCCTTATACTGTGTCCTCACCACAATACAACACTCAGGAGGGGAGAACATCGAGAACTAAGTCAAGTCAAGTCAGAAAGTTTATTTCAAACCCCCCAGGAACCGAATGTTATGGCGCGCCAAAGATACTAAACTCTATCTAGCTGTTCGATAGAGTTTCGAAACTGTATCTATCAGTTCGATAGAGTTTGAAAACCCTATCTAGCTGTTCGATAGAGTTTTAAAACTCTGTCGAACAGCTAGATAGGGTTTCCACAAAATAACCCTATCGAGATATAGTTTTTCTATCGCGATTTCTGATTGGTACATGGCTTCAGCGACAAGTTTGTGGCCTTGGCAGGGCAGTGACCCGTGAATTTGAATAAGACGATAGGCCTAGGCCCCTACATGTTGTCAAACAAACATGGCAGCTGAACGATTTCAACGAGCGAATCTTCCCGGAATGCCACCTATTAGGCTAGGTGTAGGTCACAGTCAAAGATACTAGTCCTATCTACCAATGAAATACTTCGTTTAAAAAAAGTATCAAAATGGTGCGTTCGATAGAGTTTTACAAGAAACTCTTTCTAGCTGCTCGACAGAGTTTTGAAACTCTATCTAACTGCTAGCTATAGTTTATAAACTGTATCTAACAGTTCGATAGGGTTTTTAAACTCTGTCGAACTGCTAGATAGAGTTTTGGTCATTCGGCGCGCCATAGAATGTGAGAAAGGAGAGGGAGTGGGTGGGAGAGGGGATGGTAGAGAGAAGGGGTGGTGGGGGGTGAGAGAGAAGTTCCCAATGCTCAATGGTTTGTACAAAATCCTCCTCCACTGGGATCAACTATCCTGATCCCCGGATCAGCGAACCTGGTCCACCCCGAGTGCCGTATCCAGGTAACACTTCTGCACCAGCAGGCACCAGCAGGCACCAGCAGGCACCGGGCCCGTGGAGGGAGGGAGGGTGGAGAAAGACACAACAAATAGGGAAGAAGATTGTTGTTGAGGTGGGGGAAGTGGAATTTGTTAATGTGTGAAGAACCTTGATCAGAGGATATAATGAATGTATGTTATATAATATATATAAAAAGCATAATCCCCATTTTGTAATATTTGCAGTCTTTTTTCAAATTTAATACAAGTTCTTATTTTTTTTCAATGACATCAATAATAACGGTGGCTTGGAGTCAAAACGGACTATCTTTAGATACTCCATTGACATAGTAGTCTCCATTTTGTAATATTTGCAGTCTTTTTTTAAAATTGAATACAAGTTCTTAGTTTTTTCAATAACATCAATAATAATAGTGGCTTGGAGTCAAAAAGGACTATCTTTACGTATTATTGGATTTATTACAAAAACTAATAACTTGTATCAAAGAATGACTGCAGAGATATAAAAAAGGGGTTTTTGCTTTTTATATTTCAGCAGTCGGTTTTTTTTATATACATGTTATTAGTTTTTGTAATAAGTTCAATAATAGTCCGTTTTGATTCCAAGCCATCGATAAGTCAATGTAATATCTAAAGATAGTCCGTTTTGACTCTAAGCCATCGCAGGACTGTCACGTGAGATTGTTGTTTTAAAAAAAACACTACAAAGGTTTAGAATGCAAGGTTGAGTCAGTTGGGAGATTTTATTTGTATTGGTACAGGTCAGTTTTGATGTTCCTGTGTCCCTCCTCCCCGTGCCACGTCCACTCCTCCTTTTAACACACAGATACAGTCCTATGAGCTTTTACCACACACGCACACGCGCGCGCACACGCACGCACGCACGCACGCACGCGCGCGCACGCACACACGCACGCACGCGCACGCATACACTGTGACGAGGTAATGGGTTAAAAGGCTAAGTCCCTAGGGAAGACTTTAGATAATTTGCCTTTAGCCCACTTCTCTAGGGTATGGGAGATGAGCAACTTTCCCGGCCCCTTTTCATCTAATAAATTTATATTTGTGCCCGGGTTCTGGCTCGTATGGTTGTAAGAAATACAAGTGGTTGAATTGCTCTAAATGGCAGACAGAGAGAAGTAGGGTTTTACATGAAATTACAAGACTCCCACTCTCATCAGTCTGACCAAAGGGTTCAGGATTATTTGACACTTGTATTTTATTTACTCCCAAAATCTGCATAAGATTATGCAACAATAATAATAAAGCAGCTCAATGGCGCCAAAACAAAATATGGATAAAAAAAACAATGGAATCCGAAAGGATTTACAAGACTTTTGTCTTTCTATAAGGTTCGCCCCATGCCGGAAGGGTTACTAATTATCTTCAATGTCCGTAGGAAAGTTCAAATGATTGGCGCAGTCCGGTGGACTTAGCTGTGGTTGAGTTCCTCCGTAGTGATCGGCGAATGCTGGGTGTGGCTGGGCTTGCTCGTCAGATGAGAGTAGCTCCCAGTCGTTCCGGTTACGGCTTCGCGGGATGGCACGGTTCAAGCGTGGTCTCCTCGCGGATTCTGAGTGCGGGTCGTCTGGGCGACAGTCCCGTCTTGGTGCGTGGTGGAGTCCGGGATGATCTTCCGGCCCACGATGCCCTGCTGATAATCACAGGAGAAGGTGGATGTAGATCTCTATGGCTTAGAGACAAGGGGCTTCAGTCGGCAGGGAATTAGTGAATCCCAACCGGCTTGAAGGCTTCCCTTGTACAATAGCACTACATGTAGTTAATAAATAAACTGAATTTCAGTTAACAAACTGAGATCAGTAAAACATAAAAGGTGATCAATCCATCATCACTCTCCATCCAACACCTGGAAAGGAATGGTATCATAAAGTGCAAGATTGCGGCCCATAGGTTTCCTACTAAAAATAGTGCAAGATTGCGGCCCATAGGTTTCCTACTAAAAATAGACAAAAGGGTTAGTAGGCATAAACTCCGGTTCTGGTACCAAAAGTGTTCAAGTCAAAAACACACACACACAAATAATCAGTGCACATAAATAGAATAGAATGTTTACCACTTCTTTTCTATAACATATCTATCTACTCCTTATTCATCATTGAACATAGGATCTAGATCAAAACTAGAGTCAAACAAACAACCAGTCTCAATCACCAGTCATCAATAAGACTTACTAGGTGGGCTATTCTGGCTGGGAGAGGTGTTGCTCTAGTCAGTTTCAGCGTCTTGTGTGAAAAACTTTTTCTCACTACGCCAATTATAGCCTTCACTTTCAAACAATGAAAGCCTGCTATTGGTTTATAGCAGTCGACACGTCACAAGATGATGTTCTAAATGTACCGAACAATCACGCGCCTATTACATCCTTATCACATGCCGGACATTCAAATTCCTTCTCGTGCTCGGAAAAGCAAAACCATCTTCAAAGGGAGATAACCGTGGTTGTCACTTTCTTGTGATGGGTAAGGACGCGGTGTCTTACAAAGGGAGATAACCGTGGTTCAAAGGGATAATTGCCTTAGTCGGCGTTCGTTTTGAAGTAGCCGGGCAATTAACGTGGCGGTTGGTCGAGAAATGAAAAGGAGAGGGGGGTGGGGAGGGGAGAAGGGGGGGGGGGTGTAGATAAGGAATAAAGAAAGCGGGTCGCGCGGGACACTTACGTCACAGAGGCCCCCCGAAGAAAAGATTCTGGTACCGGAATCTTCCTGTGGAACGCCGACTCCACTTTCGACTTGGGCGACAGGGACAAATTAGTGGGGAGACTGGGTCGGCTGGAATGGTGGAACATCTGGTCGCAACACAGAGTTCAAAGGAGCAGGTGGGTTAGAGATCAGTGGAATGGATTCCGACTGAGGTTGGTGCGGCAATCCTGTGTTGAGTTGTCCCAAGGTTGATTGCAGAATAGCAAACACCTCTTGCCTGAGTTTCCCCTTTAGCCTGGATTCATCATTGCTGATGATGTGGTTTGGTAGGCCGATTCGGGCGAAAATGGCTTTGAGTGCCGCGGCTATCTGGCTAGCATCAAGTGAGGAGATTGGGGCGGCATCGCACTGCATGGTACATATGTCGACCACGGTGACTATGTACCGGAATTTCTTCTTCCGTTGAGGTAGAGGCCCGACCAAGTCGACTGCCACTCGCTGAAAGGGAGGGGTAGGTGACGGCTGTACGTGCGGCGGCCTGTCCCGATAGTACCTTCGGTGGGTGTTTGCGGGTACAGTGCTGCCTTTCACCTGAGGTACCTGTGGCGAGTGGTCTTGGGTCGTTAGGCGGACATTCCTTGGGAAGGATTTTCCAAGTTGTGGCGGACTTGGGGACTTGGGACAATCTGGATTTGCTCGCGCGGCAATTTGGTTTGCCGCGTTGAGAGGTTTCTTCCCTGCTGAGGGAGATTTGCTCTTTGGGAAGGAGGGAGGGAGTTGGTTTGTGGTTTGGGGAGAAGGGAATCCTGCTGAAACAATAGCAGGTTGAGAGGGGTGCCCTAAAAACACATACTGGGATCCCAGTATGAGGTCATAGACAGGACTGTCCATGAGCACTGCCTTGATGGGTCCCTTAACAAATCTGGTGTCGACATTGATTATGGCGACTGGCAAAGTGGATGGGGGGATTGCAGCATCAGGGCCTTGCAGAGAGATGAAGTCTCCCGTGTATGCTGACGCGGGGACTAGGGATCCGCAGACAATGGCGTCGCATGACAGTCCAGTGTCATAGAGACACTGAACAGGGATGTTGTTGACAGTCGCCTGTCCAACGACTGACGGTGTGCCTGGACACTGTACTGGGGAGGGGTTTTTTGCAATTCTGCGAAGTCGAGACGACTTGCATAGTTGCAACATTTTGCCGCTTGTAAGCAAGTTTCCTGCAGTCATCCCGATTGTGGGTGTTCGACTTGCAGTATGAGCAGAATAAGGGTTGTCCCAGTGGTTGTCGTTCATGGGTAGAACTGTTTGACCCACTGTTGGAGTTGCCTGCTATTGGTTTATAGCAGTCGACACGTCACAAGATGATGTTCTAAATGTACCGAACAATCACGCGCCTATTACATCCTTATCACATGCCGGACATTCAAATTCTTCTCGTGCTCGGAAAAGCAAAACCATCTTCAAAGGGAGATAACCGTGGTTGTCACTTTCTAGTGATGGGTAAGGACGCGGTGTCTTACAAAGGGAGATAACCGTGGTTCAAAGGGATAATTGCCTTAGTCGGCGTTCGTTTTGAAGTAGCCGGGCAATTAACGTGGCGGTTGGTCGAGAAATGAAAAGGAGAGGGGGTGGGGAGGGGAGAAGGGGGGGGGGGGGTGTAGATAAGGAATAAAGAAAGCGGGTCGCGCGGGACACTTACGTCAAATACACACACACACACACACACACACACACACACACACACACACACACCTGATCGATTTTGACAGAATTGAAATGATTCGGGTCATTCATGGGGGAGGGGTGGGGGGGTGGGGGGGGGGGGGGGGTTCGGCTGAGCTGTACACTTAAGACATTATCAACCAACGATTGTAACATTTGGACTGTCAACAAACCTCAAAGTTCCTTCCACATGACATCATTCTATTGCTCAGGACTTTTAGTTTCTCTCTCTAACAATAACAATAAAACCTGACTTCGTTAAGTTCTGCTTCCGACGTGTATACAAACTAATTATGACAATAAACCTGTCTACCACCACCGGAAATGGGTCTGGCTCTGTGATTCTAATTAAATAAAATGAGGGGTGGGAGCCTTTTCTGGATGTCACGAACACGTAGGCCTATTATTAGGCCTATAAAATTATATCTGTATCGCCTGTTTTGTAGGCAGTGGCGCATTCTGCTTAGTGCTTATAAACGTGTTTGTAAAAGCATTTCTGGTTTTCTTATACTGTTTTTCGTTGTAGGGCACCAACTTTGTCAATTTCGAGTGATACATGTGCAAAGTGATCTCCATTAAACGCCCAAACGTAGGCTACTATAGATATCATATCACATTATATTATGACTTGAATAAATACAAACAACACCCTTATTAGTTGTGGCAGCGAATTTTCGGTTTCTTTTAAAACCTTTGACGAGCTGAAACAGTTGGCCAACTCGCATTATATTATACGTGTTTTTCAGGCAAATATATCACATTATGTTATATCATATAATATAATATAATGAGTTCAGAGAGAGAAAATTGCAATCATGTTATTGTCATGAGAGAAATGACAGAAATGCTTTTTACTACTAATAATATTAATAATAATGAATATTTATATAGCGCCTATTCTCTGATTTAGGGCTCTAAGCGCTTTACATATTTAATACAAATACAACATAGAATATACATTATCTTATATAATAAGAACATGACGAACGTACATACATTTTTCATGAGTAGAATATAGAAAAGTACATATATACAATTGATCAAAAACACATATCTTGAAAAAGGTACACAATTTACAGAAACACACACACACACACACACACACACACACACACACACACACACACACACACACACACACACACACACACACACACACACACACACACACACACACACACACACACACACACACACACACACACACACACACACACACACACACACACACACACACACACACACACACGCACACACGGGCATGCCATTACTATGTAAACAAAATATGAAAATGCTTTGATTAATGTTTCAAAGAAAGTAATGCATCATACATTAGTCCTTTTGTGGAGTGAGCGCAATATAAACACACACCTGCAACACAACCAAACCAGAGAGGAGACAGAGACAACGAGAGAGGAGGCAGGGGCCCAAAAGACACTAGAGAAAGAGAGGGTAGGAGAGAGAAAAAGATAGATCTTTGCAAAAGAAATGAATGGGCGAAATGGCACTCCCAGTTTTTGTGTTGCTTTTTTTGCATTACACAAAGGGCCAAATGGGAAAGGGCCAATCGAGACGCCCCCGATTAGACATACTGAGCTAGGTTTGTTGATATTACAACAACGTCGTCATTCGTAAGCCACCAGTCTTGTTTTTCAGGCAAATATAAATGAAAGTGTTTTAAAACTTCCGTTAAAACAAAAGCACAGCCGTCAAAACACTACCATTAGCAGTTGACAGAAACAGCCGAACAACGTTGTTTAAAATATTTGACATACTTCATATATACTATTGTGGCGGTACCATAGCCGATGAGGTTTAACCGAGGCGTGGTTACTGCTACACCTATCTGTATTGTTAAAAAATCGGGACTTTACTGGTGTTGCACTGCCTCCGGGCATTGCCTCCAGTATTGTTCCCACCATCTTTGTATTTACAAATGTCCCATATGTGTCTGTTCCAGACCGAGAGGACGTAAAACACAATTTTTTTTTATTCATTCGTGTGTGGGGGAGGGGGGGGGGGGGGGGGGGGGGGGGGGTGCGCGGTGTGTGTGTGTGTATGTGTATGTGTGTGTGTGTGTGTGCATGTGTGTGTGCATGTGTGTGTGTGTGTGTGCGCGTGTGTGTGTGCGCGCGCGCGCGCGTGTGTGTGTGTGTGTGTGTGTGTGTGTGTGTGTGTGTGTGTGTGTGTGTGTGTGTGCATGAGTGTGTGTGTGTGCATGTGTGTGTGTGTGTGTGTATGTGTATGTGTGTGTGTGTGTGCTTCTATATCATTATCTGTCCAAATTTCTCTGTGTTTTATTTTTAATGGCCCACAGCATTTTGGAAAAAAAGCACCCACCGACTTATGTTCTTAGACTGTCGTGAACCGATTATTAATAAGCGAATGTTTCAATTTTCATGTGATTTTCCTATTTTAGCGTGTTTCTTTTCCGAGTGTACTAATACAAGGGTGCGTAGCGCTTTCACTGCGTATGGGAAGAACTAACTACCCGTTGTTACCACTACGACCCGTAGAGAACAATTGATGATGACTGTGCCAATTTGTTAGTTCGAATTCCGACAGACTAACCTTAAGTCTTTCGGATGAGACGATAAACCGATGTGCCCATGCACTTAGCACACGTTAAACTAAGTGGCAACGAAAAAGTTGTCATTTTCTCAGAATTTACTTTCCTTCCTCAGTCACACAAAAATCGCATGCAAAAAAACCAACAACAAAAACCAATTACGTGGCGCGCCTCTGGCTGCGACGCGCTCTCCATGTGGGAGCAACCCGAATTTCACAGAGACGCCTCTGTGACTATGAAGAACCTAATACCTAATACCTAACCCTATTCCTAACCCTAACCCGAACGCTTTTCCTAACATAACCCTATTCCTTACCTAAGTCTAACCCTATTTTAACCCTAACCCTTAGTTGCCGTAGTGATTTAGCCCAGTAGTGTTATCGATACGTAGTGATATCCGTACTGATTTCTTGGTAGTGTTATCGATACGTAGTGATATCCGTACTGATTTCTTGGTAGTGTTATCGATACGTAGTGATATCCGTACTGATTTATCTTGGTAGTGTCATCGATACGTAATGATAGCCGTAGTGATTTATCTTGGTAGTGTTATCGATACGTAGTGATATCCGTACTGATTTATCTTGGTAGTGTTATCGATACGTAGTGATATTCGTACTGATTTATCTTGGTAGTGTTATCGATACGTAGTGATAACCGTACTGATTTATCTTGGTAGTGTTATCGATACGTAGTGATATCCGTACTGATTTATCTTGGTAGTGTTATCGATACGTAGTGATATCCGTACTGATTTATCTTGGTAGTGTTATCGATACGTAGTGATATCCGTACTGATTTATCTGGGTAGTGTTATCGATGCGTAGTGAAAGCGGGATGTCCCCCTACTAATACAGTAATATACTCACTGCTCTACCAGTTTTTCTTTGCTGTAGGCTAAGTTAGAATAGGGCTATTATAATACTGAACATGCACGTCTTCTTCTTCTTCTTCTTCTGCGTTCCCAGGCCATATGGCCACAATGGGTAAGGTACGTATGTGTCTGGTTTTCAGTGTTCACTGATCTCCCCGCTGCGTACAGCCGATACATTCCGATTTCGGAGGAGCTCAAAGGAGAAAAGTTATTTGGAAGATGTTTTTGCCAAAAGGCAGGAGAATTGGCCAATAAGTCAGAAAGATAGTAGACGACAGAAAAGCAAAGGGAAAAGGCAGAGTCAAAGAGAGTGGCGGATTAGAGGAAGTTACAAGCACAGATCTTCCAGAGGGTGGGGGAATTATTTTTTGCAAAAGACCTCCCGGGTATCCCCTGGGTGAGAGACTCGTGGAGGGGGGCGGGGTCGTCCAGCTCCCCGTATGGAGGTACGAGGTATCCACCCACTGCCCCAGCACGTCGTCGATTTACAGTCTATTTCTAACTTCTAACAATTTCTAACGATCATAGTTTTTTTGACGTGGTGACAGCCCTGACATGGCCGTAGCAGTCGACGGGGCTATAAACAACATCAAACATCAAACATCAAACATCATAGTTTTCGCGATTGCCGGCTGATCTTTAAAGCTACAGGTGTTTTTGTGTCCGTGTTGTGGCTTTCTGTCGTTCTCTACTTGGATTTTGAGACTCCCCCTGCAGAGCTTGGCTTAGCCATCCGTCGCTGGTTTTAGACATTTTGTTCGTCTGTTGAATTAATCTCTTACTGTCTGTCTGTCTGTATGTCTGCCTCTCTCCTACGCACACACAAGTAAAGGCACACACGCGCGCGCACACGCGCACACATACACACACAGGCACGCGCACACGCACATGCACACATGAACGGACGCGCACACGCACACGTACACGCACGCACACGCACACACGCACGCACGCACGCACGCACGCACACGCACACACACGCACACACACACACACACACACACACACACACACACACACACACACACACACGAGAGAGAGACAAAGCGCCGTGAGGGCACATGACATGTTTCGCCAGAGATAGAAAACACAGCAAACACTTAATAACACAAGCAGCTTTTAGGGATTAACCACGGACGTCTTATCGTCTGCGCCAGGCTGTTGAGATAATCCTCCAGACGAGGCCCATCCAAACGTCCCGCGATCCACGGCCACGACAAAGGTGAAGTCAAACTGCTGACCAGAGACTCAAAACTGGGAAACGATGTTACAGAATCAAGGCAAACAGGTTTATCTGACCGAACAGGGGACTGTATCTAGGGATAAATGTATTTGCCCATCCTCATGTTGGTTTCCCAGTTTCTCTTTGTTCCTTTTAAAAATCCCCACTCGTCTTTATCTGAACTTTGAACGACGACGGTCCGCCAGGCGACGGTACAGTAAGTAAAGGGATGGATGGGAAGGGTTAAAGTTTGGCGTCAGACTGTTCTTGTTTAAAGCCTCGCGGTGAAGTGACCATAAACTAAGCCATCCGGCTTGAACGGGGCCAAACAAGCTCCTCAAGATGACCCAACAGTTGACTACAGGGATTGTCCGCATCCCCTGGGCTCAGCCTCCTCTTATCCCCCTCTAGCTTGTTTGACCATCTCCAAGGATAGATACCCCAAGGTTGTGTATTGTCTGGTGGGCGTGCGCTATCTTTTGGTTTGGAGTGGCCCTAAGTTGACTCAGTGGATGGAAGACAGGCACCTATCTCACAGCAGGAAGGCACTAGGTACGTTGAGCGTCCTTCCTCACAGTGAGTGGGGGCCACTTGGAATCCCCCTTGGCACACAGCCTAACAATCCCCCTTGGCACCCAGCCTAACAATCCCCCTTGGCACCCAAACAATCCCCTCGTTGCTCTGCATCGTTCTGGACGGTGATAAAGGGCTTCCTTTGAGGACCTCAGTCGCCAATCTCTTCAAATTGCTGTTCCACTTTTTTTTTGGCCGCTATCAGTGTGAATGCCGAGCCTGAAAATTAGCGATCATATCCCGGGACCATAAAATGCTTGTGACTGCTGACTATGTTGCTCGAGAGAGCCTTTGCGCCATTGTTCTAACCAGGACCGTCCGTGTTCGTCTACTTGGGGCAAAGTAGTAACTGGGATAGACAACGAAAAGACGAATGACAACCTTACTGTGAGTTCTGTCAACAGAATGAGATTTTAATATTTTAACCCTTTCACTGCCAGCCATATTTC
>CM065680.1:59397631-59400131 GCA_017654935.2 Phymorhynchus buccinoides
CACACACACACACACACACACACACACACACACAGAGATGCTATGTCTTCCCTCCCCCTGCCTTTCAGTGTACGTACGTAGCACATACAAACAAACCCCTGTCTCTGACGCTTACAACATTTTACCACCCTTTTAATTAATTGAATCCAAAGTGATCGCTGTACCTTACTTCAACCTTGAAGGACGGGCCTCTTCTATTCATTCAGTAGGCCTCAGAAGTTTCGAAGTCTGACTTAACGAAGTTTTGATGTGTTCCAACCTCCATGAATCCAAAGCCCAAAGTTTTTCTTTAATGATGATTTTGAAATTGGGCTTAACTATGATTAATTAATGCGTTTCAGTTCGACACCCATTTAAGAACTAACGTAACGTGTTGTATTTCTTTCGAGAGGAAGGACGTGGTTCTACTGATGAGAGAGAAGAAAACAACAGATTGGATTCTTCACCGATCCCATGTGTCGGATCAGGAATGTGAGAGTAGCTTTATGGGCATTTCATCTTACTTAGCTGCACATCGTAAGCAGTATAATAGGCAATACTATAGGCATGTTTGTGATCAAAGCCAGTGGAACTTGGACAGTGTGTGTGTTTGCGTGCGCGCGCGCGCGCGCGTGTGTGTATCTGAGAAAGAAGGAGAGAGAGAGAGAGAGAGAGAGAGAGAGAGAGAGAGAGAGAGAGAGAGAGAGAGAGAGAGAGAGAGAGAGAGAGAGAGAGAGAGAGAGAGAGAGAGAGAGAGAGAGAGAGAGAGAGAGAGAGAGAGAGAGAGAGAGAGAGAGAGAGACAGAGAGAGAGGAAAAGAATTGAAGAAAGAAAGAAAGTAAAAGACAGAGAGAAACAAGCAGAGATGTGGGGAAGTCATTGACGAGTGCATACGCAAAAGCAAGCGACCAATAAACACGCACACGCACGCACGCACACATGCACGCACGCACACACACGCGCACACGCACACACACACACGCACACACACACACACACACACACACAAACACAACACAAACACACAACACACACACAACACACACGCGACACACACACACACACACACACACACACACACACACACACACACACACACACACACACACACACACACACACACACACGTCCCCTTCAGTGCACCCCCACCTCCCATCACCATCACCACCAAAACCCACTCCCCCCCCCCCCCCCCCCCCACACACACACGTACAGACGTACGCACTCAATAATATCCCCCGCCTCAGGCGTCCTCTCTCCGCTGAGAGCCACAACGACAACCTTTAGACCCCGGACTTAACGGCGCGGCAACGGGGGGCCCCCTCTAATCGATAGCAGTAATTCCCCCTGCCGGCGTTCTCCTCTTGATCCTTTACCCCAACCCCCCTCCACCACCACCACCCCTTAACCCCCTCCCCCCCCCTCTTCCGTTTCCTTCTCCCCCCCCCCCCCCCTTCAACCCCTAGTGTTTTTCGTCTGATCTGTCCTCTTTCTTCCTCCTCTCACCAACCTATCTTTCGTTTGTTTCTTTCTTTCTTTCTGTCTTTGTACTTCTTACTTGCGTTTTCAATTCATGTCTGTCTGTTCGTCTCCGTCTGTGTGTGTGTGTGTGTGTGTGTGTGTGTGTGTGTGTGTGTGTGTGTGTGTGTGTGTGTGTGTGTGTGTGTGTGTGTGTGTGTGTGTGTGTGTGTGTGTGTGAGTGTGTGCGCGCGCGTGTGTGTGTGTGTGTGTGAGACTGTGTTTGTGTTTGTGTGTGTGTGTGTGTGTGTGTGTGTGTGTGTGTCCTTGTCTGTCTCTCTCTCTCTCTCTCTCTCTCTCTCTCTCTCTCTCTCTCTCTCTCTCTCTCTCTCTCTCTCTCTCTCTCTCTCTCTCTCTCTCTCTCTCTCTCTCTCTCTGTTGTTGTTAAGATGATGATGCTTTCGTTGTTGTTTTTGCAAGACTACAAGCATGGTTTTTGTAATTGTTGGATGGTGTGAAAACCACTAGTAAACAATACTACGGCATCGAAAGTCACAAACATTTTGTCACGTCAGGTTACATACATTTCGCAGATGAACCAATGTGGATAAAACATCCCCCCAAAAAAAATAATATATTCACACAACTGATTTAGGCAACGGCAGGCACAATAATTATGCGCTTGCCGTTTCGTTACCTTCCCTGTCGTCACGCACGTGCCGCTCGGGGCACGGAAACGGGACTAACCAGCTCCACTAGCACTGGAGGCGACCACGGCGGGGGTGCTGTGCCCTTGGCTGGCCCCTCATTTCAGCCTGTCTGGTCTAACTAGGCCTCTTTCTTTCTTTCTTCCACTGGGAGAAGAAGAAGAAGAAGAAGAAGAAGAAGAAGAAGAAGAAGAAGAAGAAGAAGAAGAAGAAGAAGAAGAAGAAGAAGAAGAAGAAGAAGAGAAGAAGAAGAAGAAGAAGAAGCAGAAACTGATAACGAAGCTTGACCTACACTGGAGGTTCAGACTTCAAGGCACTGTAGACTTTTGAAGAGGAAAGGCCAAGGTGGTGGTGTT
>CM065680.1:59405131-59412631 GCA_017654935.2 Phymorhynchus buccinoides
TACACCCGCCCGGGCGCACGCACACGCACGCACACGCACACGCGCACGCACACGCACACGCACACACACACACACATACACACACACACACACACACACACACACACACACACACACACACACACACGCGCGCGCGCGCGCGCGCGCTCGCACAGAATATTTTGCATACACTCTTACAAGGGCATTCCCGGGCAAAAAAATTATAATATAGCAATAATTATGCACAAGCACACTAACGAACACCCACCCAGTAACGTTTAGAATGTCTTGCTAATACACATAATTTAGGTTACCACAAACGCACACATACATTCGAACGTATGAGAATGCGCACGCAAACACTCACGCACACGCACTCCCCAGTAACGTTTAGAATGTCTTGCTAATACACATAATTTAGGTAACCACAAACGCGCACATACGTACGCACACACACACGCACACGCACGCACGCGCACGCACAAACACATATGAATGCATGAGCGTACACACACAGGCTTCAGAATATGAAGGCCAAACTACCTAGACATGCAAAGAAAATAAACTGTCATGCTCCGGGGCACGCCCACGTCCACACCCACAAGCATACATAATATTCCTCACGCTGACAGCTACACACACGAAGGCACACCTCGTAAGCCTAGACGACAGTCATAAATGTATGCACAAACGCATTGTGCTTGGATAAGCAATCATCCGAACATTGCATACAACGACAGAAGCACATTCAGAAGCGCGCGCACGTGCAAAAGCACACACATGTACACAGACAGACAGACAGACAGACAGACAGACAGACAGACAGACAGACAGACAGACAGACACACACACACACACACACACACACACACACACACACACACACACACACACACACACACACACACACACACACACACATGCTGTTAACTTACACGTGACATTCACCTTCCAAATCACAAACACGCTTGTAACTCACACACACGAATTCACATTAATTTGTTATATTTACACCCAAACTCTCCCACATATGTACACACAGACACAGATACACATGCATACGCACACATAAATACGCACGCACACGCACGCACACACACACACACACACATAAACACGCGCGCGCGCACACACACAAACACACACACGCACACACTAACCCTAGCCCCCCCACCCACACCCACACAACCACACACACACACGCACACGCACACACCATTCTGTCAGCATATTAACAAGCACACCCTCTCTAGCCTACTTTCAGAACGAAACCAGTCATTAATACCGACCGGACCACACACAAACCCGCTACACTACGTATGTGCCTACCTGCTAATGTGTAAAAAAATCGTTCGAACTGAATGGGTTGATACTATTCCTTTCAACACACACACACACACACATACCACACACACACACACACACAACACACACACACACACACACACACACACACACACGCACACACACGCACACACGCACACACACACACGCATACGCACACGCACACGCACACGCACGCACACACACACACACACGCACACACACACACGCACACACACACACACGCACACACACACACACACACGAACGCACGCACGCACGCGCACACACACACACCTTCCTTATCACACACCCCGCCCCCCTGTCCTCTTTTCCTCTGTCACCATACCAATCTGACGCCCTCTACTGCCTGTGGAACCCCCACCCCACCCACCCCACTTCTTCCATCCACATCCCATTCACCCACCCACCCACCTACCCACGCACGCATACTGAAAGACTCGGCGGCGTATAATAACACCTCCGACTGGGATCAAGTGACGGGTAGCATGTGTCAAATCGGACCACACACACGCACACACGCGCGCACGCGCACACACACACACACACACACACACATACACATGCACCCACAGGCATGCCCTCTCACTCACTGACAGATAAACATACACACGCGTCGCTCACATATAAACATACACACACGCGCAGACAGACAGAGAGAGAGAGAGAGAGAGAGAGAGAGAGAGAGAGAGAGAGAGAGAGAGAGAGAGAGAGAGAGAGAGAGAGAGAGAGATAAAGAGAGAGAGAGAGAGAGAGAGAGAGAGAGAGAGAGAGAGAGAGAGAGAGAGGGTTCTTTCTTCTTCTTCTTCTTTGATCGCTCAGACAGCTTCCTGTCAATTATGAGCGCAGATGCGTCATGCTGCTATTATGCGCCTAACTAAGAAATAATTAGGCCCAGCAAGTCCGCCTTCGGCTGGAGGAAATGTTTTTGAATGTGTTCTGTGAAAAAAGGCAGGAGAATGGGCCGGTAAGGCAGAATGTGGTTTCTGAGTGGGTGTCTTTTGCCGGTGGGCTCTGCAGTCATGAAAAATGGACTGGTACACCCATGGGGACATTTCGCAAGGACTCCTTTGTATCATATCCGATCGACACCATGCCGGGAGTAGCTATGCGCCTTGAATACTTAATGGAATATCCCGTGTGTGCCTGCTCCCCAGTAACACAACACGGACTTCCAAGGCTGGAGCAGGGCTGCTCTCGCGTTGATGGGGCGGGCGTGGTTGGTGCATCTCTGGGTACCATTAGCACCCCCGGGTGTTTCTATTTCATTCAGGAGAATGGACCGGTACGGCAGAAAGATAGTAGATGACAGTAAGCAAAGGGAAAAGACAGAGTCAAAGAGAGTGACAGATTAGAGGAAGTTACAAGCACAGAACTTCCAGAAGGTGGGGGAACTATTTATGCAAAAGACCACCCCGGTATCCCCACGGGGGGAGAGAGAGAGGGTTAAAGTCTTACACTAAAACGGATACGAATTTCTCATAATCATACGTAATGAAACCATTCACCCCATATTGCCCATTTTGTGTCAAAGAAAGAGCATTCGCTTCACTCCCAGCATTTGTGTAGACAAAATTAATTCGTCTAGGGTGGTCAACAAAACGCTCTCTCTTAAAGGTGCACCCTGACGGATGAGTGTTTTGCAAGAAACACGTTGAGGTCACCAGAAAGACAGCCTTTTCAAGGATAGGAATACTCACTTTGCTCTGGTGTCCTAGAAATCAAACCGTCAAAATGGCGATTCCTCCTTGGCGGAGTTGCCGGAGAGAGAAGACATTTTGGACTGGGTGGATGGAGGCCACTGAGAGTGTGGTTGAAGTTTTTGTTTATTGTAGTGCAGTAAAATAAAACAAAAATGGAGCTATTTCTTTCGTTGTGAGCGAAACTCCTTTTGGTAAACTGTATGAAAACTGTATGAATAGGCCTGTATTGTGGAAATTTCGTGCAAAAGATTTGGTCTAACTCAGGCGGCCATTAGAAAAGAGAAGGCACGCCTTCTCTTTTACTGGAACAAAATCTGACTTCCAGCACCTCTTGCAAGGTGCAAGGTGGAATCGTCGATTTCATGGTTTGATTTCTTGGAAACCAGAGCAAAGTGAGTGATGCGATCTCTGTAAAGGTGTTTTTCTAGGTGATCTCGACGTGTTTCTTGCAAAAAAAAGTCATCCGTCAAGGTGCCCCATTAAAGGGGTAGACACACTACATACGAACCGATTGTCTGTGAGTCGTGATTCTTTACCAATGTCGGATACACAAATACAGATAGTTCATCAGATTCGTGTAACGGGGGGCTTACAAATATAGTGACCATAGCTAGTAGGATTTCATCAGAGTTATTTATAGACAGTAGAATTTCACGAGAATCATGCCTCACAAATGTCACAAGCGGATCGCGTTGGGATCGAATCGTATACAGTGTGTCTGCCCCTTTGAGCACAAGACAAAGTAAGAATGTTAGCTATTAGAATTAAGCTCCCCCCCCCCCCCCCCCCCCCCGTGGGGATACCGGGGGGTCTTTTGTATAAATAGTTCCCCCACCTTCTGGAAGTTCTGTGCTTGTAACTTCCTCTAATCTATCACTCTCTTTGACTCTGCCTCTTCCCTTTGCTTACTGTCTTCTACTATCATCTTTCTGCCTTACCGGTCCATTCTCCTGCCTTTTTTTCAAGAAACACTTTCAAAAAAGATTTCCTCCAGCCGAAGTCGGATTTGGTTTAGATGATTTTTTTTATTGACAAGCAAAACATATCACCAAATAAAATGAACATGAATGACGGCAGCAACAAGCTTAAAGCTTATAGTGTGCCTACTCAAAATAAGTCACAGATAATGGCGGCTGGCAATCACAGACTGAAAAATCACACATTTAAGAAAAATAAACAAAGGTCGGATTTGCTGGGCCTAGCTATTTCGTGGTTAGGCGCATAACGGCAGCATGACGCATCTGCGCTTATAATTGACAGGAAACTGTCTGAGCGACCGAAGAAGAAGAATAAGAAGAAGAGGAAGAATTAAGCTTCTATGACACGCGTCTTCCCAGGAGCAAGGACTTGAGGGGAGTGACTCGTTTTAAGGGTGTGGCATAAGCTTTCGCTCTTACCCTCCTCCCCTCATCAGTCTCCATCTCTCCGTCACCTGTCACCCCCTGGTCCCCTCGTCACCTCTGTACAACAACAACCCTAGGAGACTGACGCCGCCCCGGGAGGAAAGGGGCAGGGGTGGGGGGTGGGGGGGGGGGGTAATTAGTAGTATCTTTGTGTGGTCCAACCACCCTTCTTTGTCACTATCTATGCCCATCTACCTCCCTCTGTGTCAATACTTCCTTTGATGGTTTTTATACGACAAATCTCCCGGAAGTCGGAGTGTGGCTGCCCACGTGGCGAGGTGATCAAAAACGGCCACACACGACAGACAAAATAAATGTTCTCATCCCTAGCTGGTGCATTTGTACCATGGTGTTCAGGTGCTTCGGCTGTTGGGTTGAAGATCCCTGGAGTCTTTAAGCCAAGGTACGACGACGACGACAACAGCCACAAATAAAAGAGTTTGAGTTTGAGTTCAATGCGTCTACTTTCTCAGCCTTACTTCTTCTTCTTCTTCTTCGATCGCTCAGACAGTTTCCAGTCAATTATGAGCGCAGACGCGTCATGCTTCCGTTATGCGCCTATAAGTAAGAAATAATTAGGCCCAGCATGTCCTACTTCGGCTGGAGGAAATCTTTTTGAAAGTGCTTCGTGAAAAAAGACAGGAGAATGGACCGGTAAGGAAGAAAGATAGTAGACGACAGAAAGCAAAGGGAAAAGGCAGAGTTAAAGAGAGGGACAGATTAGAGGAAGTTACAACACAGAACTTCCAGAATATGGGGGAACTATTTATGCAAAAGACCCCCCAGTATTTCCTCGGGGGCCTCAGCCTTACTGTCACCAGGGAAACTACTATTACGCTGTACACGTATTAACCCACGTATTAGTCCCTTACTCGGTTTCTGTTTGCGACTATGCATGTTATGTGTGTAACCAAAGGTTCTGGGACTTCGGAAACTTAATGCTAGGCATAACTAAGCTGAATAGTTAATTTATTTGTAGTCCTGCGATCTGTTGCGTTGGTGATGGAATGCTGGTGACGATGTAACACCACCACCACCACCACCCTCCTTGACGAAAATAGGTTTCACGCCCTCTGCCGCCTCATGTGGGGCAACCACCCTCCTTCACAATCTCTAGTAGACCCCTTTCTTTTCTGCCCACCCCTCCCGTTTCCCATTCGTTTTGTAATGGCTTATAGTTAGTTATACCCCCGCATACCACAAAGACGACATCTTTTTCCATGTTCACGGTGTAGTGCTGCTCTTGTGTTGGTAGGGCAGGCGAGGCCAGTCTGTCTCTGGGTCCCATCAGCACCTTCGGTTCTTTCTTTTTCATCTCGAGCTTAATTAAACTCTTAATTTATTGTCGGCAAATGTTAAGAAAAGCTCCCTCCTACTGCCCCTTCCATTCGTTTCAGGCGGTTTCGAGTTAGGGTTAGGGATAGGAATAGGTATTGGGATAGGGTTAGGGATAGGTTTATGGTCAGCTTAGTCATCAACCTTTATTGGTTTTGTGTATTTGACACTAAACAGTCCCTAAGCCTATCCCTAACCCTATCCCAATCCCTCCCGTACGCGTGTGTGTGTGTGTGTATGTGTGCGCGCGCGCGTGTGTATGTGTATTAAAAAGAATAGTATCAATCCATTCAGTTCGAACGACTTTTCGCACTGTAGCAGGTAGTGTAGCGGGTTTGTGTGTGGTCCAGTCGGTATTAATGACTGGTTTCGTTCAAAGTAGGCTAGAGAGGGTGCGACAACCCACAGACCGTCTAATCCACACACACACACCCAAAAAAAAAGTTTTGAGATTGACACTTAACTGACCCAAAACCTATCCCAAACCCTATTCCTAACCCTAACCTGAAACCGTCTGAAATGAATGGAAGAGGCAGAGGAGGGAGTTGTTCTTAACATTTGCCCGATTGTCGAATACAGAAACCTTACATAATGATCTATAAGGTTAATGGCTGAAAATTATTCCGCTCAATTAGACTCTCTCTCTCTCTCTCTCTCTCTCTCTCTCTCTCTCTCTCTCTCTCTCTCTCTCTCTCTCATCTCTCTCTCTCTCTCTCTCTCTCTCTCTCTCTCTCTCTCTCTCTCTCTCTCTCTCTCTCTCTCTCTCTCTCTCTCTCAAACATGGGCTGTGGTAACATGGACAAATGCGGAAATAATATTAGTACTGCTGACTGGTTCATTCACTTCAGGGATCTGTTTCAAAAACAAAATGAGGATGATGAACATACTACGGTAGATGTTGACTTGATTGAAGAAAATGAACATATTCTAAATAAGGATATATCACTGGAGGAAGTTATCAAAGCTATATCTAAACTTAACGAAGGAAAAGCATGTGGCATTGATGATATATCAGCTGAAATGCTAAAAACATGTGACAAAGATGTATTGTTGTTTTTAGTGAAACTCTTTAACGTTATTTTTCAGTCAGGAACATACCCCAAAGAATGGGCTAAAGCCATTATAATCCCTATATATAAAAAGGGTAACAGAGAAAATGTAGACAATTATAGAGGGGTTTCACTTTTAAGTATAATATCGAAGTGTTACACAACAGTATTAAATGCAAGGCTTTATAATTGGCTAGAGGAGAACAATTTAGTTTCTGATAATCAAGCAGGTTTTAGAAAAGGTTATTCAACAGTAGATCAGATATTTAACTTATATTCAGTTGTTCAAAAATGTATGCACAGAAAAGGCAGAAAATTGTATGTTGCATTCATCGACTTCAAGAAAGCGTTTGATTCGGTTCATCATAATAAATTGCTAGAATGTTTAAAAAGTAATGGAGTTAAGGGTAAATTTTTGGCATCTGTGAAGTCAATGTACCAGTCACTACTTTCATGTGTTCGAGTGAATTGTGAATTAACAGAATTTTTTGATTGTCCAGTTGGGGTGAGGCAAGGATGTGTTATGAGCCCCACGCTGTTTTCAGTATTTATCGACCAACTTGCAACTCACATGAATGCAAATGGAAAACACGGTTTTCAGATGCTACCAGGAATTATGGAATTGTTTATTCTGTTATTTGCCGACGATGTTGCTCTGCTGTCAACAACCCCAAGTGGTTTACAAAA
>CM065680.1:59417631-59420131 GCA_017654935.2 Phymorhynchus buccinoides
AGAGACTTTGAACTTGAACTTGAAATTGAAATTTTTAATGAGGATGAACTGAATAAGCATAACAACACTTCTTTTCATCAGGTCCTCACACAAATACAAAAAATAAACGAGATATTAGCGATTATGTGTTTTGGGGTTTGAACCCCGTAACTGGCGCGACCTTGACCTTACTGTAAAACCAAATACATCAGTGGATAGCTTGCATCTTGGCAAACTAGTATACCAAATTTGATGATGATAGACTGAATAGTTTATGAGAAAAACGGACGAATAGCCGGACGGACGCCGGACGGACGGACGGAGGCACGCCGGACGGACCAGACCAAAAACAATAGTTCCCCGAACCTTCGGCTCGGGGACTAACAGGAAGAGAGAGAGAGAGAGAGAGAGAGAGAGAGAGAGAGAGAGAGAGAGAGAGAGAGAGAGAGAGAGAGAGAGAGAGAGAGAGAGAGATTATTATTATTTTTTTCTTTTTTCAAAATTCCTTGAAAATTCAAAGATGAAAAGGAGAGTGACTTTTTTTTTCTCCATCACTGTGATCTTTGGCTGCTGTGTATCCATCACTGTCGCTTGAGCTGAAGGAAGATTGAATGTTGACCTTCCCCGTGGGGATACCGGGGGGGGGGGGGGGGGGGGGTGTCTTTCGTAAAAAAATAGTTCCCCCAGCTTCTGGAAGTTCTGTGCTTGTAACTTCCTCTAATCTGCCACTCTCTTTGACTCTGCCTTTTCCCTTTGCTTTCTTCCTTTGCTTTCTATCATCTACCATCTTTCTGACTTATTGGCCCATTCTCCTGCCTTTTTTTTCTAAAAACAAATCTTCCAAATATTTGTTCTCCTTTGAGCTCCTCCCAAGTCGGACTGTGTCGGCTGTGCGCAGCGGGGAGACCAGTGAAAACTGAAAACCGGACACATACGTACGTACCTTACCCACTATGGCCATATGGCCTGGGAACGCAGAAGAAGAAGAAGAGAAGAAGAATGTTAACCCGGCCCTTCAACAGAATCATCACACACACACACACATACCCACGCATACACACGTGCATGCGCGCACAAACACACACATACACACACACAATTCATAGCCTACACACAAACTGAAACAACACACACGCGGCACAGAAACACACACACGCACGCGCGCGCACTCACATTCACTGAAAAGGGGAAAAAAAACAATCGTCTAAAAATATTTCCTGACGAAATAAGGCTTCGGCTTTTCGGCCATGTGGGGCAAACATATTTCCTTCGGCGTTACTATGTCTAAGTACGTTTTTGTTTGTGGCTCAAGCCACAAACATATAACTCACTTTGTCGGTCGGTCGGTCGGTCGGTCTGTCTGTCGGTCCAAAATTGTCGCACATTTTGACAAAATTGTCGCACTTCAAATCGACGTCGAACGTCGAAAATGGTGTTTTACGTCCTCTTGGTCTGAATCAGACACATGGGACATTTGTAAATACAAATATGGTGGGAACAATACTGGAGGCAATGCCCAGAGGCAGTACGAAACCAGTAAAGTCCCGATTTTTTTATTAATGCAGATAGGTGTAGCGGTAACCACGCCTCGGTTAAACCTCATCGGCTATGGCACCGCTACTGATGTTACTTCAAATCGAGGCTACACTTCAAATTGAGGCCGCTCTTTAAAATGATGTATTTTAAAAGCGTACAAAATAATAAACATACGTAATACAGACACTACAACAGACACGACGAGTATGCGGTGCTTCTTTTGATGAGTATAAGTAGGAAAAAATGAAACAGACTGCAACGTCACTGGAACATACAGCAAACAAACAACTACAACTCTTGTCGTGGAGTATAAGTAGGATACATAGTTTTAAATGTTTTCCAAAAGATATAAAAAGTTACGAAATGGTGCAGAGATAACATTCTGGTTTACAGATTAAAATTATTGAAAAGCCAGTGGAGGTGACTCATGATTGGAGTGGTAAAAATAGACCGCGTGCCACAAACTATTGCGATTTCGCGCTTGTTATTTTAGGGGAATAAAGCCTGTATGAAGAAAAAGTGGAACGTGAATTAATTTGGGATGAGAAAGAAAACAGCCTGCAAAGTAAGTACAAAAGTTTGGGCTATGTTACACTTAATGCCCCTCCCCCCCCCTCCCCCCCCTCCCCCCCTCCCCCCCCTCCCCCCCCCCCCTCCCCCCACCCCCTCCCCCCCCCCCACCCACACCGCCACACACAATTTTTCGCATTGAAAAGTTTCACTGAGAATCGACATTCTGCCACTCTCGGGTAAGGGATAGAGTTAGGACCAGCCTAGGATCATTTTGATACAACTTCAAGAAGCAGACTTTGAGATCGAGGGTCGTAAACATGAGGCGGATGGTGTCTAACGTTCAACTATGCTGTCTTGCGCTTTACGGGTTTATACCGGTTTCTATGACTGATTAGACCATGCGCCTCCCCCGTGGGGATGCCGGGGTGGTGGTCTTCCGTACAAATAGTTCCCCCACCTTCTGGAAGTTCTG
>CM065680.1:59425131-59430131 GCA_017654935.2 Phymorhynchus buccinoides
AGTAGAATACTACAGTGCCTACTACCTACCGATCGAACTTGTCTTTTCTGGGCATAACATAGTCAGGAAGAAGGAGGGAAGGGAAGGGAAGGACTAGGGGTTGTGGTGAAAACGGGCCTATAGTGGGTTAAAGAAAGGACACGCAGGAAAAAGGACCACAGAGAAATGCAGGGCCGGATCTAGGGGGGGGGGGGGGGGTCCCCTGGTTTCTGGACCCCCCCCCCCCCCCCCCCCCCCCCCAGCCCTAAGCATGTACCTTATGCAAGGGTGAAAAGTAAGAAAATGGCTCCCTTTTTGCTCTAATAATCACAAACTTGTTCCATTGTAAGGGAGCGAACCGCCCAAAAGGACATTGCCGGAAACGATTAGCGGAAATGAGTAATACCCCAAATATAGAAAGGGCACCAATATCCGAACTCTTAATGATGGACGATATCCAACCCATACTTGCACAACACATAACATTGTGTTTCACTATCCGAAAGCAAAACGGCAGAGTGAAAAATGAAATGTAATTCTGTGGTTGGTAACGACTCGTGCTCAGAAATTCAATACTACTTAATTTGCGAAATATTTGTTTATTATTATTATTATTATTATTATTATTATTTTTTGTATTATAAAATTTATTGAAGATGAAAATGCTTATGAAGCGTTGATACTTATTTATAGCGGAATAACGAATAATATTATTATTCTGCTAATGATGTTATTGAAAATATGAAGTTTTCTAACAAGTATTGATGACGATGATGTTAACAACACTAGGAAACACATCTCTTAATTGGTTTATCAATAATAATGAAATGCCGAGACAAATATTGATGGGATGACCCGATATCATTGTCTTTTCATCGGAGAATATATAATAGTAATGGTTCTAATGAACTTGAAGTATATTATGGTGTTTTTTTATATTGTTGGAGCTTTTGACAATTAATACGATGTTGGCGACGAAGACGAAAGCAACTAAATAACAATGACATGCACCAGTATAATGGTGTCGTCGATGATGTTTTAACCATTTGTGTCCCACAAAACCTCTGGTTTTCCTATGACAATAAAAATGTTGTTCTTGTTCTTGTTCTTGCCCCATTACCCCGGAACCTATGCAGCTCCCTGGACACCCCCCCCCCCCCCCCCCCGGAGGACACCCCCCCCCCCCCCCCCTAACGAATCACTTGGTCCGGTCCTGAAATGGAAGGAAAGGAGGGGGTGGTAGTGGGGGAAGAGCCGGGAGTACAGCAGAGAAATCAATGAACTGACCTTTCAGCAAAGTCCCGGACAACAGTTCCCTCCCTAGGTGGAAGGGATCCAAAAGCTTTTCACCGAACAGCAAGCGAGGCGAGCCAAGTCGGGGGGTGCTGATTGTTCTGGTCCTATAAATCTTAGCTCGCCCCAAGGCACAAAGCCCACTACTACTACTACCTCTGGTACTGGAAGCGCTCGGTAATTGTGACGATCGATGCTGGGGTGGACAGGGAGCCACTGCAGCAGCCATCGGAACGAGAGTCACGCATCCTACTTCTCCGGTGTGGCGTACAATATTTTACCCATAAAATAAATACTCTTTTCCTCATTCAAATTGTTTGCTGTTTGGGAAAGATTCGCGCCTAAATACATTCAGAGGCGTCTTTGTGGCATGCAGGAAGAACAGAAGATTCATAATTAAATATTGAGAAGTCAGGGATATTTTTCTAATATTTATTATCATTTATTTTTGCTTGCACTGATGTTTGTTTATATCGTCCTCCATTTTGGACAATACGAAACTAAGTGACATGGCTTTTGGATATCGATTTTATCGGCAAAAATGGTGTCGATGGGTTGAGAACTGTGGCTCCCTCCAGCCCACCCCCCTGAACACCCCCCCCCCCCCCACCCCCACACAGACACCGGACCCATCCCATCCCTCACCCCTCCAGACCCCCCTCCCCTATTACTTGGTTCTTTCCGTGCATATTGAGCACATAAATATCGATATTTTAAATAATAGTTGAATTATTTATCACATGGAAGAAGAATGGTTCTAGTGCGCTTTTGAAGGGTATTTATTTCACGGTAGGTATTTATTTCTCATGACACAGGCGGTAGTAGTGGCAGTACAGTAGTAATAGCATAGTAGTGCTGAGCAACAGACTCTGGGGAGAGATAGAAGGGAACAAATCTCGGTATAGTACAACACAACAAAAGGTTTGTGCTAGAATCTCTTGGCTTTGGCAGTTCCCTTGAGAATGTTAGTGTTGGGTAAAGGTTGTACCCAAAAGGTAACCGAAGATCTTCTCGTGATATTTACCATTTAAATCTAGCTTGGAACAAAAGGTAAAAAATTAAAAAATTAAACAGCCATCATTAAATTATTTCAAGACAAGATACATTGGCGTCTTTGACTCGTGTGTGTGTGTGCGTGCGTGCGTGCGTGTGTGTGTGTGTGTGTTGTGTGTTGTGTGTGTGTGTGTGTGTGTGTGTGTGTGTGTGTGCGTGTGCGTGCGTGCGTGTGTGTGTGCGTGCGTGTGCGTGTGTGCGCGCAAACTAGTATACCAAATTTGATGATGATAGACTGAATAGTTTTTTTGAGAAAAACGGACGAATAGCCGGACGGACGGAGTGCACGGCACGCCGGACGGACGGACGGACACCGGACGGACGGACAGACGGACGGACCAGACAAAAACAATAGCTCCCCGAACCTTCGGCTTGGGGACTAAAAAAAGTAACATAAACTATTGCAACAGGAAACTGCCTGCTTTGTGATGCTGTCACAAACCGACACTGTCGTTCAGGTCCATTGTCGTTATCGATTCATGTCGCGAGCACCATCACCAAGTTGAACGAACGCCGGTTTTGGGCCGCCGTGGCCGGAAGTAATCGTCGGTTGCGGGAATCTGGTTTCGGTTTTATAGCGAAACCCAACTTTCCTGTAGAGGCCCCCATTTCATCTCCTGCCGTCAGAGGCGACTGTCGGATCATCAAACGAAGACAGCCAAGTTTCACGAGTAACTTGAGTAGTCTGTGATTGTGGTGGGAATGAAAACTAATAACTTGATTTCCCCCCTGTGGATACTTGGGGTCTTTCGTAAAAACAGTTCCCCTACCTTCTTGGTAATGTCACTTGTTTTTTTCTTTATCTATGTATATTTTCATTCACAATGATTCAGCACCCACTGACACACGCACCCACGTACATCATACACACATCAAACAGAATTAATGCGTCAGTACAGTGTCGGACAGAAATCCAGACATTTGTGTATAAAATTTTAAAAACCCAACACTAAGCGCTCACAAGAAATGTCCCTCTTAGCAGTTCACACAAACTGAAATAATTTATGAGAGAGAGAGAGAGAGAGAGAGAGAGAGAGAAGAGAGAGAGAGAGAGAGAGAGAGAGAGAGAGAGAGAGAGAGAGAGAGAGAACGAAGGAAAAAACCCACAAAAAACAGGACCGCCTTTACACACAAAAAACAAACCGAAAGAAAAAAGAAAGAAAAAAAAATAATCAAAAAAAAAGAAAAGAAATAAATTTCAAAAAAAAAAAGAAAACGAGAAGATAAATAAATGTTAAAAAAAAAAAAAAAAAGAAAAAAAGTAGTGTCCCCACCTTCTGGAAGTTCTGTGGCTTGTATCTACCTCTAATCTGCCACTCTCTTTGACTCGGCCTGTTCTCTCTGCTTTCCATCATCTACTATGTTTCTGACTTATTGGCCCATTCTCCTGCCTTAAAAAAAAAAGAAGAAAATCTTCCAAAAATGTTCTCTTTTTGTTCTCCTTTGAGCTCCTCCGAAATCGGAATGTTGTCGGCTGTACGCAGCGGGGAGACCAGTCAAAAACTGAAAACCGGACACATATGTACCTTATCCATTATGGCCATATCAGCCGGGGGGGGGGGGGGGGTTGATTCTCAATGTGTGTGTGTGTATGTGTATGTGCGTGTGTTTTAAAATTCCTATGAGTAAATGCGGGCAAGGAAGTCAAGATAATCACGATTCTTCGATTATCCATGCCTATTTATGTGTGTGTATGTGGCATTTTTCGCAGAAACTACAACTAGCAGCACAGTCACATTAATCGTGGTAGATGGTCATTTCAATATTTATTAATTTGACTCCATTTTGGGGGTTATCTTGGCCGGATACGTGAACATCGGCATGTGCACTAAAACAAAGTTCAGTACTCCACCTATTTCATACATAACATCATCGTCACGAAAGATTAGTGGTGTTCCAGGTTGAAAACAAAGACGTTTCTAGGTGTTTTTTCTTTGGAGAATTTCAGGCCGCCAACTTTGGTGGCCATGCTGGAAATCTCAAAACGAGACTCAAGTATGCTAAGAAGCTGGCGCCATGTTGGTAACTAACTATTTGATATAACATACCGAAGGGCTCAAATCTGCTGGTATCAAAATAGTCCATGTGTCATTTTCTCTTTGCCCACTTTTCTGTCAAACGTTAGATTTTGAAAACAAAAATTGCCATGGTGGCAAGTGAATCCACTATTTTTTGTTCACCCCCTTTTTCACCTTCTTTACTATAGCCGGTCTTTGCGTGGAAAAGCAGCGAGTATTGAACTCCCCTGTCTCCCAGAGCGTTATGTGACAGCCAGCTGTTTCCAGTCCCTCGCTGATTATCCGGCTTTGGCCACAAAAACCCCGAAAACGTGTTGGAGATAAAAGAGTAGGAAGTGTGTGTGTGGGGGTGGTTTGGGGGGGGGGGGGGGGGGGGGGGGGGGGGTTCGGATTTGGGCAGGGGAGACTAGAAACCCAGTTTGTTAGCAGCTAGGCTATACCGACATAAAACTAGCTTAGCTAGCAAGCTTGCTTGCTTCCTTTATAACTAACAGCTTGCTACTAGTCCAACTTCCTGCATGGAGAGAGAGAGAGAGGGGTGGGGGGGCTCATGAACAGGAGAGAAAGAGAGGGGAGAGAGAAGAGAGAGGGGGAAAGAAAGAGAGAAGACAGAGACAGAGAGAGAAACAGAGACAGAGAGATAGAGAGAGAGAGAGA
>CM065680.1:59435131-59440131 GCA_017654935.2 Phymorhynchus buccinoides
AACAATCTCTGGCTCATGAAGAAATCATAAATGAAGAAAGTAATTTCTGACATTATGAGGTACGCGCTTTTGAGCAATAAGCGAATTATGAGCATGCGCGCATTGCGCGTTTTCTGACGTAAAAATTCGCGCTAAATAGCACGCGCTTTTGAGCTGTGCGCGCTAATTGCCGGCTCCGATGATATGATACGTGCGTCTTGAAGGACACCCTCCCCATTGGCCTGATCCGATGCCTGACACTGCATATGATGAAAGTTCGTTTAACGTCCTCCGGCTTGGAACAGCCACATTATTATGGGACACTAATCACTATAAAGATGGTGGTACGATCGTGGAGGTACTGCAATTCAAGGAAAGTCCCGAAGTGGGTGGTTTTCTTTTAATCAGTTGTCTATCTTGTGTGCACGTGAGGGAAGATTGAATAAGAGGTTTGTGCTGTGTTTTGTGGTGTGTGTGTGTGTGTGTGTGTGTGTGTGTGTGTGTGTGTGTGTGTGTGTGTGTGTGTGTGTGTGTGTGTGTGTGTGTGTGTGTGTTGTGTGTATGTGAGCATGCATGTGTGCATACATGTGTGCCTGTTTGTGTTTTGGTTTTGTGGGTTGTGTGTGCACGCATGTGTGAGTGTGTGTGTGCGTGCGTGTGTGTTTGTCTGTCTGCGTGCGTACGTTGTGTGTGAGGGTGTTTCTGTATGTGTTGGTGTATGTGGTCAGTCCGTGCGGCTCAGTTGATGTGTGCTTACTGAATGGGGGATGAACGAGTCGGTGTTGTTAAATGTGTGTGTGTGTGTTAGAGAGAGAGAGAGAGAGAGAGAGAGAGAGAGAGAGAGAGAGAGAGAGAGAGAGAGAGAGAGAGAGAGAGAGAGTTGCTTTGTACGTATGCGTTGCTGCTGGTTGGTGTCATTCTTGAATGCTGTTTTTGTTGTCTATTTGTTGATGACAAATTGATTGTAAAGCGCTTTGGGCTCATCTGAGGTAAAGCGCTATATAAATGTGCTATTATTATTATCATTATTTAATAATCAAGATAGTTACATAACTGACCTGTACTGACATAACTGACCTGTACTGACATAACTGATCTGTACATAGGAGTGTCTGATCCCATGTGACGGAACGCGCTATCACTCTCGGTTGAAAGCCAGGTGGTGCTATCGTAAAAGGAATACAGAAGGCTGTTAGCACCTTCTGGCTCTCATCCCTTAAAATAACTAATACAGTGGAACCTCCCTGTTAACACTCCTCCCTCTGAGGCTCGGTGTACATCTCGTGTCCTGGCTAATACAAAGCATCTGTTTTGTGTGCGAGGGTCTTTCTGTATGTGGTCAGTCGTGCGGCTCAGTTGATGTGTGCTTACTGAATGGGGGATGAACGAGTCGGTGTTGTTAAATGTGTGTGTGTGTATGTGTGTTAGAGAGAGAGAGAGAGAGAGAGGAGAGAGAGAGAGAGAGAGAGAGAGAGAGAGAGAGAGAGAGAGAGAGAGAGAGAGAGAGAGAGAGAGAGAGAGAGAGAGAGAGAGAGAGAGAGAGAGTTGCTTTGTATGTATGCGTTGTTGCTGGTTGGTGTCATTCTTGAATGCTGTTTTTGTTGTCTATTTGTTGATGAAAAATTGATTGCAAAGCGCTTTGGGCTCATCTGAGGTAAAGCGCTATATAAATGTACAATTATTATTATATTATTATTGTTTCATTCTGTGTTTTTCTCACACCTGCTGCCATGTCATTCACACCGACTGGCGTGCGTCGTGTACACATTTGGTCCGCTGTCGCCCATGTTGTTACCCGGGCCAGAGGCCGGGGTTTTCGATCGTCTGTGTGTGTGTGTGTGTGTGTGTGTGTGTGTGTGTGTGTGTGTGTGTGTGTGTGTGTGTGTGTGTGTGTGTGTGTGTGTGTGTGTGTGTGTGTGTGTGTGTGTCTGTGTGTGTGTGTGTGTGTATCGATTATCTTAAAAAACTACTGTTTGGACTTTGATTAAACTTGGCAGAGGGGTAAACAGCTTGAAAAGGAAGCTTCCTTTCGTTAATCAACACCGTGCTGACCTTGACCTTGAAGTTTGACTATGAAAACCGAAATGTCCTTCTTTGGGCTATGTCATTTCCCCCCCAGCTTTATTTCGTGAACTAGTGAACAGAATCGCTTCAAATTTTGTGTGGTGGTGTACCATGGTGCAAGGAAGTTTGTATACAAGTTCAGCTGTATCTCGTGAACTACTGAACAGAATCGCTTCAAATGTTGGGCTATGTATTTTATGCGTTCTGTAAGGGTGGAAAGTGGTGTGTTTATTGGGGTGGTGGGGGGGTGGGGGGGGGGGGGGGGGGAGAGGACATAACTCTGGCCGGGTTTTCATTGTCACAATGCGTTGCTGCCGCTCGGCGATGGCCTTGTTTGGGTCTTGGGGGAGGGAGACCAAAAGAAGCAGACCTGCTTGTGTGCATAACCTGTCAGCAAGTCAAAAGCAACAAGGCGTGTGCTACCTTTCACACGATTGTCAAACATGCTGGGTCCTCGGTAGAGCACAGATGGACACGGAGCATAAGAAGTAACACAAAACAATTTGCACCGGTTACTGCTGCACATATCTGTATTGTTAAAAAACAAATCGGGACTTTACTGGTGTTGCACTGCCTCCGGGCATTGCCTCCAGTATTTTTCCCACCATCTTTGTATTTAAAAATGCCCCACATGGTCGAAAGACCGCAGAGGGCGTACAACCCTATTTTCACTCACTCACTATATAAGAAAGAGGTGTGGCCAAGGACCTGTCGTCTAATTCATCGCATATTCTATACAATTGTGGCGGTATAGCCGATGAGGTTTTAACCGAGGCGTGGTTACCGCTATACCTATCTGTATTGTTTAAAAAAATCGGGACTTTACTGGAGTTGCACGCCTCCGGGCATTGCCTCCAGCATTGTTCCCACCATCTTTGTATTTACAAATGTCCCATATGTGTCTGTTCCAGACCGAGAGGACGTAAAGCACCATTTTTCATTCAAGGACCTGTCTCTTTGGGCTCTTTGGGGGAAATTGACAGCTCCACAAGAAACTTCGATAGAGTACCAAAGGGTGTTGCGTACCCCTCAAAATGACGCAAACAATGACGCAAGCATGACGTGATTTCTTTACAATCTCTACGATTTCAAGGGGGCGGGTGGGGGGGGGGGGGGGGTGGGGGGGGGGGGGGGTACGGGGAGGGGGGGGGGGGGGGGGGGGGGGGGGGGGGGGGGGGGGGGACGTACCCAACCAACGCGCAGACCTGTTAGTACTCTATATTTGTTTTGCCTAGGTTGGCCTCAAAGAATGAGAAATAATAGAGCCTGATAAAAACTAAGTAGAGACTATGCGACTTACTTGGTGTGTGAGACTAGAAGCTCGGGGATATCTTGTTACGGTTATGCGACCCCCCCCCCCCCACCCCCCACGGCTCCCCCCCCCCCCTCCCACCCCGCCCTCCGTCCGTTCTCAAACTTTCGTGTTGAAAATGTTCACTGAGAAACAACTCTCGTGAAAGGGATAGGGTTAGGATCAGCCCAGGACTATTTTCATGAATACTGAAAGAAGCGGACTTTGAGATTGAGGGTCGTAGACATGAAGAGGATGATTAGAGTACAGTCATGATTGTCTAGCTTTGCTTTGGGGCTGAAAACTAAGGCTCGGTGTACTTGTGTCCTGGCTAATACAAAGCATCTGTTTTGGTGTCAGTCTGTGTTTTTCTCACACCTGCTGCCATGTCATTCACACCGACTGGCGTGAGTTGTGTACGCATTTGGTCCGCTGTCGCCCATGTTGTTTGGGTCTTGGAGAAGGGAGACCAAAAGAAGCAGACCTGCCTGCGTGCATAACCTGTCAGCAACTCAAAGGCAACAAGGCGTGTGCTACCTTTCACACGATTGTCAAACATGCTGGGTCCTCGGTAGAGCACAGATGGACAGCGAGCATAAAAGGTGAAGACAAAACCTGTTGGCTACGCCACAAGCCAGTGAGCACTAACGAAAAACGGCCCTGTGGTGCACTGTTCCGCGCCACCGGCTGACGATACCCCCCACCCCACCCCACCACGCCACTTGGAACGAAAAATTCCCGAAATGACGACATGGTTGGTGGGTAGAGATACCGAGGGTGGAAGATCCCCCCCCCTCCCCCATCTCCGAAAGAATCCCCTCCCCCACTCCCCGAACGAATCCCCGCTTGGGTGGAGGAGAACTAAACAGGCATGAGATTGAGAAGTCCCCCCGTGGGGATACCGGGGGGAGGGGGGTCTTTTGTATAAATAGTTCCCCCACCTTCTGGAAGTTCTGTGCTTGTAACTTCCTGTAATCTGTCACTCTCTTTGACTCTGCCTTTTCCCGTTGCTTACTGACATCTACTACATGTATCTTTCTCGCCTTACCCGGTCCATTCTCCTGCCTTGTTTTGTTTCTTCCACGAAACACTTTCAAAAACACTTCCTCCAGCCGAAGTCGGACTTGCTGGGCCTAACTATTTCTTAGTTAGGCGCATAACGGCAGCATGACGCACCTGCGCTCATAATTGACAGGAAACTGTCTGAGCGATCGAAGAAGAAGAAGAAGAAGATTGAGAAGTTATGGTTTAGGCTGAAAAGCGGCCGAAAAAGGCTGACACAAGGCTGAAGCCACTTGAAACTGAAGCTGTTGTTTTGCAATCTAAGTCATTAAAACAGTATTAGAAGTAGAATTGACATCATTATTTAGTTCGTTTTTATTCATTCAGAAGGAAGTATTTCTATGTTCAGTTGGTTTCTTGATCATCCAAAAAATGACATCCAGCGGCCATTAAAACAAAGAGCCTGACATCAGCCCAATAAAGGCTGAAAAAGCTCATGCCTGATAAGTGCCAGAACCGAACTAAATAACATCAAGCTGGCACTGTAGATCGCCAAGCCACCACTACAGTACCGCTATACTACTACTACTACTACTACTACTACTACTACTACTACTACTACTACTACTACTACTACTACTCTGCTGACTACTACTCTACTACT
>CM065680.1:59447631-59460131 GCA_017654935.2 Phymorhynchus buccinoides
TGATCGCGTGGAACGTCAGAGGTGTTGCGTAGGGGGGGGGGGGGGGGGGGGGGGGGGGGGAGAAAGGAAGAGAGAGGATACATTCTATACAGCAGGGCTTTGGGTGGTGAAATAGAGACACGAAAGCAACTAAATAACAATGACTTGCACCAGTATAATGGTGTCGTCGATGTTTTAACCATTTTGTGTCCCACAAAGCCTCTGGTTTTCCTATGACAATAAAAATGTTGTTCTTGTTCCTGTTGTTCTTGTAGAGTATCAACTGGCTTCAGAGTGGGTGACAGTGCTGGTATAGACTAGGCCAGCCAATAGAGAACGGCATTTTAGAACGCAAAATGATTATCAGATCATCAGCCGGCCGATGTAGCTGTTCGCAAACCGTGTTTTGTTGGTGTTGAATTCACACCCGTCAGTTATTTGTTTCGTTGCTGGACATCAATGCATGGTCACGTTCGGCAGAAACTCTAAATTTATCTAATTGTCTTGTGTGACTCGTGTTTTGAACTGAATAAACATTTTCAAACCAGTTGAACATCAGAAAAAAACAATCGTAGGGGAAGACGGGGTAAAAAGCGCATGGGCGGGTAAGAAGCCCACCCCAATTATCTCATGAAATGAAGCAAATTTCAGTCTCATTTTGCCCATGAGACGAACCCAATTATCTCAAATGAGACTGAAATTTGCTTCATTTCATGAGATAATTGGGGTGGGCTTCTTACCCGCCCATGCGCTTTTTACCCCGTCTTCCCCTACATTGAGAAATGACTGTATTGTTTGGGTCCAGCCAGAGCTTACTCCTTTTTCAGGAAGTAATGAGTCTTACTTTCAGACTTCTTCTTCTTCTTCGTCTGCGTTCCCAGGCCAAATGGCCATAATGGGTAAAGTACGTATGTGTCCGTTTTCAGTTTCCACTGGTCTCCCCGCTGCGTACAGCCAACACATTCCGATATCGGAGGAGCTCAAAGGAGAAAAGTTATTTGGATTCTCAGTAACAAAATATAATTTCCAGAGTTAAATACTTTTGGTTTAGTATCAACTCTGGATCTCATGTTCCGGCCATGTTGTCTGTGTAACTTCTTCAGAGGAGGTTCTGTGGTCCACCTACAGTTATCTAGTAGCCTGTGTCCAGAAATAAGGGTTAGGGTGAAGGTTCAATGCACATAGTCAAAAGTCTGAGATACGGTTTTCAATTAAAGTTGCTGTGAGGAACATAGAGTATGATGGAACATCAAGAGAGTTGTTTATTTATGATGGACGTAGACTTGGTGGCACGTCTTCCTGCTGACGGTACTCAACGTTACTGTCCCGCTCTTTGAATGCCCCCCCCCCCCCCCCCCCCCCCCACCCCTCATCACCCCTATTCTTCCTTTTTGGGACTTAGCTCCTAGCTATGCTTATTTCCCCTCCCTTCTCCCCTTCCCCACGGGCTACACCCGGGCTGGGGGTGAGATAAAGGCCACGTCGAAGTGATGAATTTGCGCCAGACGCAATGAGCCGTGGAGAGCTAGTCGATTCGTATGGGCGCATGTTCTGCTTTGCGCTTCAAAGCCTTTTTCTTCAACACCTCTCTCTCTCTCTCTCTCTCTCTCTCTCTCTCTCTCTCTCTCTCTCTCTCTCTCTCTCTCTCTCTCTCTCTCTCTCTCTCTCTCTCTCTCTCTCTCTCTCTCTCTCTCTCTCTCTCTCTTCTCTCTCTCTCTCTCTCTCTCTCGGCGTCCCCGCTCGGCATGATGGAAGGCTGCGAATGTTGTTTACAGTAAAAAAAAAAAAAAAAAAGGGTTTTAAACGAGGACGAACGATCTCTGCCGTTTTCAAACACGAACTTTTGACTTGTTGTAAACAGCCTCCTCACTTTCCGTTCCTAGCTAACCTAACCAGGCACAGGAACATTCGGGAAAACATGAAAGATTGGAATGTTTCTAACCCAGATTAATCAGTAAACGAGTCCGGGACGTTTAGGAATGTGCGTGCGTGCGCACGCTCTATTACGTAATTTGCTTGAAGTGGAAAGCACTGACACGGTGGAAACCTTCGCCAAGGCCATCTGGGTCTTCTGCCAAGGCAAGGTAATAACTAAAGTAATGGTAAAAGTTTATGTTCCCTTATCAGAAAGGTGTTCCTGCACTTGTGAATGTATTAGATAGGAAGATGGGTACCCCGTGGGTATGTTTGCACCCACACTTGTACGTTTTGCTTCATAGTTTCAAAACCGTTCATTGAATCTTGCTGACATTTTATGACGTTGTCCATGAACGATTCCAGCATGTGTACCCCAAAACGCAAGTATTTGTGTTGAAAAACAAGGGAGTAAATAAACAACAAAATAGTCGTTTAAATCATGATTTCCCCATTGGATTTGAGTGAAATGATTCAGAGAAAGATGTGAATGGGAGGAGGGAGGAATTTCAGGCCCAACCGCAAGTCCAGTCTTTTTGCCATCCTTCTTCTGCCATATCTATCACCTTTTAAATGCAAAATGTTAAACTCCTTTTTAACTCATGACCATCAGTGAGTGCAGTCTTCAAGGGAATAATGCGTGCCTGCGCGCGCGCGCGCGTGCAGGCTATTTGTGCGTGCGCATATCGATCAATACACGTGTGTGTGCCTCTTTTGAGTTTGTGTCTGAGTGTATTTCTTAGCCGTGTGTCAATTTTTGTGTGTGTGAGAATTTACATAATATTAATTTATGTGAAGGGAGGTGGGTGTTAATAATCTATACGATTGCTATTAATTTGCATTAAAAACAAAAAAGCACGCGCGCGTGTTTGTGTGCGCGTTTGCACACGCGCCCATGCGCGTGAAGCAACGTCTGTTAAGTCCTCTCGCGGGCTTTTGTCCTTATGTGCATAATTATTATTAGTCTAAAATGACCCTGTTTCTGCGTGTGTATTTATTGCAAGTATTTATTTCAGTACTCACCATGTTACATTACCACACAAAATTGGAAGCCATTCTACCCACTGGTTCATGAGATACAGCTCGGACAAGAAGAAAGGAAATTTCGGTTTTGTGAGTCTTCCTTGGTGGAGGTTTGCACTGGCGGTTCAAAATTCAGGATCTGAATAGTTTGTGACATGATGATCAAGAATAGTATATGGTTATTGGAGACTCTAGGCTTATTGTAGATCATAGTATCCGCGAGAGGACAAATGTACCCGAAAGGACTTAACAAACGTCTCCTCCACCCTGGGGGCATGGATGAAGGGAGTTGGTGGTCCGTGTGCTTGATGAAGGAAGCAGATGGACTGACAAGACGACAAGGGTCCTTTCACGCCCACTTCTCTCCTCCCCCCCCCCCCCCCCCCCACACACCTCCACCCCTTCCTTCCTACGATATCTTCAATGCCTAAAGTTCCAGAGCCATGGAATAGAACCTTTTCCTTCTTTTTCTTCTATTACAATATATTCCATCCATCCATCCATCCATCCTATCCATCCACTCTATAGGGCCTACTTCCCCCCACCGGTCTCAGCCACGCAGCAGCCTTTCGTGGTGCTTTTGGTATTATTTCAAGCAAGTGAGCCGCACTTCCTTTGCTTCCGAGGTTTCTTCTATTATCTCTCTCTTTTCGCTCAGACCCCTACTTTACCTCTCAGTTCAGCAGATTGCCGTCGATTCTGGGTTTTTTGCACGCTTTGTTGAAAACCTCTTCCTGACCTCGGCACGATTTTACGGAAAAAAAAAGGGGGGGGGGGGGGGGGAAGAGGAGGGGGGGGGAGAGAATATTTGAAGAGTTGAGGGGGAGGGTTGAGGACGTGGGGGGGAGGAGGATGGTAAAGAGAAAGTTTGGGAAGAGGGGTACTGCTTTCCTTGCATCTCCCTCAAACATACTCTTTATTATATTACCCTCTACAGCGCACACCCAAATGTTTTTATTTCCCAACCTACCATTCCTCCATAAGAAACCCTATGAAAATGCCATTGCAATAGCACCTGGATAAACTATTTGAGTAAAACAAGCCTCAAATAAATATAAAAAGTCTATTAAATTTCATTACAATAGCAACTGAATAAAAAATATTTGAGCAAACCAAGCCTATATGCATGTAAGGTAGGAGTAATCGTAAGATGTTTACATCAATTTTGCTCTACATTACCTACACACCAAAGTCGAATTAAATTGCACAATGGTGGGAAACGATGTAGGCCTAATGCTCGTTTTAAAATCTTTGGTAATCAATCAACTACTGCGCAAGAGTCCTCCATGGTTATCCCATTAAAGCTGCGACTGTTTGTACTTACGCGCGCACATACGAACAAATACACTCATAATATGTTCGCACATAATTACAGTTGTAGCAGGTGATGCCAGTATAATCGTGTGTTTTTTATGTGTTATGCAATACAAAGTGACTTATTTCTGGCGATACGTTTGAACCCTTTCACCGCTAGCCATATTTCAGCTAAAACTTTCCATTACATTTACCTGGGTAGAGAACGAAATCCATCTGCAGTATTGGGGGATTCTTCTGTGGCATATATAAAATAAGATCTATCCTTACTTCTCAAAACTAAGACAATAAGGTCTTTGGATAATAGACCTCAAGTTGATGCCTTTTAGTAACATAACTGTCAAATCAATGTGGTGCTAAAATGCGACATTGGCGGTGAAAGGGTTGAAAATAAAACTCGCCATCCTCATGTATGAGGTGTATATCAGGTGCATGCATGGTGGTGAGTAACAATTAAAAAGTTCGGCAGCCTTGTACATTACCCCCACCCGCCACCCCTCAAGATGTTTACGATCCTCAATCTGAAAGATAGCCCAAAGCTCATCATATAGTAAAAAGCCAAGTGTCCGTGTGTGTGTCTGTCTGTCTGTCTGTCTGTCTGAAACACAAAACTGGCCTTATAACTCCGCCGTTTTACGACCGATTCGCTTCAAATTTGCTGTGAGCCCTGACGGAGCGATGGCAACGGCAACCGAGGCGGCCGTGTCATTTGCGCGGTTCAGCAAATGCGCGAAACGCGCATCCGCCGGCCTCTTGGCGGGCGCCCGTATCTCTGGTGTTTCTGGACCGATTGCCTCTGTCTGTCTGTCTGAAACACAAAACGGGCCTTATAACTCCACCGTGTTTTGACCGAATCGCTTCAAATTTGCTGTGAGCCCTTATGGGGCGATGGCAACGGCAACCGAGGTGGCCGTGTCATTTGCGCGGTTTGGCAAATGCGCGAAACGCGTATCCGCCGGACTCTCGGCGCCTGTATCTCCGGCATTTCTTGACTGATTGCCTTCCAATTTGGCAGATAGATGACCAAGGACGGTGACTATCTGTGTGCTAAACCGAAAGCGAATCGGTTCAGAAACGCGCGCGCTATGCGCTGCTTCACCTTTTCCCAAATAATTCTGCCGTTTCTTAACCGAAGCGCTTCAAATTTGCTGTCAGCCTTGCTATGGCCCGGCAAAGCCTGGCAGCATATTTGAAGAGAATTGGGAGAGCGCGTCACTCTCAGAGCAGCGCCAACGGGAAACGGAACCGTATAACTCCGCCGTTTCTTACCCGAATCGCTTCAAATTTGCTGTACTCAGCGTTACCAGTACTTGGCGTTACCGTTACTAGGCTTTACCGTTACTAGGGAGAGCGCATCACTCTCAGAGCAGCACCAATGGGAAATGGGGCCTTATAACTCCGCCTTTTCTTAACCGAATCGCTTCAAATTTGCTGTACTCAGTAAGGTGCGGGGGGTAGTAGAACAGGATGAGTGAAGAAGATGGAAGGAGGGAGAGAGACAAAAGTAATAATAAAATTTCGCGGACCCGGCGAAACCAGTACTCAGCGTTACCAGTGCGTGGCATTACCAGTACGGTGCATTGCCAGTACTAGGCGTTGCGCTAGTACATATGAAAGCTCTCTGGTAGTAAACAAACAACGCAATGTTAGCGTAATGCATATGGCAGTCGCACGTGTGACGACGGAAGGAGGGAAATAAACGTGACCAAGCAAACAAACAGCAGCCGTTGTCCTTTACCTCCACTCTCTCCCTCATCATCCCGTCTCAAACCGCCACCACCACCACTATCATCATCACCATCGTTGCCCTCATCCTTATCCTCGCCAGCCCTCCTGTAGAGTACTGTGCTGACTGCTACTGCAGCCGCCCCTCGTTTGGCTGGTCCCTGCGCCCCGTAAACCCTCATCAGCGCACATCCTGTACTACTGCTGGAGCTCTCGTTTCGTTTCTGCTGCATGGTTATAGCTTTAGGGAAATGGTACTGTGTGTGTGTGTGTGTGTGTGTGTGTGTGTGTGTGTGTGTGAGAGTGTGAGAGAGAGAGAGAGAGAGAGAGAGAGAGAGAGAGAGAGAGAGATGTTGGAAATCGGAAAGTTCAATTGTACATTGGCCTTGGGCCACAGTACAATAGGTGCTGCACACTATGGGCGCAACAGCATGGACATTCGTTATTTCAGGTAATATAATAGTTACATATAACTATTATTGAAATCAAAGGGCAAGGTGTGAGCTGGAAGGACTGACGTAAGTCTGTTTAAAATGTTAGGTGATCGGATAGATAACGAAGTAAGTGTATCTTGTATTTTGTTTAACAACAGAAAGCACGTCAGACACTGAACTCTGAAAGAAAATGTTGCAATGACACGTGTGAAGATGGGTGGTGTGTGTGTGTGTGTGTGTGTGTGTGTGTGTGTGTGTGTGTGTGTGCGTGTGTGTGCGTGTGTGTGTGTGTGTGGAATACACTTTTGCATCCATGCATTCAATTCGTATCTTCTTCAACAACAACACAATTTTGCGGTCCGTGGACTGTTTCCAAGCACCCTACATTCCCCCATTCTACAATTACTATTAGTTACTATAATATCATAGGATCCTCTAATTACGGCCACTTCGGCTTCTTTTTCCTTTTCGTCATTCCCTGCTGTACGGTCCTTTTCTTTGGCCTGCTCGTCATCATCACCACCACCACCACACAGCCACATCCTTCCTTCCTCATCATGCCTCCCACTCCATCATCCACCTCTCTCTCTCTCTCTCTCTCTCTCTCTCTCTCTCTCTCTCTCTCTCTCTCTCTCTCTCTCTCTCTCTCTCTCTCTCTCTCTCTCTCTCTCTCTCTCTCTCCCCCTCTCTCCATTCTCCCCTACTCTCGTGCACTTCAGAGGCCAGGGCCATTTTCCTGGGCCCCGCTAGGCCAGGGCTCCGCCCCTTTCCTCCGCGCGCTAATTACCCGCCTTTTTCCGCGGACGCTCCACGCCCAGTGGGCCACGCCCCTGGTGTGTTGGAGCGGAACCCGGGGTGATTTTTTTTCCTCGCTCTCCCCTCCACTTCTATTCTCTCATGCTACTACCATTGCCACCGACGTTCTTTTCTACCACGCCACTATCTTTTTCTTCTTCTCGCCGTCGCACCACTGGCTCTGTCTGCGCTCAGGAAACCCGTTTATCAAGGAAGGGGGTGGACACAGACGGTGAGAGAGTAAGTAGGGGTACAGTCACCGACATAGAGAACCTTTGTGGGTACAGTACAGTATGTGCCTGTCCCCAGTAACACAACACGGACTTCCAAGGCTGGGGCAGGGCTGCTCTCGCGTTGATAGGACGGGCGTGGCTGGTGCATCTCTGGATCCCATCAGCACGACGACGAAAATGGTGTTTTACGTCCTCTTGGTCTGAATCAGACACATATGGGACATTTGTAAATACAAATATGGTGGGAACAATACTGGAGGCAATGCCCGGAGGCAGTACGAAACCAGTAAAGTCACGATTGTTTTTATTAATACAGATAGGTGTAGCGGTAACCACGCCTCGGTTAAACCTCATCGGCTATGGCACCGCTACAAGTATTTAATCAGCACCTTCGGGTGTTTCTATTTCATAGTAGTGGGGAGAAAACTAGGACGGAGAAGAAGTACAGGCCCTAACAACTGACGGGACCCTACACTAATGACGAACACGCAACTCTGTGTGCCATAACAAAGTCCCATAATAAGCACACAACAGGTCTAAAGAGGGTCAAGAGGACGTAACATTTCAAATGTCCTTCTGTGTGTCATTGTAGGTTGGATACTCGGTATTCACATCTGTATTGTTAATAATTCGGGACTTTCCTAGTGTTGCACTGCCTCCGGACATTGCCTCCAGGATCGTTCCCGCCATCTTTATGAAACTACTAATGTCCCATATATGTCTGTTCCACCGGAGGCCGTTAAGCAGAATTTAATCATTCATCAACTTTGTGTGTGTGTGTGTGTGTGTGTGCTTTTTAAAACGCGTTTTTATTCAACGCCAGGTACACACCTACGCTATCATAATGGCAGCAATCCAATGAGTCTTGATGGTCATTCGGATTTTAAGCTGATCCTAACCCGATCCCCTTCCCAAGAACGACAGGATGTTGCTTATCACTGACAGTTGTCATTGCGAAAAGTGTGTGTGTGTGTGTGTGTGTGCGTGTGCGTGTGCGTGTGCGTGTGTATGTGTGTGTGTGTGTGTGTGTGTGTGTGTGTGTGTGAGTGTGTGTGTGTATGTGTGTGTATGTGTATGTATGGAGTCTTAACTACAACTTTGCGCAGATTTTGTTAAAAATATAAGTTTCTCATATTTCTTTCTGGGTATGTCCCCCCCCCCCCCCCCCCCCCCCGTAAGACTACTCCAATAAGTGTGAGCTTGGAGTAGTAAAACAGAAACAGACAGACTAACAGACAGAAGAGAAAGATCGCACGTTACTAACGTAGGGCATAATAATCCCTGTTCCAACCGAGTTGGGAGTAGCGTAAAAACAAACTGAACAGAACGAACAGGCGCGCGGTTTTTTGTGGTGTTTTTTTTTTTTACCAACTTCTACCTCTGTACCCTCACCCCACTTTTTATGTTTTCCCTTCTCACTTTCTCCTTATTTTCTTTGCCTTTTCTTTCTTTCCCTTCTTCGTTTCTTTCAGACCTTTCTTTCTCCAGCTCTCCCTAACTACCTCCCTATCAAGTCCGCCTTTAAAAAACAAAAAACAAAAAAACAAGTGGAACGCCGAGCGGCTGCAAAGTCCCCTCGCAGCATCGCCGAGGTACTCCGAAATCGGAATGTGTTGGCTGTACACATACATAAAAGCGCATCACAACAGCACGTAACTACATAAAAAGGCATCAAAACAGCACGTAACTGAATAGTTTTTTTTATATATAGCCTTGGGGTTCGGACCGTGATTTGAGCGCGCGCGATCATGCGCACACGCGCGCACAGAAAAAGTTGGTGTGTGTGTGTGTGTGTGTGTGTGTGTCATGACAACTGTGTTATAGACCATTCATCAAGAAATGTTGTGAAAAAACTCCATTAAAATACATGCAAAACTTCGCGAGGTATTAGCGATTATGTGTTTCGGGGTTTGAACCCCGTAACTGGCGCGACCTTGACCTTAATGTAAAACTAAATACATCAGTGGATAGCTTGCATCTTGGCAAACTAGTATACCAAATTTGATGATGATAGACTGAATAGTTTTTGAGAAAAACGGACGAATAGCCGGACGGACGGAGGCACGCCGGACGGACGTACGGATACCGACGGACGGACGGACGCCGGACGGACGGACGGACCAGACAAAAATAATAGCTCCCCGAACCTTCGGCTCGGGGACTAAAAAAGGTATTTCAAAACCAAATGGCAGAACTCAACTTTCAACAGCAGTGCTGCTAAAAGATGACTTCCAGGAGGAGTTCAGGGGTTTAAAAAAACCACCACCAACAACCTGGGGGATCGAATTCAGCCGCCAGAGAAGTTGTATAGCTAGCCTAGCTGAGAGCGTGCGGCAATAATAAGGAAAGAGGGCGGCGCAGGCCACAGATGGGAGGCGGATTGCGTTTCGCGAAAATGCGATAGATTCTGGTGATTAGACCGCTGCCGACTGCCAAACAACTCATGGCGACGCCGCGCGCTGGCAACAAGCGTATTGTTTTCACTCCTTTCGTTCCTTTCTAGCTAGTCGCTTGCTGAGGAGGAGTAATTGTCGGTATAGTAGAGAAAATAGAGAAGTGGAAGGAAAGTTCCCTGAAAATGAGAGTGAGAGAGAGAGAGAGAGAGCAATGCAAGAAGGATGTCTGTTTTTTCTTGTCGTCAGTTGTGCCATCTTGAGTGGAAGAGAAATTTGAGAGAAGGGGTTTAAGAAGAAGTGCGTGTGTTCATCAGTGTGTGTGTGTGTGTGTGTGTGTGTGTGTGTGTGTGTGTGTGAGGGGGCGGGGGCTCTTGGTAGTGGTGGTGATGGTGGTGGTGGTGGTGATGGGATGGGGAGGTAAGAGTACAAAGAAAGGGGAAGAAACACGAGCTATGCCTTTTATTTTCTTTACATAATACAGAATCACCACCATCAACAACAACAACATCTCCATCAAAAACACAACAACAAATCATTTTGTAAACAAAACAAATTCTGCAATCATTTTTACACCCTCCTACCAAATTTCATAGCTTTTGGATGATAACTTTCTTTTCTGGTTTGTTTTCCAATAAAAATAGGTGGTCAATTTCAGAATCCTTGAAATGTACTTGACGTGAGAAGATAATTTTTAAATGATCTTTGGGCGGCATAGGGGGTGAATGAAGCCCCCGGACAACTTTGCATGCAATTTAGTGATTATCATTAAGGCAACAAATCGAGCCATTTTCTTACTTTTCATCCTTGTATAAGGTGCATGCACGGGGCGGAGGGGGTGGGGTCCCCCCCTAGAAGACCCCCCTCCCCCCTCCCCTAGATCCGGCCCTGCTGCAATACTGCCGACTCTATGAAGTACCAGACGTTCAATGCTGCACTTGGTCATCTCCAAATATGGAAAATGACGCCATTCGCGTGACAATGTCGGTTTTCAGCGAAACTTTAGAATGTGTATATTTTAACCATTCAATCTGAAATTAAACTGACTCTAGCCCTAACCCTAATAACCCTAACCCTAACTAAAACCTTAAACCGTCAAATACAATTTTTTTTTTTAATACTAAAAACAATTGAGTGTTCCATGTTTGGAGATGACCAAGTGCAGTCTTGAACGCCTAGTCCATAATTTCCCAAGACAAACAATGTGGCCAGACCCCACAACGCTGAGGTGAAAAGCTCCAGGGCCTTGGGCAACCTGAAGGACCTCCGGACGACTGCTGCCTTTGTGTGGGACACAGACATCTCCATCTGATGTGATCGACGACCGGACCAAGATGAACATTTAATAAATATCTTAGTCTCAGACTGTGACAGGAAAGCACTATTGAAAACGTTTACATGGGATAATTATAATAATAATAATAATACATAGTATTTATATAGCGCCTTTCTTTAGAATTAAACTCAAGGCGCTCACATTCACTGATTCACATTCAATTGGGCTAACATACACATTCATTCGATCATCATCTAATTAAAAATGTGAAAAGCTACAGAGAGAAAGCTCTATGAAGCAAGCGAGTTTTCATTTGGGTTTTGAAAGCGGGAAGTGCTGAATTGTGACGGAGGTGAACAGGCAAGGAGTTCCAGACAGTGGGGGCGCAAAAACTAAAACTGCGTTGTCCAAAAGACTTTAAATTCACTTTAGAACCTTTCAACAGTTTGGCTTGGGTTATGATAACAAACTATTCGCCGTCATGTGTGTGGGCTCCACAGGACCTCATCGCTGGCGAAAAGGAACAGAGAGAGAGAGAGAGAGAGAGAGAGAGAGAGAGAGAGAGAGAGAGAGAAGCGTGGAAATGCCAGTCATCTTGGAAGTAACTTCTTCATCCCAGGGATGGATGCTTTTCGTCCTCCTGACACATGACTGGCACACGCGACACTCAACCCGGCAGGACCAAGGCAAACAGGAGGCCTTGGCAGGGAGAGGGGGCAACACGAGAAGACGTGGGTGCTCCCATGAGCGGCTCATCGCTTATCCAGAATTAGGTCAATCAGTAGGTGATACTGGGTACGGCCCGTCACGTTTGTCAGTGCAGTGTTTTGCTTCAGGGGTGGCTTCATAATCCCGGTTAATCAAGGAATATCAAAACAAAACAAAAATAAAGAAATGAAGCTAGCTTCGAATGTCTTTCTCTCTCTCTCTCTCTCTCTCTCTCTCTCTCTCTCTCTCTCTCTCTCTCTCTCTCTCTCTCTCTCTCTCTCTCTCTCTCTCTCTTTGCGCAGGTGCAGCCGCCTTCAGAACCGGATCTCTCGTGTGGGATAGTATCTGTCTGCCAAAGAAGTAACAACCGACAATTATTTTTTTTGGGGTTTATTTGTCGTTTTTTCTCTCTTTTTCTTCTTTTTCTTCTTGGTATCTTTTATTCAATTTGACAGGGCTGATATTTCTGCCAGGGAAGCTATGATTTCACCCGCATTATCCTTTGTTTGTTTGTCTGTCTGTCATCAAGATTGGTGGTCCTGAAGTAACGCATTCCTCTCTGGGAATCGCGCGCGTCTAGGTTCCTTCCATCTTGGATTTCGCAGCATAATGTTTGTTTCCAGGTGGGGGAGATAGTTTCACTTTCCGGTATATCCACTGGATTTGTGGGTTTTTTAGAGGAGACTGGAACAAGAATTGTGGATGC